>JASUUH010000108.1:1200000-1800000 GCA_030449925.1 Citropsis articulata | reverse complement strand
GCTCTTGTGAGTATTGCGCTAACATGGCCTAATGAAATTGCAAAAGAGGGTGGTGTTGCTGAACTGTCGAAAATAATTTTGCAAGCTGATCCATCTCTTCCTCATGCCTTGTGGGAGTCAGCTGCTTCTGTTTTATCAAGTATTCTACAATTCAGTTCTGAATTCTATTTGGAAGTGCCTGTTGCAGTGTTGGTAAGGCTACTTCGTTCTGGTTCAGAAGGCACGGTAATTGGGTCATTGAATGCTCTGCTTGTGTTAGAAAGTGATGATGGAACCAGTGCTGAAGCAATGGCCGAAAGTGGTGCCATAGAAGCTCTTCTAGAACTTCTCAGATCTCATCAATGCGAGGAAACAGCTGCAAGACTGCTGGAGGTGTTGCTTAACAATGTAAAGATCAGAGAATCAAAAGCTACAAAATCTGCCATCTTGCCGCTTTCGCAGTACCTCTTGGATCCACAAACCCAAGCTCAGCAAGCACGGTTGTTGGCGACCTTGGCTCTTGGTGATCTATTTCAGAACGAGGGCCTTGCTCGAAGTGCTGATGCTGTTTCAGCTTGTCGTGCACTGGTCAATGTCCTTGAAGAGCAACCTACAGAAGAAATGAAAGTGGTAGCTATATGTGCTTTGCAAAACCTTGTAATGTACAGCAGATCAAATAAGAGAGCAGTTGCAGAGGCTGGTGGTGTACAGGTTGTACTGGATTTGATTGGTTCAAGTGATCCAGAAACATCTGTTCAGGCTGCAATGTTTGTCAAACTTCTCTTTTCTAATCATACCATCCAAGAGTATGCTTCCAGCGAAACGGTCAGAGCTATAACTGGTCAGATCACTCTCACTCTCTGCTCAATTTTGTTAACTGTGCTGATAGAGGATAATATACTTACGGTTTATGGTGAATACATAGTCAATTCTTCTAGTGTTATGCAAGACATTTGACTTGTCCCAATAGTTTGTATATACTTGAAGATGTGATTGGCAGCACACGATTATGCATTGAAGCCAGCCATCTAGTTCATCAGTACCTAGAAATTAATTTGCTGCTTCGATTTAAGGTTTTGTTTGCCAGCATCAGTGCATCACCATCTTTTTTGTTTTTTTTTTTCTTTTCAGATTATTTTGCTATGCAAGAAAATATTCATCTTTGTTGTTATATGCAGCTGCTATTGAGAAGGAATTGTGGGCCACTGGAACTGTGAATGAGGAATATCTAAAAGCCTTAAATGCTTTATTTAATAACTTCCCACGTTTGAGAGCCACTGAACCTGCAACACTCAGCATACCCCACTTAGTCACAGCTCTTAAGACGGGTTCAGAAGCAACTCAAGAAGCTGCCTTGGATGCACTTTTCCTTCTCAGACAAGCTTGGTCGGCATGCCCTGCTGAAGTATCAAAAGCTCAGTCTGTTGCTGCTGCAGATGCAATCCCCTTGCTACAGTACTTAATCCAGTCCGGTCCACCCCGATTCCAGGAAAAGGCCGAATTCCTGCTGCAGTGTTTGCCGGGGACCTTAGTAGTCATAATCAAGCGTGGCAACAATATGAAGCAGTCAGTAGGAAACCCAAGTGTTTACTGCAAGCTTACACTGGGCAACACTCCGCCAAGGCAAACCAAGGTAACACGCTTCCATTTTTGAAACAAAGTCTATGATTTGCATCATAATGTTGGCCCTTTCCCCTTTGTTATCATGACGTCAGTTGCATTTTGATCTATAAATAATAAAACTTTACTCCTATTGGGTAGGGTTGGTTTAAGGTCACTTGCACTTATGTTGCATCGTTCTTGTTCTTGGATCTGATCTTACGATAAGTGAACTTGTTTTGAAAACTAAACAGATTGTGTCAACTGGTCCTAATCCTGAGTGGGAAGAGAGCTTTGCATGGTCCTTTGAGAGTCCTCCAAAAGGTCAAAAGCTTCACATCTCTTGCAAAAATAAGAGCAAAATGGGCAAGGTAAGTTGAGGAAAGAAAATTTTTTTCTACATTCTCATTCTATTTCTGGTTTGTTACTAAACCAAATCTCGTGTGTTTTAACAACAGAGTTCTTTTGGGAAAGTAACCATCCAAATCGATCGGGTTGTAATGCTTGGAGCAGTTGCTGGGGAGTACACCCTCTTGCCGGAAAGCAAAAGCGGACCTTCCCGGAATTTGGAAATCGAATTCCTGTGGTCTAACAAGTAACAACCATTACAGAAGTAACTATCATCGGCTGCAAATTGAAATTGTAGGTAAAAGAAAAAACATGTCCAAGTAGAGAATTCTTTCTTTCGTTTTGATCCCATGTTGGTTATTTATCAGTGTATATAGTCTTGCGAGAGATTTTTAATTTTTGTAGTCCTCTTGTTTACAGCCTTCAAAGTAGCCAATTGTATTGTATTCTTTTGTAACCTGATTTTTAAACATCTTATGGGACAAGCCCTTTAAACAGAACATATTGAGCTTATTTGTAATGTTCTTTATTGAATTTTGTGTGCTAGTCAGTGTGAAAGGGAAAATAAGGATATTGGTCCTGGTCTTGTTATGCTGTTAATATTGTATCAATTGATTATGCGCAGTCAATTGCAATGCTGTGATGATTATAGACACACTATTTAGTTGAAACTCCACCCTTTTTTCTCAAATTTTTTATTATGATATTTTTAAGTAATTGTGATTACATTTTATCTTCTTTCTTAGAAAGTCTCTCGGGTGAGATCGCATTCAGCCCAAAATTATCGGATCATCTAATCACACGATGTTACATGTTAATGTATGTCTAAATACAAACTACAGTCTTTACGTTATATAGTTGGATGATTGTGTGATTATTTTGCATCTAATAATAAATGATATTAGTCAGTCTAAGTGGTTTTGAAGTAATTTTATTCATAGTATTTGTACATGCGATAGATAAGATATGATTGATTATATTGTAATTCATTGAATGATAATATGCCACATGAATTTATATAAAATTATTTATAGTTGTGGACCAAATCACTTCACATGTTTATTTATGTATGGAGATTAGGCAATCATGTTTAAAATTTTAGTTGTGATTTACAACATGTTTAAATCACTTATTTATATAGGAAGATTTTATAATCACGTTTTATTTGTTATATGTCACTTATTTATTAGATAATAAATTTTATAATATAATAAATTTTATTATTTATTATTTAATAAATATATACTTTTAAATTAAGATTTAACTTTTGCGGTGTCCAATATCACTCAAAACTAAAAATTTTTGTTAATCTAATGCTAGTAATTGAGAGTAAAAATTAGGTAATATTATTAAAGATTATTAATCATTATTTACTTTGTCTTCGTGCTCCTGATAAAAAGAGTAATCACTCTTCCGTCCGTGATTAACGAAAAAGTGGAAGCCGTGGAGCCCACGTGTCCGACAAACGTCCACCCCAATCAACGCACGTTGTTTTCTCTGACAGGTAAAGCCACCGGGACCACCTACGTGGCATAATCTCAGTGAGCCTAATAATTAGCCTAAGAAAAAAATTGAAAGAGGCCAAAATAACAGTTGGATCCATGATGTTCTAGTGATGTCAGAAATGAAAATAATGTGCACTTTTATTTCCATTGGGTCCATTAATGTATACTACAATAGTATAATTTAACTGGCATGTCGTGGTGCTGGAATTTAGAAACTCACGTCCTTGTGTTTGTCGTGCATCAAATTTAGACCGACGTAATCTACCTATTTATTAAACTTGTTGAAAGTAGAATGTAATACAATTGATATAATTATATTTAATCATACCAATTGTTATGTTTAACATATTTTTAGTATATTTATTTTTAAATTTTATTATTTTAATAAATATAATTCAAAGATTCTATATTTAAATTCTAATAAATTTTGATCTTCATATAATTATATGATAAATTTAATAGTTAGTTTGAATTAAAAAATGAGTAAACATTATTATTAATCATGTTAAAAATGGGTTCCCTTATTAGGAGTTCTATAATTGAGATAGGAAAATAAGTAAATAAATAATACAAATTCGATGTAATTAATAAACTGATTTCAATTATCATTGAACATATTTGACGGGGTTTTATGCCGAGCTAAATTTGACAATAAAAATTAAGAAAACTGAGTTGGAATTCACTTTAAAGCTTTCAAAGTTATTACTTTAATCCTAATTTTGTAAGACAAATGGATCTATATGTTATTATCCCATCAATGAAAATTAAAAACCGTCTCTAGCCTTGCTTACTTCAGTTCTCATCTGGCACTATCATTAACTAGCAGCAAAACACCAAAACGACGGCACCTCTTGCGTTATAGTGCCGAATTATCGTTACCATGAGTGTAATATCTCTGACGATTTACTTGGCAGTGTTCTGGCTCCTAACGGAGAGCAGTGGAGCAGAAACGGTAATGTTTTCGACGAAGCTGATACACAGGTTCTCGGAGGAAGTGAAGGCGCTTGGAGTTTCTAAAAATAGAAATGCGACGTCGTGGCCGGCGAAAAAGAGCTTTGAGTACTACCAGGTGCTGCTCAGCAGCGATGTCCAGAAGCAGAAGATGAAGATTGGGCCGCAGTTTCAGATGCTTTTTCCTTCTCAAGGAAGTAAAACGATGTCGCTTGGAAATGACTTTGGCTGGTAAGAATGTGTAAAAGTTTGCAGTTTTTTCACTGAAAAAAAATAAATTAGCTTTACATTACAGACGAGAAAAATTCGAGCTGGATTTTCACAATTTTAGAAATTTTGTTGAGTTATAACTTGTTTGGAGTGCTTCTTCATAATCACAAGCGCTTTATAATAAGCAGAAGCTTTTTTTTTGGGGGTAAATTTAATTAACTTAAGTTCTAATGAGATTATAAAATCGCTGAAGTGTTTTCGAGGAAAAGCAATTAATAGATGCTTGCGTAAAACATATTTTCTTCTAGTACGACAATTACTTGAAGTGTCTCCTAGTAAAAGCACTTTTAAGAAAAGTGCTTTTATATAAAATACTTTTGTTTGAAAACGCTTTCTATGAAGTCACCATTAGTACAACTTAATCCATGAAAAATGCAAACTTTCCACTGACTTTTATTCAAGTCAAACTTAGTCAAACTTTTATTTGTATATATTTACAGTCTTAGATATATTTCCATTGAGTCATGCTTTGTTTTGTTTTCCATTTTTAGGTTACATTACATATGGATTGATATAGGGACTCCAAATGTTTCTTTTCTTGTTGCATTGGATGCTGGCAGTGATCTGCTTTGGATTCCTTGTGATTGTGTGCGATGTGCTCCTCTTTCTGCGAGCTACTATGACAGTCTGGTAGGCCGGCCATCTTTACATGTTGTTTCTTAAAAATATAGCTGCTTCTTTAATGGTCCTTTTGTCAAATGTGAGGAAGGTAAAATGAAAATCGATTAGTCATTGCTAATGATATGTATTTAATTCTTTGTATCAAGGAACTTTGCAGAAAGTTTTCACTCAAGCTACTTATTTCTAAAAATGAACCTGGACTGCCTAGGATACTTATCGTGTCCCTCTTAGGAAAAAATTTGTCGTTATGTCAATAAGCTTTGAAGCTCAAAACTTGAGATTCTTAAGCTATGGGCTTTCTGAGGTTTATGTGCTGATTACGCCTAGGTTTCTGATTGGTTATTTTAGTTGTGCATATTTTTTAATAATTTTAATTTTGACTGTGCATCAAGAGTGGTGTTAGATATTTTGGAACTAAAGGTTTCTTAAATATTCTAGTATTAGAGATGAAATATCTGTTCTCCATACAAAGTGTAACAAGGGCTCTGGTTTGTTGACTATTCTTAATATATATTGGAGCTTCTAAGGAATAATTCTATGCTTCACTAGTATTCACTTGTTAGAATTGCTTCTATAGGCCCGAGGAAATTTGTGCCACTGAACTTCCAAGTTTGTCCTTGTCCCTTGGGTGATCTTCTGAGTCTCTTTCACACTGAAATTTTTGTTTTTCAAAGTGGTGCTGTAGGTGCTGTGGCTTTTATGCATACATTTATTATTTTATAATTATATTTCATCATTTGATTTTAGTAATCATACTTATTAGCTGAAATTTTTTTTAATTCACTTTTTGAAGGAAAGGAGGGAAAAGAATGATTATTTTTTTGATGCAATTGTTGACCTGATTGAATGAACTTATATTTTTTTGGATAAGAGACTGAATGAATTTAGATAGTTAGATACTTCCAATGAAATCATAAAAAATGGAGTTGTGAATCCTCTATTAAGATGCAGGTTTAGCACTTATTTCCAATGATTGATTGGTAGATGCTCCCTCCTGTTTGGGGCATCTATTATGCAGGATAGAGATCTAAATGAGTACAGTCCTTCTGCTTCGAGTACGAGCAAGCATTTATCTTGCAGTCATCGACTATGTGACTTGGGGACCAGTTGTGAAAATTCTAAGCAACCATGCCCTTACACTATTGACTACTACACAGAGAATACATCAAGCTCAGGGCTGCTTGTCGAGGATATATTACATCTTATATCAGGAGGTGATAATGCATTGAAGAATTCTGTGCAGGCATCAGTTATAATTGGGTGTGTATATTCATTTAGTTAATTTAAAATATCTTTTTATTGTTCCATTAAAAGGCTCTCTTGTAATTTCCTACTAAGTTTACATTTGCTCCCTCTGTCCTGGAGTACAGTTGTGGTATGAAGCAGAGCGGTGGTTACTTGGATGGGGTTGCGCCTGATGGCCTCATTGGTTTGGGACTTGGAGAAATTTCAGTTCCCAGTCTTCTTGCTAAAGCAGGATTGATTCGGAACTCCTTCTCTATGTGCTTTGACGAGGATGATTCCGGAAGAATATTTTTTGGGGATCAGGGACCAGCCACTCAACAGTCTACCTCTTTCCTGGCGTCTAATGCAAAATAGTATGAGTGGCCTATGCACCTTAATAAGCGTAGTCATTTCCTCTCAACTCTGTCTACTATTTCAATTTTCTTACTTACTAAGAACCGTAATTTGATTCAGCATAACCTACATCATTGGAGTGGAGACATGTTGTATTGGGAGTTCTGGTCTTAAGCAGACAAGTTTCAAAGCAATAGTGGATAGTGGTTCATCATTTACATTTCTTCCGAAGGAAGTATACGAAACCATTGCTGCAGAGGTACTTTTCTTCCCCTTTCAAATTGAACTCTGATGTGACTTCATTATCAACCTGTTAAATGTCACTGTCATCTGTGATAGTTCGACAGACAAGTGAATGACGCAATCACTAGTTTTGAAGGTTATCCATGGAAATATTGCTACAAGTCCAGGTAAAGAGCATGACCCTTCTCACTTCTTTCCTCATCTGAGCTTGTCTGTGTTCTTGCCAATGCCTCCATTCATTCTTTTTCTCTTTTGTTTTATTTGGTTAATCAGTTCACAGCGGCTGCCCAAGCTTCCTTCTGTTAAGCTCATGTTTCCACAGAACAACAGCTTCATGGTCAACAATCCTGTATTCGTTATCTATGGCACTCAGGTGGCTTTTCTTTAGATTTTTAGAATCTTTCTAGTGTGTTTGACTGAGTTTGTGTCATTTGAAAAAATTTAAATGACCAAGAAGCAAAATATGCAAACTCTTTTTGTGAGAATTCCTGAAGCTGTGGACTTTACTTTACTTTAGGTTAGTAAATTGTTTAAAGGTATCAAAGAAAATGTGTTTTATTTTCCACTTAATGAGAACTCTGAACCATTGTAAAATACTAAAGTCATTGCTCACTTTAATTTCCAACCTATATCCTGTGAATATTACCGAGCTACATTTCAGAAAGTGTCTTGTGCTGCAGGGAGTTACTGGATTTTGTTTAGCCATACAGCCTGGAGATGGAGATATTGGGACAATTGGACGTAAGTATCCTCTGCTGCTTCCTTTTCTTTTCTTATTTGTTTGTTTATTTTGAATTTGGGGTTATTTTGGGTTTTGTTTATGTGAATTTCTATACTAATGAAAAGAAAATTCATGCAGAGAACTTCATGACAGGATACCGAGTTGTGTTTGATAGGGAAAGTTTGAAGTTAGGCTGGTCACACTCTAATTGTGAGTTCTTTCTCCTTTCCTCATCTCATATTTCTCTGCCACTTGGAAGGTTACATATTGGTAACGGTATGCCATAGTTCATTGGTTTCGCATGATCCAACAATCTGTGCATTTCTTGACTCAATTTAATTACGATTCATGTCCAGGTCAAGATCTAGATGATAGTACAAAGTCGCCTCTCACTCCTGGGCCTGGTACCCCATCTAACCCGTTGCCTGCAAACCAACAGCAGAGCAGCCCTGGTGGACATGCGGTTGGTCCTGCTGTAGCAGGAAGAGCTCCCTCTAAACCATCAACTGCCTCAACCCAACTCATCTCATCAAGGTCTAGTTCCTTAAAGTTGCTGCCATTTTTTCTTTTATTGCATCTGCTTGTTTCAGCTTCATAAGTATATATACAAGCGCCTTTACTAGCTTGAATTTAATAATGTAGCTAGCAGTCTTGCACGTAGATCTAGGTCTTTTTTAATTTCATTATGAATTTGGAGCTTTCTTGTCATCCATTGCCTCCAGTTTTTCTTCATAGGCCATTGGATTGATTTGAGCTCGCAGGATGTGAACTGGATTTCCTTTTCTCTAATATATGTAGCCGAAGTTATCTCTTAATTTCAAGTCTGAATCTGCTTTATTGGTATAGCTGACCTGTATTGTTATGTGTTTTCATTACTCTCTATACTGGTATGGTTGACCCATTCTATCATTAAATGACGTGTAAAGGAAAAAAAGATTGTATTTGTTACTGGAAATGTTTGTATTTCTGGAACAGTACACAACATTTGTATTTGTTACTGGAAATGTTTGTATTTCTGGAATAGTACACACGCAATGTTGTTTGATCATTGAGTTGTACTATGAAAAAGTTCCATCAAATATGAGGTTCTGGAGAAGGAGCAAAGATTTGACATATGCTATTTCAGCTTGCCGCAGCAAACATTTCTATGAAGTCGGTATGTATTCTCCTTGCAACGCAAGAGATTGCCTGTTCCAAAATGAGTTGCGGTTGCAACAACGGCATGTTCATCAAATAAGCGAAAGAGCATGCATAAAAGACACAAATATTAACTACGAGTTCATTGTTCAAGACATTTCAATCGGTAAAAGAAAAAAGGAAAATCAAAGAATGGAATTGTGTTAATTCGGATCAAGTGCTTCATTTCCTTGATGCGAGGATGTAGGCCCTATTTTTTTTTTCGGTTTTATGATATTGAGAGATTTAATTATATCATTTATATTGACCCATCGATTGACTGTATCAATTGATCAGTGGGTTTAAATTAGACGATTTCTTCTCATTTTTAGAAAATCAAAAGACGAATTCGGGGTGGATCTTTCATTTGAAAGTACTTCAATTCTCCAAGGAAAATTATTCCGTTCCTACTTCCTTGGAAAACAATGAATTGTATAGATGTGCAATAAGAGGTCTTTTGAAATTTATAATTTACAAATATATATATATACACACAATCTGAAATATGTTATTGGAATTCTTAATGCATATTAGAGCACTTCTGTGAATTTTAAGTTACATGGAATATAATATCCTGCCGTTAGAAAAGTAACGAACGAAATGTGTTGGATAACTTTTAAAAATACAGGATTAACGAAGTAATTGATCCAAACCCTAAAGGACTAAATAAAGGGAAATTTAACCAATAACTAATAAGCACAATAATAAAGCTTCAAATGACTATTAACTTGTTGAAAAATCGTGTGAAGCAGCCACAGCGCAGGCCTCTTTATATATTTCTTCTTCAATCTCGTTCTCGGTACAAGATCTGTGGAGCAAAATAATGTCATTCTCTGGTAGTCTGGTACTATAATCCAGGCGAAAAAGAAGGTTTGATATTTATGCTAGAACAAAAATAAACTGTTGGCTATGCATGGCTTTTAGACCACAAATTCAAACCCACCGAGTCACAGCAGCCCGTCCACCCTGTACAGTCCATATCCGTGACGGTTAAGAAAAGGAAAGCCCCGGAATTTGCTTCACATTATAGCATGCAAAGTGAGCCAATTGTCCATTAAGTTACTCCTGACAGTTACCGAATGAACATTTACACTCGAGACATTAAGTTGCTCCTTCATAACAGCATTCCTGGCTTCTCCATATCCAGGACCCCTGATGGCTCAAATCTTCAATAAACAAGTTTGAAAAACCACCAAGTTAATGTTGCATAAAATTCAGAAAATGCATATTTAACTCTCTAGATTTAGAGCCAATTGTCCAGTTATTCTTTGTACTTCTATAAATGATCACAATTGTTCATTTTATATATATATTTCTATTTAAAGTTACTAAATTATTCTCTACTTTTTACATGTCGTATGTCAGTGTTGTTCAAAACTTTTTAAGTAATGATAAAAAGATAATAATATTTTACATCACACAACTATATATAGAAGTAATTAACGACTAACAGTTTGAATAATTTTTAAAATACAGTGACTAGCAAAGTGATTGATCCAAATCTTAAGAACTAAGCGAAGATTTATCTGCTAAAACCTAATTCCTTCTAGGAGGGATTGGATTACCTTGGCTCCAATAATAAGCTTAGTCTTGATAAGAGTATCCAGGACATTATTTCCAATATGTTCACTAATAATTAGTACTGGATGATGAATATGAGGAAAAACTAAAAAAATAATAAATAAATAAAAGATCTAAAAATTTAAGAGATTTAACAAGTCCTCTTACCTTCTTATTCGTAGCCGTTCTCAAAATGTCCATGCCAACATCTATATGTGAAAGTTTTTTTTCAAAGATAAAAATGCTCGGGTCGTCAAAAAACTGAAAGAAAATGAAAAAAAGTAGTTTTAGATACATGAAAATTAACTATTTAGGAAGCTATATTTGTGTATTTAATTATTTTATATTTTATTTTATTATTGGATAAGATAGAATATAGTGTTAATGTAATTATATTTTTAACTTATTTATTTATTAGTAAGCATAATGCCATATTTACAAGTTTTGTTTTTTCAATTAAATAAGTACTTTTTTTTAATTTACGAATTTTTGTGGATTTACAGAAATAAATTCATATCAAATCCATTAACTGCGGATTTTCCACATTTCAATCAAATCCAATCCAATCCACCAATTCACAAATCGAATTCTTACGGATCGGATTTCTATGGATCGGATGGATTGAACGGATCAGATTGGATTCTAAACACTCATATTTCTATGGATTGGATAGATTGAGCAGATCGGATTGGATTCTAAACACCCATATTTAACTGATTGAAGGGGAGAGAGAGAGAGAGTATATTTATGGGTGTGTGTCCAATATGCAACTCTCACTTTTGCCTACGTGTGTGTGTGTGAGAGAGGATTATGGATGACAATGAAATTCACATCCTGCATCCGGATCTGAATTCAGCTCCGGTTCTGTTAAAATTTATTTTAAATTAAAAATTAAATTAAAAATATATATTAAAAATTAAATTTCATTTGTTGATTTATGATGTTGTTGTATGTTATTCATGTAAGAATTACTAATTGTTGAATTATGATTGAATTTTATTTAATATTATTACTTAAATTATTGAATTTTATTTAAAATTTAAAATTAGATTAAAAATATGTATTAAAAATTAAATTTTATTTGTGGATTTATAATGTTTTTATATGTTATGCATGTTGAGTTATTAATTGTTGAATTATAATTGAATTTTATTTGATATTATTAGATAAATTATTCAATAAAAAAGTGGACTTAATGAGTGTTTCATTAGTTAAATGGCCTTACTCTAACTAATTTTTTAAAATTTTTAATGAAGTATTTTTAGAAATGGGGTTTATGACTAAATTTGAACATATCAAAAGAGATAACTCCAATAAGTATGGTGAAATATTTATCATCGTTCTTGTAGAATTTGATGAAAATTTTGTTAGGATGATAGAATTGAATACGGTGCACATTCACTACAATAAAAAATTTTAAATGTTTACTACAGCATTCACTAAATGTTATAGAGACAAAAAAGTTATTGTCGCCATTGCGTCACTATAGGAGCCTCGCGTTAGGTCTTTGGCATCGAATTTTTAAATTTTGTTGCTAAAAATAGCGAAAAATACTTTAGCACCAACCAATCATACTTTGTCGCTAAAAATACTTTTAGCGAGGAATGTTGTTTTGTCGCCAAAAGTACTTTTGGCAATAAATCATGTTTCGCCGCCAAAATAACTTTTAGCGACACATATCTTTTGCATTGTTAAAAGTGCATATTTAGTGCAAATATTAATCTTTCTAGCTAAAAGTACTTTTGGCTATAATTTTTAAAGTATGTGTGAATATTTTATGAGATTTATGTATTTATTTATCTATTTTTGTAAGAGTAACGAAAGCATTTTGCTGATTTATTTTTGCCTTAGAGCAAAAATGCCCCAGTGAGCAACAACTTTTAGAAAGAAAGTGAAATAAGTAAATTAATTAAAAAAGCATTTCTGAGGTATATATATCAGTAATCTCCATCAATTAATAATGTTTAGTAAATTTTATTAACTAATTAAATATGTTTTTTAATTTTAAAATTTAAATTTAGTCTTACCAAAAGAAAAGAATATCTCCCTCTCGAGAAAGGAAGCACTTTTATATAAGCATAACTTGAAGAAGAGGTGGAGGGAGATAGTTGAAGATGGAAGTGTGCCTGTTAAGGCATAGGAGAAATTGTTGGAGCATGTAACTTTGGTAAGACAAGTTCAATCCTTGAATTGGACCTTAGGGAGCATATAAGTGCAGTGTCCATGGATATATCCATGGGAGCTCTGCTTAGCACTGTGGATTATGATGCCAAGGTAGTAGACATCCTACAGCACGTCAAGGGGTTAACGTTTTTGACCGAAAAGACACTGAAGAAGAAATGTCGGACATTGTTAAAGTTGTATATCCACACATTATTATGGTAGGGTATTCTATTGATCCAAGAGTTGAATCATTTGCCACTATCATAACGTCTCTTAAGAAGCTTTCTTCCACGTACAAGTTTATGAGGAACAAACTTTCATGGATCGACAATTAATTCAGCAGCACTCAATAAATGAAACCATGGGAACTCAAACCAAAAGAATGATGGGAAGTAGATTATCATCCCTCAATTTACAGCCACAGAAATTATTGAAGGGAGAAAGAAAGAAGAGCGCCCATACGATCCTAACAAGGTGCCGGAAGTATTCACATTCAGAGTGCGAGATTTTTTATAACCAATGGAATTTTTCATGCTTTAGGTATGTTTTTCTATTTTATTTTTCCATTGAAATAAAATAATTAAATAATTAAAATTAATTTCACCAATTTTTGTTATTATTATTACAAGATATCGTGATTCAGTGGTAAGCCCATTGTTCAACAGCCTTTGTTGAGAGAGGATATTAACACATCTTCTGAAATATATATGTTATTTCTTTTTTTCTATGATAATATAGTTTGTTGCATGAACTCCGTACTTGAAATTAGATAATAGTGAAGTTTAGGGGGCAATTTACTAATAAAAAAATATATGAAAAAATAGACTTAATGAGTACTTCATTAGTTAAACGGCCTTACTAAAACTAATTTTTTAAAAATTTTAATAAAATATTTTAGAAATGGGGTTTATGAGAAATTTGAGCGAATCAAGAGAGATAACTACATTAACTATGGTGGAATATTTATCATTGTTCTTATAGAATCTGATGAAAATTTTAATGGGACGATAGAATTGAATGCGGTGTACGTTCACCACAACAAAAAAATTTAAACGTTTACTAAAGTTTATAGCGACAAAAAAGTTTTTGTCACCATTTTGTCGCTATAGGAGCGTTGGGTTAGGTTTTTGGCGTCAAATTTTTAAATTTTATCGCTAAAACTAGCAAAAAATACTTTTAGCAGCGACTAATCATACTTTATCGCCAAAAGTACTTTTAACGAGGAATGTTACTTTGTCGCCAAAAGTACTTTTAATAATGAATCATGTTTCGCCGCCAAAAAAACTTTTAGCGACGCATACTTTTGGATCGCTAAAAGTACACATTTGACGACAAATATTAATCTTTCTAGCTAAAAGTACTTTTAGCTAAAATTTTTAAAGTATGTATAAATATTTTATGAGATTTATGTATTTATTTGTCTATTTTTGTAGGAGCAACGAAAACATTTCACTGATTTATTTTTGCCTTAGAATAAAAATGCCCCAGTGAGCAACGACTTTCGAAAAGGAAGTGAAATAAGTAAATTAAACAAAAAAACATTCTTGAGGTATATATAAGTAATTTCTATCAATTAATAATGTAAAAGTAAATCTTATTAATTAATTAATTATATTTTTTAATTTTAAAATTTAAATTTAGTCTTATCATAAGAAAAGAATATCTCCCCCTCAGATTGGTAACGAGAAAGGAAACACTTTTATATAAGCATAACTTGGAGAAGAGGTGGAGAAAGATAGTTAAAGACAGAAGTGTGCCCACCAAGGCAGAGGAGAAATTGTTGGAGGACGGAACTTTGGGAAGACAAGTTCCAATCCTTGAACTAGACCCCGGGGAGCATATAAGTGCAGTGTCCATGGATATATTCATGCGAGCTCTGCTCAGTACCACGGATTATGATACCAAGGTAGTAGGCATCCTATAGCACGTCAAGGGAGTTAAAGTTTTTGACCGAAAAGACACTGAAGAAGAAATGTCAGACATTGTGAAAATTGAATGTACACACATTATTATAGTAGGTTGCTCTATTATCATTTGCCACCACTATGACGTCTCTCAAGAACCTTTCCATGTACAAGTTTATAAGAAAAAAACTTACATGGATCGATAATGAATTCGGCGGCACTCAATATGTGAAATCATGAGAACTCGACCAAAAGAATGAGGGAAAGTAGATTATCATCTCTCAATTTACAGTCAAGAAAATTATTGAAGGGGGAAAGAAAGAAGAGCGCCCATACGATTCTAATAGGGTGCTGAAAGTATTGACATTCAGACTGCGAGATTTTTCTTGACCAATGAAATTTTCCATGCTTTAGGTATGTTTTCTTATTCTATTTTTCCATTGAAGTAAAATAATTAAATAAGTAAAATTAATTTAACCAATTTTTGTTATTATTATTACATGATATGGTGATTTAGTGGTAAGTCCATTGTTCAATAGTCTTTGTTGAGAGAAGATATTACCACACCTAATGAAATATATTTTATGTCTTATTTTCTATGACAATATAGTTTGTTGTACGAACTTCGTGCTTGAATTAGATAATAGTGAAGTTTAGAGGGCAATTTACTAATAAAAAAAATATTAAAAAGTGGATTTAATTAGTGCATCATTAGTTAAACGACATTATTCTAACTAATTTTAAAATTATTTTTAATAAAGTATTTTTAAAAATGGGGTTTATGAGGAAATTTGAACATATCAAAAAAGATAACTACAATAAGTAGCGATGAAAATTTTGTTGTGACGATCGTATTGTGCTGATAGAATTTGATGAAAATTTTGTTGTGACGATCGTATTGAATGTAGTGTACGTTCACTAAAATAAAAAAATTTAAACGTTCACTACAACTTTCACTAAAGCTTATAGCGACAAAAAAAGTTTTGTTACAATTTCATCGCGTTAGGTCTTTGGCGACTAATTTTTAAATTTTGTCGCTAAAAGTATCAAAAAATACCTTTAGCAGCGACCAATTATACTTCGTTGGCAAAAGTACTTTCAGCGACAAATGTTGTTTCGTCACCAAAAGAACTTTTAGCAATGAATCGTGTTTTGCCGCCAAAAGAACTTTTAGTGAAAAATACTTTTGAATCGCTAAAAGTATACATTTAGCGACAAATATTAATCTTTCTAGATAAAAGCACTTTTAGCTAAAATTTTTAAAGTATGTATGAATATTTTATGAGATTTATGTATTTATTTATCTATTTTTGTAGGAGCATTGAAAACATTTAACTAATTTATTTTTGCCTTTGAACAAAAATGCCCTAGTGAGCAACGACTTTTGGAAAGGAAGTGAAATAAGTAAATTAAGCAAAAAAACATTCCTGAGGTATATATAAGTAATTTCTATCAATTAATAATGTTTAGTAAATCTTATTAATTAATTAATTATGTTTTTAATTTTAAAATTTAAATTTAGTCTTACCAGAAGAAAAGAATATCTCCCCCTCAGACTGGTAACGAGAAAGGAAGTACTTTTATATAAACATAACTTGGAGAAGAGGTGGAGGAAGATAGTTGAAGACGGAAGTGTGCTCGCCAAGGCAGAGAAGAAATAGTTGGAGGACGAAATTTGGGTAAGACAAGCTCCAATCCTTGAACTGGACCGCATGGAGTATTTAAGTGCAGTGTCCATAGATATATCCATGCGAGCTTTACTCAACACCGTGGATTATGATACCAAAGTAGTAGGCATCTTACGGCATGTCAAGGGGGTTAAAGTTTTTGACCGAAAAGATACTGAAGAAGAAATGTCAGACATTGTGGTAGTTGTATGTCCACACATTATTATAGTAGGATGCTCTATTGATCCAAGAGTTAAGTCATTTGCCACCACTATGACGTCTCGCAAGAAACTTTCTATGTACAAGTTTATAAAGAACAAACTTGCATGGATCGGCATTGAATTCGGCAGCACTCAATATGTAAAATCATGGGAACTCGACCAAAAGAATGAGAGAAGTAGATTATCATCCCTCAATTTAAAGTCGAGAAAGTTGTTGAAGGAGGAAAGAAAGAAGAAGTATTTACATTCAGAGTCTGAAATTTTTCATGACGAAGGAATTTGTAATGCTTTAGGTATGTTTTCTTATTCTATTTTTTTGATGACAATATAGTTTGTTGTACGAACTTCGTGCTTAAGTTAGATAATAGTGAAGTTTAGAGGGCAATTTAGTAATAAAAAATATATATTAAAAAGTGGATTTAATTAGTGCATCATTAGTTAAACGGCTAATTTTTTAAAAATTTTAATGAAGTATTTTTGGAAATGAGGTTTATTAGGAAATTTAAGCGTATCAAAAGAGATAACTATAATAAGTATGGTGGAATATTTATCATCGTTGTTGTACAATTTGATGAAATTTTTGTTGTGACGATCGAATTGAATGCAGTGCACGTTCACTATAACAAAAAAATCTAAACGTCCACTAGAACGTTCACTAAAGCTTATGGTGACAAAAACTTTTCTTCGCCATTTCGTCACGTTAGGTCTTTGGCGTTGAATTTTTAAATTTCGTCACTAAAAGTAGAGAAAAATACTTTTAGCAGCGACCAATCTTACTTCGTCACTAAAAGAACTTTTAGCGACAAGTTTCAATCCTTGAACTGGACCCTAGGGAGCATATTAGTGCAGTGTCCATGGATATATCCATGCGAGCTCTGCTCAGCACCTTGGATTATGATGCCAAGGTAGTGGACATCCTACAGCATGTGAAGGGGGTTAAAGTTTTTGACCGAAAAGACACTGAAGAAGAAATGTCGGACATTGTCATAGTTGTATGTCTACACATTATTATGGTATGGTGCCCTATTGGTCTAAGAGTTGGGTCATTTGTCACCACCATGACGTCCCTCAAGAAGCTTTCCACGTACGGGTTTATGAGGAACAAACTTGCATGGATCGATAATGAATTCGACAGCATTCAATATGTGAAATCATGGGAACTCAACAAAAAAATGAGGGGAAGTAGATTATCATCCCTCGATTTACAGTCGAGAAATTTGTTGAAGAGGGAAAGAAAGAAGAGTGTCCATACGATCCTAATAGAATTCTAAAAGTATTCACATTTAGAGTACGAGATTTTTCATGACCAATGGAATTTTCCATGCTTTAGGTATGTTTTCCTATTCTATTTTTCCATTGAAATAAAATAATTAAATAATTAAAATTAATTTCATCAATTTTTTTTTTATTATTACATGATATCATGATCCCGTGGTAAGCCCAATGTTCAATAGTCTTTGTTGAGAGATGATATTAACACACCTTGTGAAATATATTTTATGTATTTTTTTATGACAATATCGATTGTTTTATGAACTTCGTGCTTGAATTAGATAATAGTGATCAGTTTAGAGGGCAATTTACTAATAAGCAATATATTAAAAAGTGAACTTAATTGGTACTTCATTAGTTAAATTACCTTACTCTAACTAATTTTTTAAAATTTTTAATGAAGTATTTTTAGGAATAGGGTTTATGAGAAAATTTGAGCATATCAAATGAGATAACTACAACTTTCACTAAAGGTTATAGCGACAAAAAAAGTTTCCTCGCCATCTCATCACTATTGGTGCGTCACATTAGGTCGTTGGCATCGGATTTTCAAATTTCATTTCTAGAAGCACGTTAAGCGACCAATCTTGCTTCATTGGCAAAAGTACTAAGAAGCAACCAAAAGTACTTTTATCGTCGCTAAAGTAATTTTTAGAGACAAAATTTATTATAGTTGCCAAAACATTTTCTTTTGGCATATCAAAGAATTTTAGCGAAAAAATTTATTCATAGTTAAAACTATTTTTAGCGACGAAATATCAAATTTTAATTGCTAAAGGTTTGGGCACCAATATTTTTTTACCGCTTAATTTTTTGGCAATGAAACTAATTTTTGGTCGCTATACGTCCTATTTAATTCATTGTTAAAAGTAATAATTAAATATTATTTTTTCTAGTATGGCTTTAGCGACAAAAGTTCTTTTTCATCGCTAAAAAGTACTTGCAGCAACGAAAATAGTTTTGTCGCCAGAAGTTTCGTCACTAAAGGGTAAAATTCTTGTAGTGGTTACTATAAATTTGATAATAAAAGCGAAAGACTGTGTTATATTTATTTTGACGGTATAAACAGTTTAGCTGAGAAAAAAAATTATTAGTTTATATCAACTTGTATATCAACTAGTAATAATTCTACATTATATTAGTGTTAAATATCATTTTATATTCTGTACATGTCATGTATCCTAGGAACTATACAGGCAAAAGTTCATAGCTTAACATGCGCAATTTCATATAGTTACAAATATCTTGACTGCTATAAGATACTTGCTATTGCCATTAGTGGCTGGACTCCAGGGCCTGTGCTTTTTGCAGCTCCGAGTCATCAATAATTTGGTTATGGAATCTGTTGCAATTAGCTGGAATGAAATATGAGAGGTATCAGAATCAAATTGAATTCTGTTTTCTTATTTTGTTTTACGAGACTAGGAACCCGCCACTTGGCCTTTGGCTAAATGGTGAGCCACTACACTTAAAGTTATGCATGACTATGAATGAGGGTAATGGTTCGAGTCTATATAATCAACCTCCCTCAATTAAGTATGATTGTGTGGAGTTTATTTATAAGTCTTTCTCCCTTGCGAAATACTAGTGGAGCATAGACATCCATCCTCTGTGAAGGTTATTTGTCTGGGCATGTATTTAATGTAATAATATAAGTCCCAGTTATATATATTTGATTGTAAATATCAGTGTAATGATTAATATCAGTGTAATGATTAATATCAGTGTAATAATCAATCAGTGTAATGATTGCTATTATAGCAGCTGTAAATATCTATGTAAATATCAGTGTAATGTAATAATATTTTTCTAGGCATGTATTTAATGTAATAATATAAATCCCAGTTATATATATATCTGATTGTAAATATCAATGTAATGATTAATTAGTATAATGATCTGTTGTTATAGCAATTGTAAATATCTGTGTAATGCAGTTATCTGATGCTTAATCAGTATTAAAAAAAAACTTGGAACCCATGCATAGTTGAAACTTAGGACGAGTACATCAGCTTTTAATATTTATTAATTATTTGGTTTAAATGTTTGTTAGTGTAAAATTAATTATTTTTCACTTTAATTTTGATTTCTATTAGCTAGGATACCAAATGAAGAATTACTAGGACGTCGTTAAAGACAAAGATCCTAGAGGACAAGCTCCAGTAATTTAATCCATTATTATTTTTATTTCTACTTTCATATTTCTTGGAAATTTTCAAAAGTTTTCTGAGCTCGACCCAAAAGATGGTCTTTCATCATCTAACATTATTTTGTTGGAGAGAAATCTGAAACAAGCTTCACAGCAAGTACAGATCAAAAAAGTGAGCTTCTGTCTTTTTCTCTTTAAAATAACTTTTTGTTTTTTTATTCCCTCTGTGGTTATATATTTTGTTGTTTATTAACCTCTTTGCTTTTTTTTTTTTTCAGAATGAGTTGACTAAAAGTCCGTCAGGAAATATAGGAAGGGAAATCAGGTTTTAATATATTTATCATAATTAATTAGATATACAGAAAATTGATTAATAAAAAGGCTTTCCAATTTTTTGTGTTTGATGTTGTTACTTGAAATAATTAAGATCTACGTAAGAGTTGGACATGATTAGCTGATAAGGCAAAGCAAAATGATCTACGTAGGAGTTGGATAGTCAAACGCAAAACCCTAGTTGTGGTTCGCTTCAAATGCAACATCATCATTTGATTAGTGATCTGCTCAAGTATAATTATCATCAGTGTTACAAACCACTTTTAAAAATAATCTAATATGTAATCAGTTGATCATAGGAGGTTTCGGCTTTTGTGTTCGAATCCCCTTACATAATTGCATTTGCATACTCTATTTAGTTTTGCATGTGTGACTTGATATATTAATTTTTTAGGTACATCATAAATTGAAATTAGTGCAAGTTTTGAAGTAATTTTAAACCCCAACATTGATGCGTTTTTATTGCAGTTCATCAAGTTTTTCCGGGTGCTCATTTCAAGAACTACTGCACAAGTAAGGGGAGTAGCAGCGACAAGAAATTTTCAAATTCTACCAACTTACTTCTGTTCAGTGCAAGAGATAATTAATAGGTTAATTATTGATCTCTTACTTTATTTTATTTGTCATCCGCTGACATATGTAATTAAAAAATACGAGGTTTTTCTATAAGATTATGCCTTGTTAATCTGGATATTTATATGATTTGAGAAAATTATTATAGTATAAGCGCATAATGCGGGATCAAATCTCATCACTTGGGGTTCCAAATCAGCAGTTCAATTTCTCCTCTGTGGAACATAACAGAAATTTCGAGAAATTCTATAAGACATCAGATATATCATATCAATCACACAATAAATAAATGATACTATAATATCTGTGCATTTATTTTCAAAAACCACCATGCAAGTGGTGATTGTATTAAATTTAATTACATATATTATACATATATTTGATGTATTCTAAAATTCCTTCAGCAATCTCAACTAATTAATTTGTCAATCACATCGTTAATTCATGTAAATGAGTAGTTTTAAAATATATTTTAGTAAAATAAAAAGGAAGAAATTTATTTCTTCACTTTTTATTTCCCAGTACGTGTATAATAGGAAGTTTGTTTTCTAAATAAATTACTCAAGAAATGGCTATTATTAATTATTAACAAAAAAAATTGCAAATAATTTTCAGAGAACCAAACAAATAAAAAATTCTACAACCTTTAATTGCGAGCTTTTTTAGTTGATGGCATTAATTTGCAGGGGCTTAAACACCAATGCAGGGATTTCATCAAAGCTATCCAACAGGAACACATCAGCACAACAGGGTTTGTGGCTCAAACTAAAAAAATAAATTCTATTTTCTGTCTTCCTTCTAATAAAATTTTCAATTGACAGTGATATTTGTAATATTTTTTGAAACTAAACTAATGTGAACAATTAAAATACAGCGCGACCTACCCCACACTCTTAAGTAAATCCTAGTGAGCCAGAAATATTGGTAAT
This sequence comes from Citropsis articulata, assembly GCA_030449925.1. NCBI lineage: Eukaryota > Viridiplantae > Streptophyta > Magnoliopsida > Sapindales > Rutaceae > Citropsis > Citropsis articulata. The sequence goes on along the minus strand of JASUUH010000108.1, from coordinate 1,778,238 downwards.
ACGGGATGGGACCCATTCATCAGAATGAATTAGACTAAATAGTGTAGAAATTTAACTTTTTTTTATTGGAAAAATAGAGCAATGATGTTTAACAAACATACAAGATTCACAAAGTAAATCGCTAACATCTATTTTCTGAAACAACTTTGGAAACAATTTCTTTAAGAGGGTGAAAGGTGAGTGCCCTAAACGGTTATGCCAAAGATAAATCTGATCAAAATTGTCTTACTGAAAACTAGACATTGAGGCATTTCTTCACCACTCCAATCAGTATCCAAGTAGTAAAGTCTATCTCTGAGTTTACCAGCCCCAATCATCTTGCCTGATTGGTCCTAAAAACAACAACCAGCTGGAATCAATTGAACTGAACAATTTAAGTCTTTTGTCAGTTTTCCAATAGATAAAAAATTATAACCCAAGTTTGGAACATGAAGAACAGATTGTAAAGTTATGGTGTTTGAGATTTTGAAAGTCCCTTGACCAGCAATCGAGGAAAAAGTCCCATCAGCTACTTTAATTTTTGTCTACCTGAACATGGTAAATAGCTAGAAAAGATATTAGACATGCTTGTCATATGATCAGAAGCACCTGAATCAATCATCCAGGTGCAAGAATCAGGTTTTAAGGGCATTGAAGAGGCTTGTATACCTGAGGAAGCCATGGAACAAGAACCTGTAATGGTGGGTTCAAGGTTCGTGCTAGTGCTGTCAAGTTGGTTTAACAATTGGCAGAGCTTTCAAAATCTTGTTGATTAAATCCCTCTAATCCTTGTCCGTTGTTTCCATTAACTGTAAAAGTCTGATTTGCTTGGCCTGTCCGGTTAGGCTAAAATCCTCCTCGGTTGCTAAGCTGCTTATGATATTGTGGCTTCCCACGTAGCTTTCAACATGTCGCTCGTGTATGCCTCTGTTTATTGCAGTAGTCACACCAAAGCTTGTCCTTTTTTGAGATTTTTTGTTATCAGTAGACTTTGTTACAAAAAGAGCAGAATTTTTTGTAGTTGCATCTCCCCCCTCCATGGTTTTAGTGCCCACTAGTTCTTTGTTGCTCTCTTCTCCTCTAATGATAACGAACGCTCTATCAAGATTAGGTAGAGGATTTGTCTCAAGAACTCGATCCCTTGCTTGCTCATACATTGAATTAAGTCCTAATAGAAATTGTATGACATGTTCTCTTTCTATAAGATCTCTTATTGTCTTTGCATCTTCAGAACATTGCAACTCCACATTCTGGTACAAATCCAATTCAATTAACAACCCTTTGAGAGTGTTGTAGTAGTATGTGATGTTTATGGACCCCTGCTTTGTGATATAAATCTTTCTCTTAATTTGAAATATATGTGTAACAAAACCAACTTTCGAATATGTTTTGTTCACAGAGTTCTTAATTTGGGGTTTCATAGAGTTTAGTAACTAAGACATTACTATATAATTCTCTGTATCCTATATCTTAAATTTAGAATCCTTCACATTGGTGGTGCTTCACTCACATACTTAAACTTCCTTATGCTTTTTAGGGAGATTTTCACAGACTAAGACCACTCCATGAAGTTCATTCCGTCAAGTTTGGAGGTGGTAATCTGGAGGGTGGGGTTCTCAGCATGGATAGGGTTGAAAGAGGCGTCAGCTTTAGTCATTTCTAGCATGATTTTAGGAAGAATAAGTTGGCAATGAAGCCCAAGGAGAAAGTAGCAATTAAGACTAAAGAAGAAAGTGGCTACGAAGGCCATAATAACATTAGGTAGAAAATCTGAAGCTTTGAATATATACATATAGAGAGAGATTAATAACTACTGATACCCAACTACTATTCATTAATCTAACCACTATTTACTGCACTCAACCACTAATAATACTTAAATTAACAACTGTGTACTAAGTGGCGCTAGTTAATAGCTGTTATTTCTATAGTTCCTAACGTAGTACTTTCCAACAGAAAGTTTTCGGGGATGAGTTCTCTTTCCTTTAAGTTATTGTGAAATGTCCATGTATTATGAAAGGGTACTGGTGAAGCAAGTGGTTTGCTAGGTTCATTCGGGTGCTCTTTGTTTCTTCATTTTTTTTGTGTAGGATAAGGGGGTGTGGGAATTAGGTATTATGCAGTTCCAAATTCGAGAAGATATTTAAATTTGAGACTTTTTTTTTTTTTTTTTTTCCATTTATTACAACTGGATTCACCACATCATGTTAAGCTAGTTGACCTTGCTCCACATCATGTTAAGCTAGTTGACCTTGCTTCAATTGATTATTAGAGATTGTTGGTGTATATTCTCGAGGTAGCACTTTCAAATTAATTCCCTTTTTCCTACTTATAATTGATTTTTGAATTTAGAATTATAGTTTATCTATTAATTCCCTTTTTCCTACTTATAATTGATTTTTGAATTTAGAATTATAGTTTATCTTGGACATTTATCGAGAATGTTTTTGTATGGTCCAATTTAGTATTTCCTACATCTTTTTGTTTGTTTCTCTTGATTGTGAGGACATCTAGTTGGTACATTGTCTTTTTCTTGGGAATTTTAATGTTATGGCAGGATCTTTGCATGTCATGTTTTAAGAACACTTGCTTTTTACTTTTAACTATTAAGGCTATTGTGGCCCACGAATGCTGTAAAACTTGACGTTCCTATTATTATAAACATGTTCTATTATAATTGTATCAGTTCTGCTATTTGCCCCGGGTCAAACCCCGAAAGCAATAAACAAATGACGCCGTTTTAATATATTTTTTTTCCTTCTCATTCAAGATAAACGACGTTGTTTTGGCAAAATGGTTACAGCCAAAATTGGTTTCTCTTTGTCTTCGTCTTACGGCTCCTTTCCCCTTTGTTTCAGCTCTCTTTCTATTCGTTTTCTCTTCGTCTCACAACAACCCATAATTGTTTTCTCTTTCCCTTCGTCTCACAGTCCCTTTCTCTTTTTATTTCTCTATTTCTTTTCCCCTTCGTTTCATAGCCACCATCACGCACCCACTACACCGAAAACCATCAACCTAGTGACTAAAACTCCTCATTTGAAAGAAAGAGAAAAAAAGGGTAAAGAAATGTTGTCTTTTTCTCTCTAAATTCTCTCTCTACAGTCAAATTTAAAAGGCTGACTTGAGTGTCAGAGGGTTATTGCCGGTAACCTCGGCACCCTTTGATAATTGTTTCTTTTTGCAGAACAATTAATCACAAGGAGACACGTAATTTGAGACACTAGCCTCAAGGAAAAAAAATAAGCCACAAAACTCGATTTAGAAGAAAGTCTGAAACACAAATCAATCATTATACATTGAGAAAAAATTTGCATCAACAAAAAATATTTGTAAAATGTAGTTATAGGTTATTACAAATAGCCCTAAGCTCTTTGTCGTAAACATCAAGTGAATAGTGAAGAATTAGAAGAGAAACACAAGTAAGTCGTGAGTGATGCAGTGTCTATCCTCTAAAATATCAATAAAGCCCTTTAATTTATTAAAACTCTTTTGCTACCTGAAGAGTTTTTGTTTTCAACAATTTGGTCCTCCTTTCAACATGCTTTGTCCAAAGAATTCGATGAGAGAATCCTTGCCTCTGGGGTTTTTTTTTATTTAAATATATCCCATTTATCCTTAAATACCAAATCTATACCGCATTTCAACATGCTCTGATACCAAATGTAATTCTATTTATGCAACCCAAGAGGGGGGTGAATTGATTTCTAAAAATTATTCAATTCTAGAGCAAAACTTAATGCAAATCTAAAAAGAATTCAAAGTAATAACTAATAAAACAATCACAATATAAAACTATAAGGGAGGAGAGATTCAAACACGATAATTTTTATGTGGTTCGGCCAACCTCGCCTACGTCCACGCCTCCAAGCTTTCCGGGCTTGAGGATTCTATTATGCAAGCCTCCAAGGTTTCAAATGCTTACAATTGACTTTCAAGGTGTCAACAAACCTTTACAACAAGAGATTATCCCCAATCTCTTAACCCAAGTGTATCTCAATACTTATAATCACTCAAAACAAAAGATTACGAAATATTTTTCTCTCACACTATATTTAGGATTATAACTCAATGCCTAATGTGTGAATAAAATGAAGCAAGAATGTGTTTAAAGCTTTATAAATATTATATGCTCGAATATAAGCTCAATGGAAGTGGTGTGATCAACCTTTATTTGAATTTGAATGAACTTATTTATAATTGGAGATGAAAACTAACCATTACAGACTGTCTGCACGATGTCGGATCGCCGTTGGATTAGTATGCAACAAGTAAATAGTGGATTTATCCATGGTTATTCAATTTGCATGTGATGTTCAATTTCGCTTTTTTAAATCTCGTTTCGTTACTGACCCTCCATATATATATAGGCTTTTTCTTCTTCTTACCGTTGTTACAGTTGAGATCGAAACCTAAAAGCAGTCCAGACAAAGATTGGTTATACGCGATTTTAAAAGTTTGTTTTTCTCCGACTGTTCATCATGTGATATGTAAGTTTATTTAATGGCATCTTAACTGCCCATTAATGGAGGTCGCTTTGTTCTAAGGTTGGAGGGCCTAACAGAGAAAACGTGAGTTAAAAGAGGCATATAATTACTCATGCTCTCATTGCTGCCAAGGCTGTACTGGAAGAAGGAATTTTACCTGGTCATTATATGACTTCAAATTCGAGAATTTTATTGATTTTATCCATCTTAGTTATATATATATATATATATTTGTGTGCACATTTTCAGGTGGTAATATCGCATTTTTAAATGCCTCAAAAGAGCTGGACAAATTACAAATTATGACCTCCGCTCAAAAGATTGCTATCCAGATCATCAAAAATGCTCTTAAAGTCATTTTTATTTGCTCCCTTTCAGTTGACTTTTCCATTGAGCTTTATTCAAGCAAATAACTATTTTACCCCTGTTGGGCTTCCAATAAAACATTGGAGTATGTTATATGTATTATACTTATTCCATCTACTAATTTGAGTCTGAATCCAGATGCCTCTACACGCAATTGCTTCCACAGCCAGAGTTGAAGGATCAGATGTTATTACTGAGCTTCTGGATCGGGACAATCGCTCCTGACCTCGGATACGATGCTACTACTGGTTTTCTTTAATCCCCTTCCCCTTTCTTTTTACAATCTTAAAAGAAAAATAAACCTGTATTCTAGTGTGTTCTTTTTATGAATTTTAGTTAATGAAAATGTTTTCTCTGCTAGGTGAATTTGTAGATATGATTAAATGCGGAAACGTGGATCCGTCGAAACTCATAATAAAAGCATTTGCGGAGGCAATTAGGTTATTGGTTGAACCTTTTAAAATCTTCCAGTTTATGCATTTTTTTTTCTATATTTTAATATTTTTAACTAGCGTGAATGGAAAGTGGCAATTTCAGATGGCAATGGTTCGGGATGGTTAGGAATTTTACAGTCCCACTCCATTTTATTTCCTCAAATGGGGCGTAAATATGGAACTAATCCCGTCCTAGTTGTATATTTTTGTGATAAAAACTAAGACCAGTCCCGGAACCTCTACTTCAATCCTTTGAAATACGAATCCTAATACCGAAATAAATAAAATTACTTAAAGGCCAAACCATAAGGTCAAACAGTCTTGTAAATTATTCATTAGCCATGCATCGAAATAAATAAAATTACTTAAAGGCCAAACCATAAGGTCAAACAGTCTTGTAAATTATTCATTAGCCATGCATTTATTATTTTATCTCGCAGCATGTGCTTAGAGGCGTTCTCTAAACTACAATGATAGTAAAATTTTTATTAGCCCATGTGAATTCTTTAATTAAGCGTGCATTTATTATTTCTTCATGTAGCATGTTTTTAAAGAAGTTACGTGGAGGCACACTAAAGGTGAGAGGGAAAACATTTTCCTTCTGTTGGGCTAGGTGGAATTATTATCCTGGAACAATACAAGGAAAAGCAATGTAAACCGCCAGGTCAACTGGGAAGCCTCGCAATAAACCTTCTTGAAGTTGTCAAATGTATTATTGGGTAAAACTGAGTGTTATCTGTAAACAGATAAAAATTATCCCTGTGAAAAAATATTCTCAACAGGCTTCCTTGATGTCGAGTCTTATTGGGAAAGGTGCGAACCACATGTTTAAAATGGATAAAGATTTTTAGAGGTATGGTTATAACTCAATTTATCTAATAATAAATATTTATCATGGGTTTTAAATAGTATTTGTTGCATTTGCTTTGGTGGCTTCTCGGTTTGAGAAATGATAGAAAGAATGTTAACTTTTTGTTTATCACTAATTCCTTACAGTATACTAATTTGCCCCCATTAAATTAATTAAATACATTAAAATCAAGTTGAAATTTATTTTAAGATTACTTACAAATCTCATCCGTTTATAGTTTGTTAGTCCAAATTATTGGTGCAAATTTTATCCCAAATTATTAGATGGAAATTCCAACCAAGGATGATCCCTTTGGGATTGGGCTTCTCCTTTGTTAGATCCCACAATGATGAATTTCTCCTTTATGCTGATCTTGATAGGCCTTTGAATTAGAAGTCCACTCCCTTAGGGGATGAGGATGTCTTTGTCCAATGATGCTCTACAAACACAAGAAAACGATCAGAGGGCCAGGTTTGCCAACATGAACCCTTCAAGGGCCAAGTCAATTACTGGACTTTCAAGAAATATAAATCTAAAGCAACAACGTCAGCATTTTCGCTTTTGAGTCAATTTTTTCTTACATTTCATTGAGAATAGAGTGTATATTTATGGACGAAATTGATTTTACTAGAGTCTTGGACACATGAATATGCAAGCTTATCTACGGATCAAAAGAGGAAGTGTTTTGATCTTAGGTTGTTTTTCCTAAGATATTCGGATCATAGGAACCTTGGATCTTAGGAGGTTGATCCTAAGTGATTTGCTTAGGTAGCATCCTAGGAATTTTGAAACTTTTTGGGTCTTAGAGCATTGTCACCTAGAAGGTTTATCCTAGGTTGCTTGTCCTAGGATAAGATCTTAAGAAATTTATAACTTCAGGGGGTTGTCCTAGAATCTTGGGATCCTAGAAATCTTAGAACCTCGTAACTTAGAAGATTTATCCTAGATGGTATGTCCTATGATAAGATCCTAGGAACTTTGGAATCTCTTCGATCTTTGAGCATTGTCACCTAAGAGGTTTATCCTAAGTGGTCTGTCCTAGGATGGGATCCTAGGAATCTCGAAACCTTTTGGACCTTAAAATCTTGTCACCTACGAGGTTTATCCTAGGTGGTTTTTCTTAGGATAGTGTCCTAAGAACCTCAAAACCTTTTTAGCCTTGGACCCTTGTCACCTTGGAGGTTTATGTTATGTGGTTTGTCCTACAATAGTGGTTTGTCATTCTCTTCATGGCCTTTATTTGGACCCTAACTTGACTATTCTATTTTTAATCCAAAACAGATGAATGATTTAAGTGCCCAAAACCCCTTAAAAGCAACCAAAGATCAAATTTGGTATTAGATCTCATTTAGCACAATCGTCCAACATAATATTACAAACCTATCAAATTTTAATCTATTATTAAAAACAAAAAACAAAAAGCTTTTAATTGTTCACGGTTTAATTGCTTTTTCTTAATACTCTGCTTCATATATGAATCTTTCTACCATACTATCGAATCTCATAGGTTACTGCTGATTCTAGTCCATTCGTTTCATTTAAGACTAAGACATGAAATTGAAATTTTTTTCTTAAATCCTTTAAAAAGCAATATAGGTTGTAAATTTAGTATTCTTTGTTATTTATATAGATTATAAATTTAACCCTTTCTACTTTAATATTTTTGCTAAACCACTGGGTCTATGCTTAAGGCTTTTCAGCATTTTATATAAGTTTATTAATGGGGGACTAATCGAATGAAAAATACAAAACTAACACTACATCAGACCCAGGGCCAGCGTTAGGAAAATTCAGGCCTCAGGTATAAAATAAAGATATAAATTATACCTTTTGTAATTACAATTAAATAAAATATGTAATTAAATATTATAGAATTGATAAAATCAGGCAAAAAATTACTACATAAAATACTGTTAAGACAGTTAATGAAAACGGTTATAAGGAAATCCATTAGAATCATTGCACAACATGCAATTTAATTCAAAGGACGGTGATCAAACCAAATAAATTCAGAAAAATCAACAGTGAAACTAACGAGTGAAATCAAGGAGACAGACAGCAACACTATTACCTTCCTAGCAAGTGTTAAAAACCCAAAAATACATCCTATCAACCAAATAACACGAGTTTTGCCACATATTGTGGATGGTCCAAAGAGGAACCAAAGATGAAAGATCTATTGTCAAACACGTGCATTACAAGCATTGAATCAGATTTGAGCCAAAGATAGTCTAACCTATATCATGATCAGTTTCCACTGCTATAATAGCCGCCAAGTCTTCAACATAGAAAGCAGTTTTTACAACTAAACGAAGGTCGAACCACCCTAAAAGAAACCAATATCATCTAGGTAAAGACGAGCAGCAGCACAAGCTCCCGGAATACCTTTTGAAAGCTTACTTGTATTAACTTTAATCCTCCCGGGTTAGGTGACTTCCATTTCAGAACTGAAATTTTTGGAGCGCGAGCAAGCGAGAAAGGTAAACCAAGATCTTCCATAATGCCTTTCTCTTTTCCATTACGAACATAACCAAAGCTGACATCAAACAAAATGACGAAAATGACCAGCAACATCAACCGTAGCATGGTAAATAGAAGGCGTAATTTCATGAAACGTTAGCTTCTTCCTCATTTTCCAAATAATATAATTGAAATAATAAGAGTCCACAAGGCAAAAATGATGAAGCTGAGGGCTAAAGAGGGCATTTACAATGGCAATCCAAAAGCTAGAATAGAATTAACCGTATTCCTCTGGAGGCCAAATTTAGAAAATAACCAATCCCAAAGAGCATTAGAGAACTTACAAGAGACGAATAAATGATAGGTATTTTCATAATTGCTCCGCATGTGGGAAAGGATGCAAGCTGAGACTAAACAAATACCGCGATGACGAAGCACAGCATCAGTAGGCAAACGATCTGGTAGAAAGCGCCACACTACAATTCAGAATCTGGGAGGAACATAATTTAGCCAAACCTGACCCCACCAATCCTTATGAGAGTGATGGACTCTTAGAAAATAATACACTGGTTTCAAATATAAAAGCCATCCTATGAGTGCATAATTTTTTGGCCTCATTAGTACTAGGAGAGACTTAATTTTTTGGCGGGCCGAACCATAGAATTGTTTTTTTTTATTTTTTATTTTAATTTTAGGGTATTCTTTTATACTTATTGAAATATCCCATTAGTCTGAGGTGTTATTTGTTTTTTTATATAAAATTAATATAAATATGAACTAGTATGAATTCTTGATATAGGAGTGTTTAGAGACTTATCTATTTGGAGTTTAACAAATTTTACGGTGTTCGATTTGGAGTTTTCTACATCAAGATATGATTAAATAAGTGTTGACTATTCACATTTGCTGATAAAACCGACCTAATAGTCAAATTGAGTTTTGGTTTGTTCTCTTCCACTTTATGACAACTAAGACTTTTAATTCAGGTCTGATTTGAATCCTAAATAATAGAAATCTTATCTTAAGCTTGGAGGGATGTTCCGAGTTACCTATATAAATGTATTAGGTTGTAACTTTTGAAAGGAGTGAGTGTTTTGAGAATATAGCTTAGAAGAGTTCTATTTTTATAGTTCCTTCTTTAAACTTTGTATCTCTTAGGTGGATTCCTTTGAGTAGTGAGTTAAGAAACCCTGTATCTCTTATAGGATATCATTGGGTGGTGAATTTCTGTATCCCTTTGTAACCCTCTTAAGTGGTGAGCTTTGTTAGATTATAATAAAAATTTATTCTAAAATTCTGCCGGTATCAAATTTGGTATTAGAGCTTTAGGTTTAGTAATCCATGGCAAATCTTCGTTGACGTGGTCCAAATGTTGAAGAAACTCCTTGTCAGAGGCTTGGATGATATTGAAAAGAAGCTTTAAGAAGACAATTGCAACAACTTCAACAACGTCTATAAAAAATTTGAAGTTTGGATGATGAAACTTCTCATCAAAGCTTGGATGATGAAGCTTCAAATAATGATGAAGATAGCTTAAATCCTTTCTATAATGATCAAGACTCGAGCAGTGGCTTCAATCCTCATTCCTAAGATTAAAGGCGTGATAAACATTATCAGTCGACCTTTGATATTAAGGTCGATATTCCTAAATTTGGAGGAAAGGTGCAACTTGATGAATTTTTAGATTGGCTTCACTCAGTTGAGAGCGTTTTTGACTATAAAGATGTACTTGAGTATGAAAGGTGAAACTTGCAGCTTTGAAGCTAAGAAAATATGCTTTTTTTTTTTTTTTATAGTGGGAGAACCTTAAAAGACAAAGAGCACAAGAATGAAGGAAAAAGATCGTATCATGGGAAAAGATGAAAAGGAAGCATAAGAGAAAATTTTTACCTGACAATTATAGGAAAGACAATTTCTTAAGTTTCATAATTTGAAGCAAAAAGATCTATCCATTGAAGAATATACTGCCGAGTTTAAACAACTAATGGTGAAATATGATATTGTAGAACCAGAAGAATAAACCATAGCTCGTTATCTTGGAGGTTAGAGAACAGAAATTGGGAACGTGGTGCAGTTGCAGCCTTATTGGACTTTCTAAGATGTTTGCAAGCTTGCCTTAAAAGTAGAAAGGCAATAAAATGAGGCACATAACAATAGTTCACAATCTTTTACTCGATATGGCTCGTTTAGTCAAAGTCATCCTATTTCTTTAAAGTGAAATTCAGCTACAAAATCCTCTCTTAAAGTACCTCTAGAGGGCGAAGTTGGTGGCAGCATAAAGTAGCCAAAAAAATACTTCAAACACTAATTCTTGTCGTTGCTTCAAGTGTCAAGGTTATGGACATATTGCATCTGATTGTCCGAACCGAAGAGTAATCACTCTTATTGAAAAAGAAAGTGATGGTAGTGATAAAGTTGATGCTAAAAATCCAAGTGACGAAGAAAAAAAAGTTACATATGCTCATGAAGGAGAATTTCTTATCCTTTGAAGAGCCTTAAGTTCTAATCATATAGAAGATCAGGAGGATTGGCTTCGAAAAAATATTTTCCATACTAGATGCATTTCTAATGGAAAAGTATGCAACGTCATCATTGATTGTGGTAGCTTTGAGAATGTAATAGCTTCTGAAATGGTGGACAAGTTTAAACTTAAGACTGACATATCGGCATCCTCACAAGCATTCCTGGCTTAAAAAAGGAAATGAATAAAGGTTAATCAACATTGCCTTGTTTCATTTTCTATTGGAAAAAAGTATAAGGATAAAGTTTGGTGCGATGTTGTACTAATGGACGCTTGTCATTTACTTCTTGGCCGTCCATGGCAATATGATCGGAAGGTGATTCACGATGGTCACAAAAACACCTACTCTTCATCAAGGATGGTATGAAAGTTACGTTAGGACCCTCAAAGATGGAAATTACTCCTAAGCCTTCAAAAAGAGAATGGTGTAATTTACTTACTTTTTCTCAAAGTAAAAAGGAGTTGAACAGAATTAAATAGGTCTTTTTCCTAGTGGTATTGAAAGAAAATGAAGGCAGTTGTGAGCCACCATTAGTTATGCAACATCTTCTCAAAGAATTTAAAGATGTCGTTCTTAATGAGATTCCTTCCGGTCTTCCATCAGTGAGAGACATACAACATCAAATTGATTTAATTCTTAGAGCTATCTTACCTAACAAGGCAGCATATAAGATGAGCCCAAAGGAGCATGAAGAACTTTAAAGACAAGTAGACGAGCTTTTAAAAAAAAGGCTTAATAAGAAAAAGCTTGAGTCCTTATGTCGTTCCTGCACTTCAAATGCCTAAGAAGAATAGTTCTTGGCGTATGTATCCTGATAGTAGAGCGATAAATAAAATTACAATTGGTTATTGCTTTCCTATCCCACGCCTTGATGATCTTCTTGACCAACTCCACAGGGCATCAGTTTTTTCTAAAATCGTTCTTTGTAGTGGATACCATCAAATTTGAATGTGAACCAGAGATAAATGGAAGACAGCTTTCAAAGTAAAAGATGGCCTTTACGAATGGATGGTGATGCCATTCGGACTTTCCAATGCTCTAAGTACTTTTATGAATCATGTTTTCAAACCATTCATTAGTAGATTCAGGGTTATCTATTTTGATGAAATTTTTGTATATAGCAAGATGAAGATGCAACTCTTAGAGCATCTTCGCCAAGTTTTTCATATTTTGAGAGATTAAAAGCTCCATGTCAATTTAAAAAAATGCAACTTCTTTACTGATAGTCTTATCTTTTTGGGCTTTGTTGTGTCAAGGGGTGGAATTAAGATGGATCTTAGCAAAGTGGAAGCAATTTTAAATTGGCCAACTTTTAAAACTCTTTATGACATTCGGAGTTTTCATGGTTTGGCTTTTTTCTACCGACAGTTTATTAAAGGTTTTGAAATATTAACTAGACAATTAAAACTTAATGCAAATTAAATAACGCAACCAAATTCAAAGTAAACAAATTAATATGCAATTAAAAATAAAGAGATAGGGTAAGAGAGAGCAAACATGTGATTTTTACGTGGTTCCGCCAACCATGCGTATGTCCACACCTCCAAGCTTACCGGACTTGAGGATTTCATTAAGCAAGCCTCCAAGACTTCAACAACTCTTATAATTGACTTCTAAGATTTCAATAGACCTTTACAATAAGAGATTATCCCAAATCTCTTAACCCAAATATATCCCAACACTTACAACCTCTCAACTTGATTTTACAAAAATGATTATAAATAAAATTTCCTCACACAATGCGTTTGATTACAAATGAAAGCCCAATGTATGTGAATGAATGAAATGAATACGCAAATTTTATGCTCAGATTGCAGAGGAATGCTCAATGATAACAATAGTTGTCACTCTTTAATTGAATTTGATTTAAGTCATTTTATAGTTGGAGTAGAAAACTAGCCGTTATTAACTTTCTAGTGATAATTGGCTTACTGCTTTGTGTTAACCAGATTGCCACTTGATGTTACCACGTTATGTTTAAAGATTTGAATTTTTGAATATCCAATTTGCCGCTTTGCATTTTTCGGTTAGCAATTTTTTAGTCAAGAAAGCTTCTGCTTGATAATCAGTTTGCCACTTTGCTAAAGCCGGTTAGCCACTTTAATTCTAGAGAGCTACTACTTGATAACCAGTTTGCCGTTTTGGTGAATCCGGTTAGCCGCTTGCTACAGTGAATAACTATTTTTTAAAATTATAATTTTTCCTTAAAACTTTATAAAATTATACTATGGCCCAAGTCTTTATAGAAATTTGTAAATAGGTCTATTTTTAGAAATTTAAAACAATACTTGTTGATTTTAAAGTTCTCAAAACCTTTCAATTTAAACCATAAACTTGAAAACAACTAATTTCATAAAATCATTTTCTTGTTTCAAAAACATAATGTGTAATTCTTTATTTATCCAAAACATGTAATTTGTTATCATTGGATAGGCTAACAATTTCTCCCTTTTTGATGATGACAAAACACATTATAAAAGTTTGATTTAGTTATGAAAAACTCTCCCATAATAAATACAAGATTAAAAACTGATTTGAAAAATATTTTAAAAAGCTCCCCCTGCATAAATGCATATTTTTCATAATAAACAGTTACAAATCATATCTCTTCATTCATTATCAAAAAGAGTAGAATGCTCCTCTATCAAGTATAAAAAACTCTAGACAAGTTTATTAGTTCCACATTAGCCAAAACATAAGTGTATGTCACAACAGTAACCATATCAAATCCACATAATCCAAAACAGGCACATAATCTAAAATCAAAACAAACATCGATAAACACCCACATAATCCAAATAGAAAATAAAAGAACATAAAGCAGTAAATGTTGGTTTGTCCAATACAAGCATAAAAGAAAGAGACTACTAAGCTGGTGATGATGGTGGCGATGGAGGTGGAAATAGATATAGAATATCAAAGTGCTCAAAGAGGAGGCGCTGTCTGTGAACAAGTTGCTGATGCTGCTGTGAGAGAAGCTAGTGCTCCTCGAGAATATACTGCTGAGAGCTAGTTTACTGCTGATGCGGTCCCAATCAAAACAATATAACAATAACGAGATAAGTTCTGCTTATGGTGAGAACAACCAGAATGTTTGGAGATTTTTTTGTTTGATGCATGCCTTTAATCATTAGTTGCTGCCTTATTTATAATAGCAATACATATCCTTGTTTTACTAACCAACAATCACGACCAAATCATCACAAGGCTATAAATACGAATAGCAGTTGGATTAAACTAAACAACCTCCTAATTCTTATTCTTCTCAAACTCTTGTACGTGCATGGAAGCATGCATGTGTCATGCATGAGCAGCATGGAGCCCTACGTGATCTTGGTACTTGGCATTAGGCTTTGGCTTCCTCAGAGATCGTCTAAACCTCTTATCAATACCCCCACCGCGAAAAGAATCCTTGTCCTCAAGGATAAAGGAAGGAAACTATTGTTGTAGCACCGCGGTGTCCTCCCAAGTAGCGTCTTCCTCCGGCAGCCGTTTCCATCGAACTAAGCTTTGCTCAATCAATTTTCCCCCTCGTTTCAGCCATCGCGTATCAACAATCAATTCAGGTTCTAGGACCAACACTCCCTCTTCATCGATTGGTGGTACTTCATTTCTATTATCCGATAACTCCCCCACCACTTTTTTAAGTAAGGATACGTGAAACACTGGATGAATTCTTGCCCCCTCTGGCAATTGAATTTTGTATGCCACTGTACCAATTTTTTGAATAATTTTATAAGGACCAAAATACTTGCTAGCTAGCTTTTGGTGTGCACGTTTGAAAACTGATGACTGTCGGTGGGGTTGCAATTTAAGAAGGACCATGTCACCTTCTTGGAACACTACTTCTCTTCGGCGTTTATCAGCCACATGTTTCATTCTATTTGCTGCTGCTGCTAAATTCTTTTTGAGTTGCCCCAACAATTCATCTCGTGTCATCAATGTTTGATCAACCTCATGGACTGGTGACTGTCCAATTTGGTACATTGGTACTTTAGGTGGGGCTCGACCGTAGAGGGCTTGAAAAGGTGTCATGCCGGTGGAGACATGATACGTGGTGTTGTACCAAAACTCTGCCCATGGTAGAAAGGAACACCATTGTCGCGGCCATTGGTGCACGAAGCATCGCAAATATTGTTCAAGACACGGTTAATTACCTCGGTTTGTCCGTCGGTTTGTGGATGATAGGCGGAGCTCAGCTTCAGTTTGGTACCGGATAGATTGAAAAACTCTTGCCAAAATTTACTCACAAATATCGGATCTCGGTCACTAATAATTGATCGCGGCATGCCATGTAACTTCACGACACCTTCCACAAACTTTTCTGCTACGGTTTTCGCCGAGAATGGGTGAGCTAGGGCCATAAAATGGGCTGATTTGCTCAATCGATCAACAACCACCAGAATTGCATTTTTTCCTTGGGAGCTGGGTAATCCTTCAATAAAATCTAAAGTTATATCTTCCCATACTTGACATGGAATCGGTAGTGGTTGAAGCAGTCCCACCGATTTGAGTGTAGTAGCTTTTGTTCTTTGGCACGTGTCACACTTGCTCACATATTCTAATACTGATCGGAACATGTGAGGCCAATAGAACTGCTGAGAGAGACGTTTGTATGTGCGCAAAACTCTAGAGTGCCCTCTTATCTTCGTGTCATGAGCTTCAAACAGCAACATTGCCTGTATTGTCTCAGGAACCACCACCCTTTCTTTAAACATCAACAGCCCATTCTTTAAAAAATAAGGACCGGTAGTTTGTGTTTGAGCTATCGTCTTAATTTTTTTGATATATTCATCTTTTTCTGTCGCCCTTTTTATTTCCTCCCAAATTGCAACCTGTGGTATAAACAAATAATTGAGAGTTGGACTATCTAGCCTTCGTGACAAAGCATCCGCAGCATGGTTTTCTCTTCCCGGTTTGTATATGATCTCATAATCGTACCCCATCAGCTTAGCCATCCACTTTTGTTGCCCTGGCGTAGTTATTTTCTTCTCTAACAAATATTTCAAGCTACGTTGGTCCATTTGTATGACAAATTTCCGTCCCAGTAGGTACGGTCTCCAAATCCGGATTGATTCTATGATTGCCAGCATTTCTTTGGCATAGATCGACCACGTCTTCTTGGTGACTCCTAAGGCTCGGCTTATATAGGCAATTGGTTTACCATTTTGCTGCAGTACAGCCCCGATACCTTCTCCAGATGCATTGGTCTCAATAATGAATATTTCTTTGAAGTTTGGCATGGCGAGAATTGGCGTGTTGCTCAAGGCTTGTTTGAGACTTTCAAAGGCTTCTTCAGCTTCTTTATTCCACTGAAATTGGCCTTTCTTCAACAAATTTGTAAGTGGTTTGGCCATTACTACATAACCTTGGACGAATTTGCGGTAGTAACCCGTCAATCCAAGGAATCCCCGTAATTCGGTGATGGATTGTGGCTGGGGCTAGGTTGCTATCACTGATATTTTCTTCTTGTCCACCCTGACGCCATGACAAGTGATGATGTGCCCGAGATACTCAAGCTCTTGCTGCCCGAAATTACATTTGTTAATTTTGACATAAAATTGCTGCCGTTTAAGGATCTCCAATGCCTGTTTCACATGATTAAGATGGTACTCCCAAGATGAGCTATAAATCAATATATCATCAAAAAATACAAGTATAAACTTCCTGAGGTGTGGCCGAAAAACCGAGTTCATAATTGCTTGAAACGTTGACGGAGCGTTGCACAAGCCGAACGGCATCACCATATACTCGTAATGGCCATTGTGTGTGCGAAAGGTTGTTTTACGTATATCAGAGAGGTTCATTCGCACTTGATGGTAACCGGCTCTTAGGTCTAACTTGGTAAAGTAGGCAGCACCATGTAAGTCATCTAACATGTCGTCGACGGTTGGATTTGGAAATCGATCCTTTACGGTGACTTTATTTAGGGCACGATAGTCTGTACAGAATCTCCAGCTTCCGTCTTTTTTCTTGACTAGGAGTACTGGTGATGAGAATGGACTAGTGCTTGGACGAATCAAACCTGAGTCTAGCATCTCTTGGACTTGCTTTTCAATTTCGGCTTTTTGAAAATACGCATAGCGGCAAGGCCTAACATTAACGGGTTCTACTCCTTCTTTGAGTACAATTCTGTGGTCAATGTCCCGCTGAGGTGGCAGCTGCGTTGGCTCCTTAAATAATTCCACGTAGCCCTTTAAAAGTTCTTGCATATCTGGTGGTGCTGAGAGCCAAGCTTCCTCTATATTCGGTTGTAAACAAATAGCAAAGACCTCGTGGCCTTGTTTGATCTCCTTGGTGATTTCTGCCAGTGACACAACTCAAAAGTGTATTACTCCCAAGTATAAGAGTGTCTAGTTATAATATAACCCGGTGAGTCCGGGGTCGAACCACAGGGAATTTAAAATCCAGTAGTCAATTTAAAACTAAGAAAATTAATTGTGGGGAAAAGAAATTATTTGAAACAAATTTAAAAATATGCTAAGGCTACAGGATCCACTCTCAGTATTCAAACTATAATTTTATTACTTTCTCATTTTTATATTTTGCCTCACTTTTACCAATTATTTATTATATCATTTAATTCTATGTGTGTGGATAAATATGGAATAAAGTACCTAATGTGCCACAACTATATTATTGTGTCGACATTGTGTCAAAATACCATACAAATCCAAGAAAACTTTTAAATTAACATGACATAAAAATAACCAGAAAAGAATAAAATAAACTTAAAACTCACTTGAGAAAAGTAATTAATCTCATAAATTGAAACCTTGAGCTTCACCCTTCACCTCGACAGTAAAATTAGCTACTCATGTTGAAAGAAAACAAAATACTCTTTTTATTTGATGAACTTTGGAAATATGTTACAAAGAAAATTGATTACAAAACAAAAGAGAAAAAGAAAGAAAATACAATTCCTCAGCACTCTATCCCTCGGCTTTTCGCACTCAACAAACTCTCCTCTCCCAAAATTCTTCTTTTGCTTCGCCCCTCGCTTGCCTTTTATAGGCAAGGAATCTCTTCTTTTATTTTATTTTATTAATATTTAATTTATTATTATTTTATTATTTTATTTTTTTATTTATATATATATTGATATACGTGATGGTCAGAATGACCATCACGAGCAACCAAAGCTTGGTTGCTTTGTTTGTCTTTTTTTTGTTTTTTTATTTTTTATTTTTTATTTTTAATTTATATATATTATTATTATAATTATTACATCTCCTCAATTGAGCTCCAGTGGTTCTTCTTTGTTCCCGCTTTCAATTCCAATTCCATCTTTACTCCTGAAAAAATATTTACAAGATGAAAATTAACATATTGCTGATTAATTTAATATAAAGTATATTTGGGGAGTATTAAAATAATTTAGAAATAATGAGCGCATTAATTGATACAATAAGTGAAAAACTAATAATTTTATCCTTATCAAATGTCACTTTTCCGTATCAATCACACCCAACCTTATTAGCTAGGCTAGCAATTTAAGCGATAAAAATTTAGAGAAATTTTTAAACCAAATTGAAATTTTTTTTAATAGAAACATTGTGTTCACTTCTTTCATCAGATTAATGACAACAATCAAATAAAAGTATAAGCATTATCTTCAGCCTAAAGAAAATCACACCCACATAAATCAATTACGTAAAATCATGTAAAATGATCAATTATCAGAGCTATAGTAATCAAACCACTTTTAAGAATGATACATCAAACCCCAAAATCTCACAATTAAGAGTGACTCTCTCAAAAGAAATATACCCCAAATTAAACTGTCACTCTAGGAAAAGAAAAATAGATTTGAGAGGATAATAAAACAATATCACACGCTCTCACCAGGATGAAAAAATAATGCCCACAGCTTAGAAATAAAATGATCTCAAGCCCAAAGGAATTAATGGCAAATAAACTTTTTTTTTTTTTTTTACATCACCACATCTTATAGTCCATATCACTAGCTTTTACTTCAGACTATAGTTCCCTAAAATCAAGAAGGACTTTTATTAGGACGTAACGTAGGCTAGGGTTATGGTTAACAAGAAAGGGTAATAGGGAAACAAAAATATATGTTTGAAAAATAGGGGATTTTCTTTATAGATTACAAGGTGCTATTTACCTAATTGAAATTTTTTTTTCCTTTTTTGTTTTGTTTTTATTTGTTTATTTATACATATCCTCTCTTTTTTTTTTTTTTTTTTAGCACCATTATCAGGAATACATAATCATCCCTATTTTCAAACATAATTGGGTGGTGGAAAATACAAAACGTAAGGTGATACTCCACATTGGAGTAGGACAAGATGATAAGTTATCAAAGAAAAGATTTTTTTTTTTTTTTAAAGGCTCAAAGGGGTTAACTATGGATATTTTATAATAGGGTTGGCTAGAAAGGCTCAAACGGATCAAAGATGGCCTTCTGTCATCTTTTAGGGTTCTAAATAATCTTTCATATCCACTAGTTCAATAGACTTTTAGATGCTATTGCACAAAATTTTTTTTTTTTTTTTGAAATTATAGAGATCTTGTACAATAAATTGTGAAGCTGTATAGGCAAATAGGGTTACTCTCCAAGGATAATAGGCTCTAAAACTCGCTTGGACTTTTCGTGATATGTACATTCCTCCAAATGGCTTAATCAATTTCACTCGTCAAATTTTTCAATTTACGTTTCAACATGCAAAGGGAAAAACATAGTGTAATATAACTCAAGGCCAAAGATAATACAAATACCAAAATTTGAAAATCATCATGTTATCTAATGTTAAAAGATTACACCAAAAAATAAATTTTTTTTTTTTTAAGAAAACAAAATTCTAAAATGAAGATGCGTTTCTAGAGACACTACATTCTATATTCTGCCATCTTCGACTCAAATTTTTATCCGAAGTTAGTCTTTACAACAAAAATTAGTAAAAACACCACCAGGACTGAAACATTCCACAATTATCAACTATACCCTCCCCCCAACCTGAAAGAGACATTGTCCTGTGTCTTAAAATAAAGGAGTAGAGTTTAGAAGATATCACCGTCACCGTTAGAAAATATTTACAAGCGGAGAGTCAAATCTAATTTACACTTTTACGAGAGTTACCGCCATCGTCATCGGTTGATCAACGCCAAAGTCATGGGATCGGCTCGGTTTGTAAGCTTGCAAAGATCAAGTAACTCATTAGCGGTGGGAGCACAAATAATGAGTTTTCTTCTTTGAGAAGAATGAAATAATTTTAATTGCATGATTAAGAAATGTTATTAAGCCATCATAAAAGTTATTAACATTTAACAAACCGATGGGTTTTGATGGATATTGAATGGGCCCAAGAAGCAAATGTAATTAGCGCCTCTAATGTTGCAAGATCTCCTGGCAAGAAAATAAAAGCGTCAGCATGCTTTAACATTTCAGATATTCTTTCTTGCATACCTGAGACAACTAACTCTTCTCCAGTTGGTGGGTCTGGTAGGCATCCTAAAGGTTTTAAGGCTTTTGGAATGATGCCTAGCACTTGACTTCCTCGAATGAAAGCAGCTTCAGAGACAAGCTTTGATAACCCTCGGTCACCTCCTCCATATACAAGATGTAGTTTTCGCTCTGCTATAGCACGACCAAGCTCTATGGCTGCTTGTACAAACTCCTTATACTTTCCATAGCGAAATCCAGAAAGCACACAAATGTTCTTAAGCTGGCTGATTGAAGTTCCTGCCATTAAAACAATTCTAAAAGAAACAATTTGTGAAAGCTTAAAAAGGAGCTCTTATTTAAGGATCTTGGTGACAGACATAATGATATACATCTGTAAATGGGGTAGCGTGTTTGTCAAATGACGTGTGAAGCTTTTGGCTCAATTATTCAAAGGCAAACAGTGAAACGAAAAAGCAAACAGTGATTAGATTTAAAATCACAAAAAAAAAACAAGAATAATAATGCAAAAGATAAGATAAAATAAAAGGATATTTACTGGTAGTTGTGATTGTGGCTCACATCTTCCTCTGCAGTTTCACGATCGGCTTGACGCCCTACATGGGTCGAGGATAGGCTTACCATCGAGTTTTCTTATAACCTGGCAAACAAGGTCTTTTAGAGTCAGATTCCCAAGACTAAACTGTGCACTTTCTTTTTGGAACAACTTCCATAAATTGTGAATTTCACGTTGGACAAATCCGCTCGGATGCGTCTCAAGAGATCGTAAGATATCATCCAACGACTCTTTACTCATGCCATCCTTAATTTGATTTTATCTTCACGATTTATAGAAACCATTCTAAAGTTTTACAACGAGGTTTGTTGCAAGCAAGTCTTACAGTTAGGACATTTAGAGCCAAGTCGCAGCTCTTCGCTTTTTCGCAAACGTGCTTTTACCAAAACCAGGCATGTAAAAACAAATGGATCGAGAAAACTCACCGCAAGTCGGACCTTTGCTTCAATTAACCGAATATCAGCGGGAATCCCATTAATCATTAACAAGTGCGATCGTTCTGCGAGCTTTGTAAATCTTCTTGAGAGCATTTTGAGGAGAGAAGGAAAAGCGATGCAATTTATGTTGTATTTCTTCCATGCTTGACTTTGGGGTTCGATTATTGTGGGAAGCGAGAATCTGAGCTTTAAAAGTCACGAATGCCGTTATCCGCCATTTATACGGGAGAGTGAATTAAAACAAACAAAACAGATCTGCAAAATCAAATCAAAAGTGAAAAATTACAAAAATAAAGCAAAAACACACAGGAAATATAACTCACGTTCATCCTTTTACTGATTTATCTCCAGCTCCAATTGTAGATCATAAATACCATCCTCTATTTCTGTGAGTTGTCTTTCTAGATCTTTAACGTGGAATACTAACGCTGGTGGTTGTAGATCCCAAATAGGATGTAATTTACAAAATCGGATCAATTTCCTCAAGTGAAATTTTACATGGAAAAGTGTTTTAAGATGATCGATGAGGAAATTTCTCGTGGAGGTATTCATGATAAGTATAAAAATTTGGTGAGTTAAAACAGCACACAATTAAAAACAATGCAGTGCACTCCATTCAAGACATAGGGAAAAGAAAAGAAGAAAAAAAAATCGAATAATTCAAACGATAAAGCAATAGTAAAATCAATTCACAAAAAGTTAAAACAAAAGGGCTCAATCGAGGTTTGGTGAGTCACTCAAATTAATTTCGGTGTCTGCTTCACGTGGTTGGTGTTCCAGATATGGTTTCAGTCTTTGACCGTTAACTTTAAATGTGGCACCATTCTTTGGATTCTCAATTTCTGACACCATATGGATACACATTTTTACAACAAACGGACCATTCCACTTTGATTTTAACTTCCACGGAAATAAATGAAGGCGAAATTATAAAGCAAGACTTTTGACCAATTTCAAATGTTTTTGAAAAATTCTTTTGTCATGAAAAATTTGGTTCTTGCCTTAATAATTCTAGAATTCTCATATGCATCATTCCTTAATTCCTCAAGTTCATTCAATTGTAATTTACGCACATTATTATCATCATGAAGATTTGAATTAAAAGCTTTAATGGCCCCAAAATGACTTATGTTCAAGTTCAATTTGGTAAGTGGCAAGATTTTCCATAAACAAAGGCGATAGGGTGACATTCCTAAAGATGTTTTAAAAGCGATGCGATAAGCCCAAAGTGCATCGGTTAGTCGAAGAGACCAATATTTACGGTTTAGATTAAGCATCTTTTCTAAAATTTGTTTTATCTCACTGTTGCTAATTCAACTTGACCACTTGTTTGAGGGTGATAAGGTGGCAACTATGTGTAATTCCATATTTCTTCATTAAGGACTCAAATGGCTTATTACAAAATGTTTTCCCCATCACGATAATGGCTCGAGGTATTCCAAATCGACTCAAAAGATTTTCTTTTAAGCGGATCACAATTTTGTGATCATTGTCTTGACAAGGAATCGTCTCGATCCATTTCAAACATAATCAGCAATGAAATATATACAATTCCAAATGATGATGGAAAAGGGCCCGTAAAATCAATTCCCCAACAATCAAATATTTCAATGACAAGAATGGGGTTTAAAGGCATCATGTTTCGTTTTGAAATGGACCCCAATTGACAATTCTTACACTTTACAAAATGCATAAGAATCTTTGAATAATGTAGGCCAATAAAATCCACCTTTGTAATATTTTTGCATTGTCTTTTTGAAGAAAAATAGCCACCACATGCTTGAATGGCAAAATTGAATGACCGTACTTACCTAAATGCGTCTGGTAAGCATCTTGAAAAATTTGATCGAGCGATGCCTTGAACAAGTATGGATCGTCCGATAAAAAGCTTTTCATACATTGAAATTTCCTCTTGTCACGGGAACTCCGGTCACATGGCATTTCACTGTTACAAGATAATTGACAATATTATACGCATTTTGTTTATGGAAAACAAAAATTCATCAGGAAAGAATCATTGATGGGTGTTGTTTCAATTGAAGACTCGTTTGTAAGTCTTGAAAGATGATCAACAACATTCTCAAGACCTTTTGTCTTTGATTGTCAAATTGAATTCTTGAAGTAGCAAAATCCATCGTATTAACCTTGGTTTGGCATCCTGTTTAGTCATTAAATATCTCACATGATCGAGAATAAACAATAGTAGATGAACCAATTAAATCTGAGCGAAATTTATCCAACGCAAATATTACAGCAAGTAGTTCTTTTTCAGTTGTGGTGTAATTCATTTGAGCACTATTCAAAGTTCTACTTGCATAATAAATAACAAAGGGCTTACCTTCCTTCCTCTGTCCAAGAACAGCACCAACGGCATAATCACGGCATCGCATTAGCTCAAAAGGCAAAGACCAACTGGGGTTGCATTATCGGGCCGATGTCAAAAGACTAGTTATTTTTTCAAAGGCTTGTTGACAATCATTTGTCCATTCAAAAGGTGTGTCTTTTATTGGAGGTTACAAAGTGGTTCAGATATGACATCAAGTCTTTTATAAACCTCCTATAAAATCCTCGCATGTCCTAAAAAGAACGGACTTCTAATTGTCTTTGGTGAGGGTAATTTTGAAATGACTTCAACTTTGGCTTTGTCAACTTCAATTCCTTTTGACGACACAATACGACTCCAAGACAATTCCGTAAATGGCCATGAAATGGCATTTTTCCCAATTTAAAACTAATCCTTTTTCTTTACACCTTTTCAAAACCTTTTCCAGATTATCAAGACACGATCAAAAGAATTACCAAATACGCTTAAGTCATCCATAAAACCTCTAGACAATTTTCAACCATGTCACTAAAAATGCTTAGCATGCACATTTGAAATGTTGCAGGGGCATTACAAAGTCCAAAGGGCATTCTTCTAAATGCAAATGTTCCAAATGGACATGTGAATGTGGTCTTTTCCTGGTCTTCTAAAGCTATGGGATTTGATAATAGCGTAGTAGCCATCAAGAAAGCGTAGTAGGATGTCCACTACTCTTTCGAGAATTTGGTCTAGAAATGGAAGTGGAAAATGATCTTTTCTAGTGGCATCATTTAATTTTCTGTAATCAATGCACATGCGCCAACTAGATGGAATGCGTGTTGGAATTGGTTCACCATTTTCATTTTTTACAACGGTTATTCCAGATTTCTTTGGTACTACTTGTGTTGGACTTACCCATTTACTATCAGAGATAGGATAGATAATTCCTACATCAAGTAGTTTCAGGACCTCATTCTTTACCACTTCTTTCATATGAGGATTTAATCTTCTTTGTGGTTGACAAGTTGTTTTAGCATTTTCCTCAGTGTATTCGGTGTGTGCATATTAAAGGATTAATGCCTTTTATGTCTTTTAAGGTCCAACCAAATGCAGTTTTATGCTTTTTAAGTACAGAAAGTAACTTACCTTCTTGATCATGCGTAAGTTGGGAAGAAATTACCACCGGATATGTCCGCTGCTCTCCAAGATAAGCATACTTCAATTCTTCTGGTAAGGGTTTTAATTCAAGCTCTGGTGCCTCTCGCTTCGGTTCTTCGTTGTCATCATATCTTCAAAGCTTGCTTGGTCATCATCACCAGTAGGTACCTGCATAGAATCAAGTGTAGAGCATATGTTAGTAGCATTATAATTTAATTCTTTACTTGATTCAAAAGAACCAGCAAAACAAATATCCACAGAATTTGAGAAATTTTCATCCTGAACGTGTTCCTCAATAATTGGCTCGATAAGATCAATCTCCTCATTCTCATTATCATCATCTTCTTGGTGGTGAGGTTGTTTACACATGTTGAACACATTGAGTTCCAATGTCAGTTTGCCAAAAGATAAGTTCATTACTCCATTCCTGCAATTAATCAAAGCATTAGCAGTAGCTAAAAATGGTCGACCCAATATAACAGGAATTTGTTTGCATTCATTAGCAATTGGTTCCATTTCCAAAACGATAAAATCCACAGGGTATATGAATTTATCGATTCGGACTAATACATCTTCAATTATTCCTTTTGGAACCTTAACCGATCTATCAGCAAGTAAAAGAGTGGTAGAAGTTGATTTTAACTCACCGAGATTGAGTTGTTGATACACTGAATAAGGAAGCAAATTAACACTGGCACCAAGATCAAGTAGAGCATATCCAATTTTATTATCCCCAATAATGCAAGAAATAGTTGGACAACCAGGATCCTTGTATTTCAAAGCATTATTGGTTGAGAGAATGGAACTTACCTGTTCTGCTAGAAAAGCTCTCTTTTGCACCTTATGTTTCCTTTTCACTGTGCACAGATCTTTCAGAAATTTAGCATAAGAGGGCACCTGTTTAATGACATCCAAAAGAGGAATGTTAACCTTTACTTGTTTAAAAACCTCATAAATTTCTGGACTGTGGGTTGATTTCTTTGGCTTGATTAGTGCTTGAGGAAATGGGGGTACAGGAGGAGAGTTGGTTATTTCTTCGTGGGTTAAAGGTTTGACGGACTTTTCTTGGTTTTCTGAAATTGAATCTTTACCAGTTTTACGAGGGTCAAGGATATGTTTTTCAACAACTTTTCCACCACGAAGGGTTATAACCGATTTGACTTGACTCATATTTTGGTTTCCTGAATTCCCTATTTGAGGATGTTGTTGACTCTTAGGGTTTGGTTCAGGTTGAGCAGGAAACTTTCCTTTTTCATGCAAGGTCAGAGCAGATGTAAGTTTAGAGATGGTTTCTGTCAAATTGGTCAAGGTTTGCATCGTTTGGTTATTGATCGACTCTTGTTTTTCAATAAACGAATGCAATGTGTCTTCCAAAGTTTTTCTTGGTGGTGGGACATAAGGTGGGTAACTCTGGGGGTTTTGGAAATTTTGACGTTGAGGAACTGGTTGTGAAGGTTGTGCATGGTTGTCATTTCTCCAACTGAAATTTGGGTGGTTTCTCCAACCAGAGTTGTAAGTTTGAGAGTATGGATTGAGATTTGGCCTTTTGAAATTGTCAACGACATTCACTTGTTCGTGCAAACTTTCCCTCAAAGCTGGCAATGTTGGACAATCCTGCGTAGAATGGTCAGTAGAGTCACAAACATAACATGAAATACTTTGAACAGACTTTACATGATCATTCTTTTTCGACTCTAGTACTTCGACTTTTCTAGCTAAAGATGCAAATTTGGCTTGAAGGTCATGGTCTTCCCTAAGGTTGTGCATGCCTCCACCAGATGGAGATGACTGAGGTTTACTTGATGACTCATAAGACCCAACTGTATCCCAGTGTTGTGCATTATCTGCTATGTAGTCAAGATAATCTAATGCATCTTCAGGACTTTTATCCCTAAACTCACCATTACACATCATTTCAACGACTTGTCTACTTTGGGATGTTAATCCCTCGTAGAAATAAGACACTAACCTCCATGTTTCAAAACCGTGGTGTGGGCAAATGTTAAGTAACTCTTTATACCTATCCCAACTTTGGTAGAGGGTTTCTCACGGTTTTGAGTGAAAGTGGTGATTTGTCTTTAAAAGAATTTGTTACGTAGGGGTGGGAAGAATTTTTCAAAAATTGTGCTTGCATTTCATCACAAGTTCTTATTGATCCTGACCTAAGATTTTGTAGCCAAGTTTTAGCTTTATCCTTTAGTGAGAAAGGAAAAAACTTAAGTCTGATTATGTTCATGCTACAATTTTGATCAAGTGTTCTTGACTTCCTCAAATTCTCTTAAATGCAAATATGGATTTTCAGACTCAAAACCATGAAAAGTAGGCAGAAGTTGAATGATACCAGGTTTGAAATTAAAACGTGATGCATTAGGAGGAAAGACTATACATGATGGTGATCCTGTTCTTGTAGGATGCATGAAATCTCTAAGGGTCCTAGGTTGTTCATGAAGATTTTGTAAGGCTTGGTTATCTTCATGCTCTGAAAAATTTTCAGGTCCTACATTAGCCATATCTAAAGGTGCTGAAAGTGATCTCCTAATTAATCTGTCACTATTTGTACGAGACCAACGACGCATGCAATGCTAATGACGTGAGCTAAACTAATGACGCATAAAACGCTAAATGAAAATTACATAAAGAAAAAAAAAATAAACTGAAAATTAAATAAGCAAAAATGAAAAAATAAATAAATAAACAAACTGAAATAAAATAAATTAGGCGGTGAAACCAGCCATAAAAATAAAATAATTAAAGGAAACAATTAACAAAATATTAGGCGGTAGGTTAGAACAAGCCATAAAATAAAGAAATTAAAGAAAACAAGTTAGGCGGTATTTTAAAACCAGCCATATAATAGAACATAAAATTAAATAAATTAATGTACAAGAATAAATAAACTGAAATTAAAATGTTAGGCGGTAGATCCGACCATATAAACAAACATAAATAAATTAACAAAATTTAAATAACAGTTAGGCGGTGGAACCGACCATTAAAATAAATGCGAAAAGTAAATTGCAGAAATTTAAAGAAAGGAATTTAGTTTGAGGACTGATTTAAAGTTTAAGGCTAAAGTGAAGTTTCTCACAAAATTTATGGATATTGTTAAGATTTCAAGAGAAGAGGGGTGCTGACTGAAATTTTACGAAAAAGATTAAAATAAAATGACGGCAAGATAGTAAACGACAAAAACAAAAAAATTAAATAAAACAAAAATAACGTAAAGACAAATTGATACCAAATTGTATTCCGTGACGCAAAAATGTGACTCAAAAGTGTATTAAAAGTATAAGAGTGTCTAGTTATAATATAACGGTGAGTCCGGAATGAACCATGGAATTTAAAATCCGAGTCAATTTAAAACTAAGAAAATTAATTGTGGGGAAAAGAAATTATTTGAAACAAATTTAAAAATATGCTAAGGCTACAGGATCCACTCTCAGTATTCAAACTATAATTTTATTACTTTCTCATTTTTATATTTTGCCTCACTTTTACCAATTATTTATTATATCATTTAATTCTATGTGTGTGGATAAATATGGAATAAAGTACCTAATGTGGCACAACTATATTATTGTGTCGACATTGTGTCAAAATACCATACAAATCCAAGAAAACTTTTAAATTAACATGACATAAAAATAACCAGAAAAGAATAAAATAAACTTAAAACTCACTTGAGAAAAGTAATTAATCTCATAAATTGAAACCTTGAGCTTCACCCTTCACCTCAGCTTAGTAAAATTAGCTACTCATGTTGAAAGAAAACAAAATACTCTTTTTATTTGATGAACTTTGGAAATATGTTACAAAGAAAATTGATTACAAAACAAAAGAGAAAAAGAAAGAAAATACAATTCCTCAGCACTCTATCCCTCGGCTTTTCGCACTCAACAAACTCTCCTCTCCCAAAATTCTTCTTTTGCTTCGCCCCTCGCTTGCCTTTTATAGGCAAGGAATCTCTTCTTTTATTTTATTTTATTAATATTTAATTTATTATTATTTTATTATTTTATTATTTTATTTATATATATATTGATATACGTGATGGTCAGAATGACCATCACGAGCAACCAAAGCTTGGTTGCTTTGTTTGTCTTTTTTTTGTTTTTTTATTTTTTATTTTTTATTTTTAATTTATATATATTATTATTATAATTATTACATCTCCTCAATTGAGCTTCAGTGGTTCTTCTTTGTTCCCGCTTTCAATTCCAATTCCATCTTTACTCCTGAAAAAATATTTACAAGATGAAAATTAACATATTGCTGATTAATTTAATATAAAGTATATTTGGGGAGTATTAAAATAATTTAGAAATAATGAGCGCATTAATTGATACAATAAGTGAAAAACTAATAATTTTATCCTTATCAAATGTCACTTTTCCGTATCAATCAGCCAGTGAAGCCGATTGCACCAGTTGTGAGCCAAGTCCTTGCAAGTGGCATTCTTTGTTTCCCCATCTGAATTCCATTGTAAGTGATTTCCAATTGCACAAAACCGACCCAAGCATCTCCAACCATTGAACTCCCAAGACTATATCCAAGCCTGTGATTGGTAATGAATACACAGTGAGTGAAAATGGAATTTCTTGGATCAAAATTGATACCTTTTCGAATTTTTCATGGCATATCAGCTTGTCTCCATTAGCCACTCGAACCGAGAAGGCTACCGTTGGTTTGGCTGCTAAACGAAGCATATTAGCTAATTTTGTGCTGATGAAGTTGTGTGTTGATCCACTGTCAATCAGAACAACAATCTCCTGTGATCCAATTTTGGCCTTAATGCGCATTGTTTGCGGTGCTGCCCATCCTGTCAACGCATAATAAGTAATTTGGGGGTCTACATTCGTTTCTGGTACTGTTTTCTGCTCCTCTATTGAACTTTCATCATATGCAGCTTCTTCCGTATTGCTTTCACTGTCAAAAATCAAAAGCTGCGCCTTGCTACACTTATGCCCTGCTGTAAATCTCTCATTGCAGTTGAAACACAGTCCTTGTGGGTGACGTCGCTGCATCTCCTCCCATGAAAGCCGTTTGATGGGTGTTGTTTATGGTGTCCGATTGATGGTTGGCTGTGCACGGTTGTTGATTGGTGATCGAAACAATTTTCGTTGCCTAGCCAGCTGCTTATCCTTCATTCGCGCTAAGCTTATTGCTTCCTTTAGCGTGCGCGGTCTAAACATACAGATCTCCTCTGAAATTTCCGATTTCAGCCCCCCCATGAAGGTACCCACTAGCGCCTTCTGTGTCCACCCTTGAACACGGTTACCTAACTTTTCAAATTCTTTCTGATACTCACGTAATGTTCCTATTTGTTTGACTCGTGACAGTGCTTCATCGAAATCTTCACAATCCGTTGGTCCGAAGCGTGCCCAAGTTCCTCTACGAACGTCTCCCATGTCACAATTCTGCCCTCTTCTTGGTAAGTTCGACGTAG
This sequence comes from Citropsis articulata, assembly GCA_030449925.1. Taxonomy (NCBI): domain Eukaryota; kingdom Viridiplantae; phylum Streptophyta; class Magnoliopsida; order Sapindales; family Rutaceae; genus Citropsis; species Citropsis articulata. Next base: position 1,747,820 of record JASUUH010000108.1, on the reverse strand, counting down.
CCACTGCCACCATTGATTAGCCTTTCCCTCTAGATGAAAAGACGCCAAAGCTACCTTCTGTTCATTGGTCGTCTCCTGATACTCAAAGAATTGTGTTGTTCGGTTGAACCACTCCGTTGGATCATCGCCGGAGTAACGAGGGAATTCCAGTTTTGCCATCCTTGGTGGTATTAGTTGTCGTCCTCCTTCACTTTCTTTTCGAATTGGCCTTGTTGTAGAACCAGCGTTCCCTTGACTTGTTGCTCCCTTACTAGCACTCACGGACTCGGCCAGTTTACTGATAGTGTCTTCCATTCGTTGAAGCTTTTCATTGATCCCGAATTCCATCTGTAATATTCTGTCTTGAAAGCTCCCCAAGTCAGCTTCAATTCTCTCGATACACTCTTTGTTGGTTGTCATTGTTGGCCTGCTCTGATACCACTTGATGCGGTCCCAATCAAAACAATATAACAATAACGAGATAAGTTCTGCTTATGGTGAGAACAACCAGAATGTTTTGAGATTTTTTTATTTGATGCATGCCTTTAATCATTAGTTGCTGCCTTATTTATAATAGCAATACATATCCTTGTTTTACTAACCAACAATCACGGCCAAATCATCACAAGGCTATAAATACGAATAGCAGTTGGATTAAACTAAACAACCTCCTAATTCTTATTCTTCTCAAACTCTTGTACGTGCATGGAAGCATGCATGAGCAGCATGGAGCCCTACGTGATCTTGGTACTTGGCATTAGGCTTTGGCTTCCTCAGAGATCGTCTAAGCCTCTTATCAACTGCACAGAAAGTGTCCTCACCTCATCCATAAGCTGCGGAAGAGTAACATCTTTAGATGCATGAGGCTCTAGAGGTGGTACAGCAGATGCAGAGTCATCAAGATCAGATGTAGACACTGGAGGGTCCTGACGCCTACACTAACCCAGAAAGGAAGCTGATCAATAGGAACCATATCATTGAAAGGATGATTATCCCTCGGAGCGATTATAATGTACTTATTGTCAATGAACTTTACCCATGCTCCATTATGCCACTCCAATCCTAAGGCACATACGGCTTCATCACCTACACTCTTAGGTGATTTACAAGATAGTTCATTGATGGGCACCCTAAAGTGTTTAAGGATCCATGTGATGAAATAACTATATGGAAAAGAAAGAGTGATCAAGTTGGGTATGGAAAGCATAGTGCGTGTAATGGTGTACCTAAAGTTAACCGGACGATGTCTTGAAATGATAGTTATGTAACCCAAGAGGGTGGTGAATTGGGATTTTAAAACTTTAGCTAAACAAACGACACAATAATTCAATCTATTGTCTTAATGATATAAAAAAAAAATTTAATAAAGCACGATAATAAAAGAGTAAGGGAAGAGAGAGCAAACACAATGATTTTTTTGTGGCTCGGTAATCTCGCCTATATCCATGTGTCCAAGCCAACCAAGCTTGAGGATTTCACTATCCAAGCCTCCCAAGACTTTAAGTTCTTTACAATTGACTTCCAAAGTGTCAATAAACCTTTACAATCAAGAGATTATCTCTCAATCTCTTTGTCCAAGTGTTTCTTACATTTATACACTTACAAATTCAATGAGAAAACAAACATTACAATAAAAACTCTCTTTGAGAGTAGATATACAAATTATAGCACAATGATGATTCAATATATGATGATTTACAAAATCAAAGCTCAATATATGTTGTATGCTTTTTGTTTTTGCTTACAAAAATCTTTAATTTGAAGTTAGATTTGAGCTTATATAGTTTCAGCCCAAAATCTAGCCATTATAGGCAACTTCCAACAAGGAAGCGGCTAGCCTCTTAATTAGCTGGCTCACCTCTCTAGTACAGTGAAAGTTACCGTTACCATTTGAATTTCGCTGTAGTAACACTATTTTTTAACATTATATTTTTACCTAAAACTTTTGTAATTATACTTTCTAAAAATGTCCATTTTTAGAATTTCTATATAATGTTTTATATTCCTAAAACTTTCTAAAATTATGATATGGCCAAAACTTTAGAAAACTTTTCAAAGAGGTCATATTTAGAATTTTAATATAATACTTATTTATTTTAAAGTTCTCAAAACTTTTTTACTTTAATCCAAAAAATGGAGTTTGAAATTTGCCTTAGTCGTTTAGCCGCGAGCTCTTTATTTATTTTTAATTTTTGTACCTTAGCCCTAAAACATTTGAGAATAATAATATAGCTCAAAATATTTCAAAGTTTTGCAACTAGGTCTAAATCCAAAATTCAAAACAATACTTATTAAAATTAAAGATTGTAAAACTTTTTTATTTTAGTCCACATCTTGAAAAACAACTAATTTCATAAAGTACTTAACTTATAATTGTAAAACCTTCGGTTTATGAAAAATTATGATTTATTAAATAAAATCTTGAGTTTCTCAAATGCTAAACCATGCATATATTAAATCATATCGGTTTTACAAGAATTTGTTACAATAATGACTCAATTGAGCTAAAAGTTTTTCTTAATATCGCCATTGTCCGTTGAGTGTCTTGAGTTTAATTTCACATGATTCACTTGCATAAATATTATCCTTAAAGAACTAGTGAAAATGTGAAATACAATATTTATCAAGTTACCTAAGACATATGTTTGTTATTATTAAAATTACAAAATGTGTAGCCGTTTAGGCTAACAATCTCTAATTTCTTGATGATCATAAACATCTTATGTATTTTGACATTTATACCCCGTCTTAGTATATGACATACATAATTCAATATATATAAATCAACTATGACTTCCCCCTGAATACGTAATCTATAACAAATGTAAACTCCCTTTAAATATTTCAAAAAATGCATCAATAATTCAAGATTAAAATACATGTTATATGTCTCCGGGAATTCATTAATAATTCAATATTAAAATACATGTTACATGACTCCGAGAATTCAAAATACATGACTTCTCCCCCTCATCATAAAAATTACTATAAATCCATGCTTAGACAAAAAATAATGACTCAATGATTAATAAAAAAAACATATAAAAATTAATCATGCAATTAACCAAAGAGTTATATTATTCCAAGAATCCAGAAAATACCATCCAAATATAAAGCATCCAAATATCACATAACAATCATCCTCAATCCATAATTAACACAACAATGCATATAAAAACGTAGTGCAGAATAAAACTAAGAACTGAAATCAAGATGAAGATGGTAGATGTGATGAAAAGGATGGTGGAGGAAACCCAAGAGCAGCGAAAAGTTGTTGTTGACCATTAAGAAGCTGTTGTTGTTGAGTAAAAAGACGATGTTGTTGATCAAATAAACACTGTTGTTGCTTAAGGAGGCCTTGTTGCTTTAAAATGGATTGAATTTAAAAACCCTTAAATTAGGACTGAAGTTGGCTCTGCTGCTCGAAAAGAGAATGCACTTTAGTCAACAACTGCTGCATTGGATCCTTAGGATTAGTTGAAGTAAAATGGGAAAGACACTCTGAAGGCGGAGGATGTGAGCGTTGTAGAGCACTGAGATCAGGGAGCTTGTTTAGTGGAAGAACATCGTTGAAGAAACTATGTTTTGTAGGAGCTAGTTCCGTACCCTTGGTTTTGTATCTCTTTTGTATGTCTGGTCTTTACACTATTTATCTTCCTCTCATGTAAACCCCAAGTTGGCTATAGTTTCATCTCCTAATACCTTAAGATTCAAAAAGGTTGGTTCGGTTATGGGTACTCGAAAATGTTTGAGAATGCGGGTAATGATGCTTCCATAAGGATCGGATCTTTTGGCTGTATATGGAGTGCTAAGCATATGATGAAGTATAATATAACCAACATTTAGCCCCCTGCACTCTAGAATGCAATCCAATATGGCCAAATCTAAACAGGTAACTTCATTCCCATGTCCAAACCTAGGACTAATAACATGTTGAAAAAGATAATGGAGGATCCTAAGTTGAAGGAGTAAGGCTTGAGATTTCAAGGTAGTTTGACACAACTTAGAGGATAAATCAAAACATCCACAAATTTTTCGAACAACATCCTTAACTGAATACCACGGATAATCTATTTTGCTTCTAGCAGTATAAGTTCCAACCCTTTATTTGGAGTTCTAAGAATTTGATTCAAATCTGCAACATCAAACTTAATATGAATTCCTCTAACACTTGTAATAATTCTATTTGAAGATTCTGAAGAAATAACCATATTTGAGTAAAAGATTTTGACTAAATTTTCATAATAATGTTCCTTAAGAATTAAAACATTTTTCCATTTCCTTAAGAATTAAAACATTTTTCCAGTTCCTTAAGAACAAAAACATTTTTTCAGCCCATAGTAATAAGAAAATCACTGAGAGATTTATCACAAATTGTTAAATTCTCCAAATTACAAAAATTGAAAAAATAGTGATAACAAGTTAATTAATTAGAAGATAATCATTATGTAATGAGGATTATTGGCTTAATGTGTCAATATTTCAACTTCAAATAATTTAATTTAAAATAAAAGTACTTGAGATATTGTATTTTATCTTTCTTAATTTTATCTTAAATTTAAAATCTCCCTTTCAATTGGTTTGTTTTTCAGCTATATTATTTTAAAATTAGGTGGAAAGAGAAATGTCATCTTCATTTTTCTCCAATAAAGAAAGAATGAAGGGTCATTAAATACTTACAATTGGAACCTTGGTGAGGTAGCTAAGAAATTATAGCCGCAAAGACCAAACAGTGGAATTTCCCTTGCAAAATTGAAATATAATTAATATACTTACCTTGCAACTAACTTACTGTAGAGTCAAGAGCCCAGAAAGCAGACAAATTAAATTATGGAATTCTAAAGTTGGAGAGACAAAACATTGTTTTAGGTTCTGATAAAAGAATATTGGTCTTGTATATGCAGGATGATTTCAAACTCATTCAAAAACCAATCCAATATATATATATATATATTAGTGCCCCTAAGATAAAACATATTTGCTTATGGCGGGATAAGCTGTAAAATATATAAACAAATAAATGATGCTCAAGTAATTATATTTAATTAAAGAAAATATGGCCAATGATGTTAATTATTAAAACTGAAATAAAATTAAAAAAAAATTGTTGGATAATATAGACCATAGATGTTAGAATGAGAGGTGTTTGATGAAGTGAAGCAACTACTCGATAGAATGCCACTGTGAGGCCACTCAGCGTGGTGCTCAAGTCCTGCTCATCAGAAAGTATTGACATGGAAACTGACTAGTAGAGTACTGATGACTCAGCAGCACTCTAAGAAATTCTCTACATAGCTTCTATATTAAAGGGTGTAGGCAAGTGAGGTCTTTGCTTTGTAAAGGACAGTGAATTGTATCCATTAGATTGAATCAAAGAGAGCCAAAAGATTAGCATTACAACTGTTGATGCCGAAATTTGATCGTCTGTAAGGCTGACCAGGTTGTCTTGTCAACGCTTATGCTAACTCTGGTTGATGCACAACACTTTTTGTTCCTTCCTTAATTAAGTGAATCTGGTAACTTCAACCAACCTCACTCTTTCCTCGTAACATGCACTCACAGAAATAAATCAGAGGTACTGGTGGATTTGCCAGTGGAAATCCTCCGATGCTTAAGTCAGTATGCGGGGCTTTGAGAAAAATGTTGGATTTTAGGTCAATGCCAAATAATGATTGTTGAGTGAAAGAAATATTTTTTAAAAGGGTTTTATAGAAGCAAATTCTGAATTGAAAATTGTTGAGTTTCCTTCTATTTTTCTTTTTTTCTCCCATTCTTTTGTTCTTTTCCCGAATTTTATAGACATCCATTTCTTGCGTCTAGAATATTCTCTTATGTCCTCCATACTCAAGCGATCATGGGTCTCGATGAACTGCAAAAATTGTGCACAAGTTATCGTGCCCGCTTTTTAAGTAACAGTTCTCTAGTCGACCTTCAATTGTACCTTAGAGAGTGCTCTGGCACTAGGACATCTACTCATAAACACTAAGTTAAGGAGATTCCTCCTCAGCCAGATAAATGGGAACCTACGTGGCTGGTGCTCTTTTAATCACCCAAACACCATTCCCCTCAATTTCTAGTATTGCGAGTGAAACGAGCTAAGACTAAAAATTAGGTGCAAATCTGGTCTACTGTGGGTTTGGTTATCCAGCTCTAATCTTGATCTGAAAGAGTTGAGGTGGCGTTCTCTACTCAGGTGATTTCTAGCTGCGAGCCTATAATACAGTTCGGATACTAATGTTTTCAAGTATACTACTGATCTGTCTTTTTGTCATATTGTTTTAAATGTCAGTGATGTGGCACTCTCTACATCCTATATTTGAAATTTGAAATGGCGATTTACTTGCCCATGGCGATTTACTTGCCCTCGAGACACGACGATTTAACTGACACCTGCTTTACTTAAACATTTTTTTTCTCTCCTTCATAAAATCATTAAATCAAGGATTTTATTAAACGCATTCCTCTATCTCCTGTTGAAAATTGATTCTTAACTCGAGATTAAGTGTCTTTTCTACGCCGGAGATTCACTTTCTTGTTCGAGTACTTGGATTTGTTGTTTTTTTAAAGAAAAAATTCTCATGTCAAAATAAAATGGAAAAATAATCGAGATTGAAAGTGATGAGGAAATAGATTCTCACTTTAATTTGTTAAGAGAGACTCCCCTTGATCCTCAGGTTCTCTCTAGTGATATAGGCCCTTCTAGTAGTAAGACCACTATGAAAATACCACCATTAGAAGTTACTCTATTGCCCTCTGGCCGCGAACCCAGTGAGGATAACAGTGAGCAAACATCGGGCTTGGGTAAAAGTTGTAGCTCCAACGGGGCAGAAAGTCTCGAAGAAGAGAGTGATAGTGAGGAGAGTAGCCTAGAGCCGAGCCAACCAGCTAAGAATATGAACCCCGATTATAGGATATAAGTTGATTCTTATCCTATCAACTTCCCAAGGTGTAGCACTACTCAAAACAATCTATTCAAATTGAGATACCTTTATCACATCCTCGATGGCATTTATCTCGTCATCCCTGGAAAAGGTGATGTCCCTAGCCGCCCTCCTAGCAGTTATATGACCTTGTACTTGGAGTGTTTCAAACTAGGAGTTAAATTGCCCCTTCAGCTCTATTTTGCCAAGGTGTTGAGTGACCTACATTTGGCCCCTGGTCAGCTAAACCCAAATGGATGGAGGGTACTCTTAGGCTTGTTCGTGCTGTGGGCTAGGTGCGAACTCAGAGAATCCATGAGAGTAAAAATTTATATCGGTAGAACCGCCCAGATGCGAGGTTGGTGCTTTGCTCATGCAGCTACGCAAAATGGAAACCTATCACATACTTTCCTTCATCATGTGAAAACTAGAAGAATAAACTCTTTTTTGTTGAGGTAAATTGGGGTCCAGTGATTCAGTCGCCTAGTGGTAGTATTCACGTCCCCACGCGTTTTTGCACCCCAGGTCATTTGTTATTCCTCATATCTCATGCTTTGGTCATCATTCACCTTTGCTCTTACCTTTTATTGTATTTTTCAAATTCTTAGGGCCTGGTTTATAACATTGAGGGAGAATTGCTGCTCGAAGTCTAGACTGTTTTGGTCAACGCTTGTTCATGCAAAGACCTTTTGACGCCAATGAGTCTCGTCAAGTCCCACTTAGTTAGCTCTCAGGATGGATAATAAGATCCTCAACACTCCCACTCCACATAGGAAAAGTAACGTTGCTCCGACCAGGACTTCTCCCCCAGCTTTGCCTCCTCCTCCAACCCGAAAGGGTGGAGGTGAAAAATATCTCGAGAAGAGTCTGAAAGGCGCTGCCTCTTCGACGGATCAAACTTCATCAACTTTGCCCCAGGACCGAGCAATTACTTGGGCTTATATTAGAGGGAATACGCCAAAGTAGTAGGGTTTAAGTTGGTTAAGGAGCTTCAAGGTATGACACTTACCCAGTTGGGGGGCTCTATCCAGAAGATTGCTTTTCAACTTGCTATAACAGTCTCTTGCTATAAATTCAAGACTCTACACCATAAGAAAAAGCAACAAGTGGAGATTCAAGACCTAAATAAAAAAGGTTGAGTCTGCTGATTACTTAAAGGAAAAGGTGCTGGAGCTGCACAGGCAGGTTATAAACCTCGAGAAGAAAGTTGTTCTTGCTGAATCCAAGTCCACTCAGCTTGATAATGAGCTGGTGGACTTGAAATCTTGTCTGGATGTTGCTCCAAGCGAGCGAGACACTCAGACAATAATGTAAAAAGGACAAATCAAGTCTTTGAAATCATTGATAGCTGAGTTGAATGATAAACTCTGGGCTTGCCTTCAGCTATAGATGCATGTCTGTCCTTAAAAAAAAAATCTATAGCTAAATATGGACAAGTTAAAGGCAGGTATGAACAAATATATGGTCGAGCAGAGCCAGGGAGATAACGACTAAGAAAGGGCCTGTTTAAGCATTGAAGAGCAGAAAAAAAAGATATGGGACAATGTGCCAAACACAAGTGTGAAGGAAGCCCCAGCGCTTCTTGTATCACTGATTCGTCCTTGGCTAGGGTTATGGATTCCTACCTTGCTGAAGCAGTTGAGCCTTCCTCTCAAGACCTGCTTGGTTATACATTTTAGAACATTTATAAGTTTTTTTTTCTAAATACTTTGTTGTTGTATCTTCTAAATGTTTAATTGCTTGATTTGCTCATGAATGTTAAAACTTTTGTTGGCCCTAGCATTTGTTTAATGGGCTTTGTCTGCTCATCTCCACTCGATCTCGCAGATTTTTTGCAAACTTCCGGCCAGCTCCAGTTCGTGTTGGTTGTGGGCCTTTCGGGCTCTTATTTGCCTTAGAATAATTTCTGTAAATCTTGCCTGCTCATCTTCATATGACAAAGTAGGTTTTGGCTATTGAGTTTTTGTTTGTTTTATAGTGATTTTTTGCAAAGTTTGCATGCTTGTCCTCACATGGCAGAGCAGGTTTTGGTTAATCCTAATTTTAGAGTTATTTTTACGAATTTTGCCTGCACGTTCTCACTTGGCAGAGCAGGTTTTGGGAAACCTTTACCTTAAAGGAAACTTCTGTAAATTTTACCTACTCGTCCTCACACGACAGAGCAAGTTTTGGCAAACCTTTACCTTAAAGGTAACTTTTGTGAATTTTACCTGCTCGTCCTCACACGACAGAGCAAGTTTTGGCAAACTTTTACCTTAAAGTAACTTTTACGAATTTTACCTACTCTTTCTCACACGACAGAGTAGGTTTTGGCAAGCTTTTGACTCATCTTGCCTCAAATAGGCCATGAGACTCTTGAGAGTTTGTTTACCTTAGAACTGCTTTGGTGAGGTTTCTTTGAATAAAATTCATTACGTCATCGTTGCTGAATACTTGAATAGTAATAGAAGTGGGACATATAAACATGTGAAAACTTCTTATTACATTTAGCGTAAACAGCTAAACTGGGAAATTCTATGGAATGACTTGCTTATTGGAAGTACTTCTTTAAGTACTCCATGTTCGTAATCGTGATCTCTTAAGCCGTAAAGATGCGGATAGGCTGACATGGCTCATTAATTGCTCTACCTTATAGTTAGGGCAAAAGCGTCTAGGGCGAGCGTCTTGGCTGGCTGGCTTGGATCTTTCATACTTTGATTTATTTTCCTGAGCATCTAGTCCCCACCTTAGAAGACCCTCTGTTCATATTGAATCACCTTACGCGAGGATTTTTCTTTTTTCTCCTTTGACAGATCCAAATTCATATACATCTGATCATTGTTATGCTCTTCATTGAAATATAATGTTTGATGCGTTCCGACTCTGATTACTGTTGGGACCACAGCCTCATGACTGAAGGCTAAGGCAAATGAGGTTTCTCTAGTTAGGGTTTTGTGGGTTGTCCAGTAAGCCCATAACAGGCCTGGCAACTCATCGACCCATGCTCTTTACTTTTCCCCCAACCTAGTCTTCAGGAGCTTCTTTATGACCTTATTGGCTGCCTCCACTTGCTATTTGATTTGGGATGTGCTGGAGAGTAGAATTTCAACTCAACACCCAAGTTTTAACCAAATTCTCTGAAATTGTAGTTGTCAAATTGCCTCTTATTATCTGTTATGAATGTGTAAGGGATTCCATACGTGCAAATGATATTTTTCCAGATGAACCCAGTCGTTCTCTTCTCCGTAATTTGGCTTAAATCTTCCACTTCTACCTATTTTGTAAAGTAATCTATGGCTATAATAGCATGTGTAGTAGCTTCCCATCCTTTTGGTAAGAGGCCAATCAGGTCGATCCCCCACTGTACAAAGGGTCAGGGAGAGGAAATAATAGTGAGTTTCTCTGGAGGTTAGGCCAGAACATCGAAAAAATTTTAGCAGCTTCTGTAGTTTCTGGTCATTTCTTTTACGTCTTAGTGCATAGTTGTCACATAGTTTACTTTCTTAACATCCAAGCATCGCAGAAGGGGTTAGATGAACCCTCGGTGATAGAGCATCCCATTAAGCAGTGTGTACCTAGTCGCTTGATACTTTAGTCTTCTCGCTTACTTCCTATCCAACGGTAGGCTTCCATCATAGATATATGAAATGATCGAATCCATCCAAGATCCTTGAGTAACACCTACTTCTGATTTTTGCTCAATGCTTCGTGATGTTTTGACCTCCTCTAGACTTCAGCAGTTTTGGATTCGCAATTGCAACCATTCTAGCCAAAATATCTACTTAGTAATTTCTATTCTTGATATCTACTTTATCTCCACCACTTGAAATATTCCGACCATTAACTTAGCCTTCCTTAAGTAGAGCTCTATCTTCTCATCTGTCACTTAAACAAGTTTGTTAAGCTGATTACAAACCAGTTGGAAATCTGCTCGGATTTTAACTTTTTCTGCTCGTAACGCTTGTGCCAGCTTAAGCCTAGTGATGAAGGCCTCGTACTTCACCTGGTTATTTGTCACCTAAAATTCAAACTTCACAGCATAAGAAACTTCAACCCCATCTGGGCTGTGTATTACTATTCTCGCTCCAGACCCCTGCTCGTTACATGACCCGTAAACCAATATTTAACCAAACACCTATCAACACAATTTCTCTAAGTGATCGCTTTTCGTGAATCCTTTCATCTAACTCCATGCATTCTGCCATAAAGTCAGCTAAGGCTTGTGCTTTGATAGCTCTTCGGGGTCGGTAAGTTATGTCAAACTCACTCAACTTTACATGCCATTTGACTAAACGGCCAAACCCATCTGGTTTCAAAAGTACTTATCGAAAAAGTTGGTGTCACAACTTCTGGGTGTGCCTGGAAGTGCGGTCTCAGCTTACGCGTGCCCGTTACTAAAACCAGCACCCATTTCTCAATCATTTGGGTATCGGGTCTCTGCATCCAACAAAGCTTTGCTGGTATAATAAACTAGATGTTGCATTCATTCTTTTTCTTTCACTGACACTGAACAGACAGCCCATTACAAAATAAGTAAGTACAAGTACAACATGTCCCCCTCTCTCGATATTGACAATAACGGGGCTTGGGTAAGATATTTTTTTAACTGTCCAAATGTCTCCTCACATTCTACAATCCACTTTATTTTTCTCCTTTTCTTTATAATCTAGAAGAAGGAGTGGCATTATCTGTTGCCCTCGAGATGAATTGGTTTAGGGCTGCTGGCTTTCCCGTGAGGCTTTGCACCTCCTTAATTGTTCGAGAAGATCTCATCTCTGTTATCGCTTATATCTTTTCTGGGTTGGCTTCAATTCCTCGGTCGCTCACCATGAACCCCAAGAACTTTCCCGAGCAAACCCTAAATGCGCACTTCTCCGGATTAAGTTTCATTCTATATCTCCTCAACAACTCAAATGTTTTCTCTAATTGCAGTATACACTCTACTAGTTCCTTAGATTTTATAATCATGTCAACCACGTACACATCCCCAGTGCCCGATCAGAAGATTAAACATTCTATTCATCAATCTCTGATATGTGGCCCCTATATTTTTTAGTCTGAATAGCATTACCCTATAACAAAACAAGCCCATGTTAGTAATAAACATAGTGCTCTCCATATCATACTCGTTTATGGGTATTTAGTTGTATCGAAAGAATGCATCCATAAAGCTAAGCAGGCTGTGGCCAGCCGTCGAGTCAATCAGATAGTATATCTTTGGCAAAAGGAAGCTACCTTTTAGTCATGCTTTGTTTAGATCAATAAAGTCAAAGCACATTCTCCACTTTCCATTTGCTTTTTTCACCAGTACCACATTAGAAATCCACTCTGGATACCTGGCTTGCCTTATGAATCCTGCTCGTAACAACTTCTCCACCTCAGTATTTATGGCCTCATACCTTTCATGATTGAAGTACCTCATCTTTTATTTCATCGGCCTGGCCTCTTTTTCTATTGCCATCCTATGACAAGAAATCTTTGTGTCAATTCCATGCACATCTTCATGTGACTAGGCAAACATGTCAATATGAGATCTTAAACACTTTATCAACTCATTATTTAACCCCTGGATTAAACTGGATATGATCTTTACAGTGTTGCTTGAATCATCCTACTTCATTATTACTTCCTTTAAGTTTTCAGCCAGCTCTTGCCGACCCTTCTTAGAATTTCCCTAGTTAACGAGTGCGGTGACTTATAAAGTCTCTTTTGCAGTTGTGGCGTAGAAGCTTCTAGCCATCCTCTGGTTGCTCTTTACTACATCTACTATCTCATTCACTCTATATTTTAACGCCAAGTAATGGGTGGACACCACTTATTGGCTTATCCTCATGAATGGTCGCCCGAATATCATTTGGTAGAGAATATTTTCTTCAATAATAACAAAGTCTAGCATCATGACTTTCTCTAACAATTTCATGCCTATGGCAATTGGCAGTTTGACAATCCTCATTGGAGTTAGCCTCAACCTCCATATCCCTTCAGGGACATGTTCGTGCATTCCAACTTTAGGTTCGTAATTCCCATCTCAACCAGGGTCGATTTAAAGAGTATGTTGACGGAACTGCCCATGTCCACTAGTATTCGTTGGAATTCTTTATTCGATACACTCGCCTTGATTACTAAGGCATCTTTGTAGGGGTATACAATGCTCTCCTTATCATCGTCCGTCCACATGATGGGAACTTGCCTTACCCTCGCTCTCTTTGCTGCAGGCAAGTTGAAAAGCACCTCCTTACTGGTCAAAGCATACCTCTTATAATTCTTTCGTGCTCTGTTTGAGTCACCAGCAAGTGTTGGTCCCCCTACAATCACAGTAATGGTGGGTTGCTCACGCTCTATATCTCTTACACTTTCTGCTCCCATTACATATTGTGAATTCGCAACGGAGAAATGAACTGCTGACATACTTATCGAGATATTGGTTCCTCACAAGGTCTTCCACTTGATTTTTGAAATCATGACACTAGTTAATAGTATGCCTATGGGTGCCATGAAACTTGTAGAATTTACTTTGTCTCGTTTGTGAGCTAGTTTGGCAACTGGAGTAGGGGGTACAAGAGGCCTCGCCCTTTAATCATCTCATATAATTCTTTTAGAAATCTTTAACAGAGTATACTGCTTATATGCTTCACTTTGGTTAATTAGTTGAACTGCTCGGTGTTCATAGAAATTGTCGTGGGCTGGCATTGGGGGTGGTTGGGCAGCCATCTCGCGAAATTCTTTTAGTTGCTTTGGAAATAGAAAGTGCTGATGTTAAGCTCTGCTGTGCTGGAATTGCGACGACCTATGGGCTATCTGATATGGGTAATGCCGAATAGATGCTACTTCGCCTATTAACGATCCCCTAATATGCTTTCCTAACCCGTTTGTCCCTTAGGCTCTCTTCTCGTTTTGCCTCAGCTCCTCTAGGTGTTCGCTTTTAATTCTCGCAGCCTTCTCTTCCTCAATTTCAGCATCTATTTGTACCTGCTCATACCTCTATTGAATAATTTTGAATGGCAGGGTTTCTTAAATTGTACCACAATCGACCTATCTTCACTCCCTCCTTTAACCTTTTTAGAGCCTGTGGATGATTGAAGGCCCTCAAGTGAAGTACGGCCTGGTGTTATCTTTTCACAAAATCCCGAAAGGATTCATTTTCCTCATGTTTCATCCCTATCAGCTCTATCATATCTTCATATCGTCCTCTGGGGCTACTATTCCACGAAACTGCTCGGCCAATTCTTGGCACATTTGCTCGGAACTTCTTATGCTTCCACTTGGCAACTTACAGTACTGGTCTCCAGCTCGTCCCTCTAACGTCAAAGGGAATACTCCTTACCTCTGTGCTAGCATTAACCCCTGCACCCCAGTTATATTGTTAAAACACTTAATATACACTAGCGGGTCGCTTTTCCCAAAATATTTAAGGTCAGAAAAATGGAAATCCCTTGGTATCATAGTGCTCATGATCTCCACCGAGCTTGGAGATTCATCATCCAACATTATTCTTTAGCTGAGGGGCTTTTTCCTACCTTGCATTTCGTCATCACATGTGCCAAACGCCGCACCTCTCCCTCTAGTTCTAAGGCCCGACCAAGATTACGTGCTGCAACTTGGTCGTGCTCTTGTTCAATATTATGTAGCTGTTGCTGTTGAGTACTAGAAAGTGTATATTTATAAATAAGAAAATTGTCATTTTACACTCCAAGTCTCACTAACATCCCTACTTTTATATATTTAAGTCGCTTGTGATTTAATTATGTGTGTTTTATTTTATGTATTTTAGGGGTATCATGGTCATTTCAAAATGAACGAGAGATCAGAGAGTAAAAGGATAATAATTTTGAACTCAGAACAATCGAAAACCTTAGGAAAAACATAAAAGAATAAACAACATGTTCACATGTACGGTGTTGTTTATGGTACTATTCATGACATTGTTCACATATACAGTATGATGATGTGGCATTGATCGATGATGTGGAAGCATTTGATTAGACGAATGATGTGGCATTGACTATTTATCTGGCGTTGACCAATGAAGTGGCATTGACCGATGATGTGTCACAATCCTATTAGACTGAAATGTTGATGTAGAGTTGACTAGTGACATGGCAGTATGTTAGTGGACCAAAACAACATACGTATGTACATGTATATACACAGAATGACAACCATGATGTGTTCTATCCAATCAGAACTTGCCATGTGGCGCAGTCTTGAGCGTCCAAATTATTTTAATCCGATGGCCATGATTTACTCATTGTATCTATAAAAAGGGGACTCCTCCATAATTGGACAACCTTGAATTCATTTTGAAATCTATTTTCTATAATTCATTCTCTATCATGTACTTTCTACGTATTTTAATAAATTCTCATTTTATCCCTAATTCAATTATGAGTAGCTAATTTTCTTTCAAGCTTGGGTTGAATATGAAATCTCAACATGTTCCATGGGCTTAATTTGATAAATTCACTTTCTATTCCGCTCTAATATCTATGGATGTTTTGAATTTTCTTTGACAGATAGTAATAATCTTGTCTCGGCCTAGTACAAGATTATTACTATTTAGCACAATAAGCCTTTAGCACCATATTTATTTGAGTGTGGTTCATGAGGAGTAGAAACCTCCTTCATGATTTAATTGGTACTAACAATGAATATTAAGCTTATGGTACATGTTGAGTGCAGATCCAGAGACTCAAGCACTTCATTTTAATAGTTTCCATTTCAGTTTATTTCCGCCATTCTAATTTAAATTTAGGATAGTCCAAATCACTTTCACCACAAATCTAACCACCCACTTAGAAAATTAATTATGTACACAATTAAAATATACATCCTCATGGGATCAACACTTCACACAGTTGATCTATTCTATAATAGATTCGTGCACTTGCGAGTTCAATAAAATTTACACAACAGTTACCTGAGCTCGCTTTCCTAGGCATTCGCCCCTCTACTATCATTTCCCAAAAATTACCCACTGTGAAGAGGGTCTCTTCCTTCATTCCCACGTGCTTTTGAAGTCTAACCTCCACCTCTATAGTTATGCACCCCGTCAAGCTGTCCTCCTAATTAAGGAACCTCTTTATTTCCGTCCCTTCGGTGACTGGGCTCTACAGCGACCTCATCCCTTGTCACATTGGCTTCGTAATCCTTTCTCCGCTCATTCCTCAGCTCATGTAATATAGTGGTAAGGGTCTCCATCTGCCTTTCCATTCGCTCAATTCGCTCTAACATCACTCTCTCCTTAGCCTCATTTTCTATTTCTTTGAGGGTGATAGTCTCACTAGTTTTCATGCTCACCCCCTTTAGTGCCACTCCTCGTCATATCCATAACTACCCGTTTACCTCTCCTTTGCTGGTTGCTCTATTTATAGTAGCATTTCATTCAGCTCCCCACAGACGACGCCAAAATATTGATGTAGAAATCTGGTCGTCTGTAAGGCTGACCAGGTTGTCTCATCAACATTTATGCTAACTTTGGTTGATGCACAACATTTCTCGTTCCGTCCCCATTTAAGTGAATTCAGTAACTTCAACCAACCTCGCTCCTTCCTCGTAACCTGCACTCACAGAAATAAATCAGGGGTTTTGACAAAATCCTTCTTATGCTTAAGTCAGTATGCGAGGCTTTAGGAAAACGTTGGATTTTAGGTCAATGCCAAATAATGGTTGTTAAGTGAAAGACATATTTTTTAAAAATTTTTTACATAAGTGAATTTTGAATTAAAAATAGTAGAGTTTCCCCTTATTTTTTTTTTCTCCTCTTCTTTTGTCTTTTTCTAGGATTTTATATGCAGTTGTTCCTTATGTCTAGAACATTCTCCTACGTCCTCCATACTCGAGCCATCATGGGTCTCTATGGACTGTGAAAATCGTGCCCAGGTTATCGTGTCTCCTTAAACAATTTGGAGAAGGTGAAACTGTTGCGTTGAGGCAGGATCGTGCCCGCTTTTTAAGTAACAGTTCTCGGGTTGGCCTTCAGTTGTACCTCAGAGAGTGCTCTGGCACCAGGACATCTGCTCATAAACACTAAGTCGAGGAGATTCCTCCTGAGCTAGATAAATGAGAATATGCGTGGTCGATGCTCTTTTAATCACCCAAACAACAACTGTGCTTACACTGACCATGATCTGTTAAACAAGAATGTATTTTTCTATCTTATTTAAATAAGAAATTGAATATTGCAAGAATGCCAAAGAAAATTGTATTCTTGTCCCTGTATTTCTATGTTTTGTATTTTTTTAGTTCTTATAAGCTCTTTCATTTCTTTAACTTTACAAAATTTGATGACAAAAAGAAAATACCTGGCAGCGGTGGTAACTGCAGCCATTTTGAACATTTTTAAATTATAGTGGAACCTTCTACTAATACCTGCAAAAGCATTGTAATTAGCCCATAAATGCGGATCTATAAGAACTTGAATGAAAAGCAAGTGCTACTATAATTGATAATATATATGTATAACCATATGCAAAAGTGTTGCAATGATAAGAGTAGAACTTATTGATATTTTCTTATATTACAAATAATTACCAATGATAAAATTAAATTAAAAGAAGAAAGATAAGAAAACACCAGTGGAAGTGGGTGAATGGTAATTGCTGCAAGCCGTTATTGAATTCAACACACAGTGTCTGAGCCTCCTTGCACATATTCACCATCAATTATGATGCTAAGAATGTGATAGATCCTTGAACCTACTCTTGTCTCCTTGCTGAAATGTTCTTCTAAAATAGGACACCAACTAATCCTCAATATCTCCAGTGTTATGGTCAGAAGAAGTTGGTACGTCACCAACTTCAGCTTCTTACAATAGCCAATCGCTAATTACTTCAGTTGTGGCATGATTACGATATCATCCGATTTTCTAAAATCTGACTCTACCCAATCATCTAAACCCCAAAATTGGAGATGTTTCAGTTTAGGAAAGGCAATAACCGAGGAAGATTGACATGAATATGAATATAAATGAGACGATCTTGAAGAACTTGAATGAAAAGCAAGTGCTACTATTTCAAGGGGTAACAAACTTCCCAAAGGAGGCATAATCTCACTCTTTGCGCAATCTAAGAACATTAACTTTTTTGGTTTATTTTTCTTTTAAAAAAAATCTTCAGCTTGTTTAATGCCACTATCCAACCGGGCCACTCAGTCCTGCCTATGAAGTTTTCTGTCGAAAAGTCAACCATGCAATTGTTGACATGCAGCTAGCTTTGACTACAATTTGGTGAGAAAGTTGGCACCGATTGCCAAGTTTTCAATTTGGCAAATTGAAGCCAAATTAAAACTGTGTTAGGTGAGCAATGCTCCGTATAAATAGAGAAGCATTTTGCAATTGTCAGTATGCCATCCCAAAGAGTTCATAAGATTTGAGAGCAATTGCAAGTGAAGCAATTTGAGAGAGCTTATACTTGAGTGTTCTACTGAGGTTCTATTTGGGTATATTGGAGGTTTTGAGTATTGTGATTTTTTCTTAAATTTTTGTAAATTCTCATTTGTTAGTAAAATTATCTTCCAGTTTTTACCCGTGGACGTAGGCATTATGTTGAACCACATAAATTATTGTGTCCTATATATTTTCTTTGCATTTGTTTATCACCATATTTATATTTCTCTAGAAGTAGCAATTACTAGAATATTAGTAATTGCTCAACCGCACTTCCGCAACATTTTCTATCAGAAATGACTCAAGTTTTGGAGGTGGTCACAAGACTACAATAATTGCTTCGCCCTTTACTTCATTTTCCTCATTCATGGCCTTCGTCTCTTCTTTTTCTTCATTGTCGAATTTGAATTTCAAACAAACAAGATTCTTCTTTTCCTCGAGCTCTGCAAATTTAGCCTCATTAATATCTTTCACATTGCCCAACCCTCGGTTAGGAAGAGAGCCTCTTAGGTGATTCAACTATCTCAGCCCTCCAATTTACATCCTTTATTACCACAACAAACTCAGTTAAATGTCTCAGATTCTCTAACTTTCCAAATCCTAAAGGTAATATTCTCAAAACCACACATTTTTCAATCTCTAAGTTTGCAAATTAAATAACTCACATCATGTTTCAGGAAATTCTTGTATATTTAACGCAACCAATTTAAGGAATCTCATACGAATCAAATTTCCTATCTCGTTTAGAATCTCAATCGTAATCCACGGAGTATCTATAAATATTTTTAATGTCCTTAGGCATGTCAATTGATCAAAAGAGGGCTGTAGGTATAGGAGTGGTGACTCAGGGACGTAGCCAGAATTTTGATCGAGTCGAGGCACATTTAAAATCAACATAACTCGAATGCGCGATTGCTCGTGTGGTAAGCCTTCATTTGGGAAACTGTATTATGGGCCCCATAAAGTCCAAATGGGAGCTTGCCACATGTACAATTGTACTCCTTATAGAGTGTGCTTATATGCATCTAATTGAAACCCTATTTAAAGTATAATGCATTTCTAAAAATTTAAATAGCAATATATAATATTACAACTATAACATTCATTGATAATAAATTTACTTATTACAATGGTTCTCCATGAAATCTCATTAATGGGTTTTTATGAGTTGAAAATAATGCATTATCAATATAAGCAAAAATATATTTTTCAATATACAATCAAACATAACTCGAATGCGCGATTGCTCGTGTGGTAAGCCTTCATTTGGGAAACTGTATTGTGGGCTCCATAAACTCCAAATGAGAGCTTGCGCATGTACAATTGTACTTCTTATAGAGTGCGTTTATATGCATCTAATTGAAACCCTATTTAAAGTATAATATATTTCTAAAAATTTAAATAGCAATATATAACATTACAACTATAATATTCATTGATAATAAATTTACTTATTACAATGGTTCTCCGTGAAATCTCCTCAATAGGATTTTATGAGTTGAAAATAATGCATTATCAATTTAAGCAAAACCATATGTTTCAATATACAAAACTAGGTTACTACTTAATTTGCTCTTAAAATCTTTTAATAATAACAAAAATATTCATATATTGCAACACACAGAACAAATATGAAATGCATGATAAAATTATAAACTTTAAAACTAGACAAAAGATTAATGAGAAAATTAAAAATTAGAATTAGGTAAACTTACGACTTATGATTCAGTATTGAAAGACTAAATAATTGATTTTACTTAAATAAAAAATAAAAAGATTAAAGACTCGTCCATTAACAATTATAATAACATTTTGTTATGATTGTTTTTTATTTTAATATTTATTCTCGTGTCTTTCATCAAGTTTCAGGCAATATTAATAACTAATTAAATTATTTATAATTAAAAATTTAAACTAGAGACAGTATGAAATATTTTAAAATTACTAGAATTAATTTCAAATTTTATAATTTAACTGGGATATTTTTCATAAATAATAAATAAAATATAATTTTTTAGTATAATTATAAAAAAAAAAAATAGAAGCCAGCCGGGGCCTGTGCCCCACCTCTTCCAATGCTGGCTCCGTCCCCTGAGTGGTGTAATGAGTAAATATTGGCCACTAAGCAAAAAGCTTCGTAATTTCTTAGAATTAAATAACCACCAGGAAATGAACCCTCCTGGCCAAGCCATAACATCAGATGACGGAGTTTTTATTTAGAAGTGTTTATCAACAACGACGGTTCTTCAGTATAGTTAACTTCTGTTGAAAGACATTCATTTTTAGTGAGATACTTTGCAAAATCATGCAATATACCATGTATCTTGCAACCTACAACATGACCCTCGACTTTATCTCTCCAAAAATATTGGAAGAAAAATCTTGTGGCTAAGTAGTCAAAATACTCCTCACCAATTGTCTCCAACTCTTTATTTCCTTTTGGCCTAACATAACCTTGAGCCACCCACAATTTAATCAATTCAACTTTCTCTATATTGTAGTCTTTTGGAAAGATAGCATAATATGAGAAATACTGTTTTATTGCAGGATATTGCTGGTGGTAAATCATTATAACTTAATAGAAGTAGGGGTAAAAGACCTATTTCAAACTCCTCTATCTGCCACATATCACTATCTAAAATACCTTGCCACTCTCTTGGAGTTCTTTTAAACCGCAAGAGATTCCCGATGGTTTTGGCAGAAAACGGCAAGCCCTTGCACTTTCCTACTATTTGTCTGCCAATTTTCTCTAATTCTTCAAGCTTTGAATGAGGTTTATCCCAAAAAAAAAAGTATCTTTCAAACAACGACCAGCAATCTTGTTCATACAACTTCTTGATGGAGATAACATCAGTTGGCTTCATTATTTGAGCAACTATTTCCTTGCGAGTAGTAATAAGAATCTTACTTAAATGAAGTCCATTTCATAAACAACATTGAAATGATTCTTATTTACTGTAATCTTCTGCCCACATATCATCTAAGACAAGAAAAAATTCTTTTCTTGCAGTAAATGTATATATTTGTTCTAGAAGTGAATTGAGTTCCCCTAAATTTGGTTATAAACTCGGAAAGCATTACGATTGCCTTTTTAATCCTTTTCTCAAAATTATTAATCACTTCGTTATCATTGTAAGCAAATTGAGCAACAGTAATCTTGCCAACGCCACCCATGGCTACCAGAGAGATTATTTGGACGGCATTTTGTTGTCCACTGTTCTCACATAACAACTTGGCTTTTAGACTTTTTTTCCCCCTTATCCCAACCACGTACTTCAGACACATCAATTAAGAAAGTAGTAGGAATATGCTCATATTTCTCAATAGTACTCTAATGACATCAAAATTGAAACATATCTTTCTCTCTAGAAATACCATCTAAATTTTCGTTGATTTCTTTCATATTCATAGCAATGTCATGACGTAGAAGCACTTGTTTAAAACCAAAGCAAGGTGAGTGAAAGAAGAAGCATACCGGCTTCGTAGCAGCCTTGATTTGCAATTTAAGCCTCGTAGTGATCCACTCATTCAACACATCCTCCATGTCGTAGGATGCCCCTTTGAGCTGATCAAGCCAGAGTCTAACACCTTCCTCCCTCACTTGCCTTTGCTCTGCGTCAACCAGCTAAGCTTGAATGGCTACAAAATTGCCTTGCAGCCTTTTCACTTCTTTGTTGACGCCCGTTACAAGTCTCACTTGTTCTTTTTGCCGCATCAACAGCCGTTGAAAGTGAAACGATCACCATCAACCATTGCGATTTGCGAAAGTTGGTGAATTTAGATGGAAAATGTGGAATTAATTTTGCTTTTATAATGGGGTTGTGACATGTAAAAATGCTATGAAGTGCTAACCTTCCATTCTTCTTATACTACTAATAACGGATATGTCACATACATACGCAAAGTGAAATAAAAATCACAAGCTTTAAAACAAAGTTAAGAATTTTTAAGTTTCATACTCCATATTAAATTAAATTGAGAGATACGAAAAGTTGTCGTTGATAAATTCGATTGTGCTAGCTTTATTAAATTTCCTTGGAATTCGTATTCCCCATCATGAGCACTAATTGCTTTTCTTCGTAATTATTGATATTTAATTATTAAAGCTTATTTATACCCGTCTCTTGATTTTCTTGACAAAAGCAGCTTGATTGCTTATTTGAAATTTATTAAGGAAAAATTATCCCGTCCCGGTTTGTGGGAAAATAATTAATCATAATTACTTGTTATTAGACGTCTTTTGATGAGGTTGCAGTTTTTATATACTAATGAACGTATTGGAAAAGTTATATATAAAATTACCAGATTGATTTGCTTAGAATTTCCGGTAAATTATGGGTAGTTTATGTGGAAATTAAATTATAAGAACAATATGTTAGCAGAAATCAGTTATTATGTTCCTAAGAAATTAAATCAAATATATCACTAGTTCTATTACTATTCATTCCTTCTTCTCAAAGCAAGAAATTTGCATAATTGCACTTATATAAGTCATAGGAAGAGTGGAGCGAGTATTATGCATTTAACTTGAGAGTCAATCTTGCATAATACTATAATTTTCTCGTGAGGAGAGACACGATTAACTTTTTCCTTGAAATGGAATCTATTCTTTTCCGGCCTTGTAGATCTTCTTGCAAAAGTGGTAATTAATTAATATGTATCATATATGCAAAGCCATAGCCAAAGATTTCAGCCCTTAACGCGATTCAATCACAATTAAGAGCCAATAAATCTTGCATGCTTAAAAATCAGTGAGGTTCGTTGCAGCTATAAGATAATTCTCGGAAATAATTGTAGCATAATGTACATACCTTGCGTCATTGTAGATATAATGATAGAAGTTATACATTGTGTCACTGTATAATTCAATGAGGGTAAAATAAGATTTTCAAATAATGATATACAAACTATTTTGATTTTCAAATAATGATATACCAACTATTTTAAAATAAAACTTTCAAACACAATTTAAAAAAAAAACCATCTGTCTGTATAAATTTAAAATTTAAGAAAATTTAATGACTAAACAATAATAACACTAGAGTGAGTTCTTTTTTTTAATCATTTAGCTTGTCCTTAACTTTAATATGGTCAATAAATAAATAATCAATTAATACTGCTATTCGACTAAAAGTAAGCACAAGCTCTTTCATCTATTTTAAAAAATATATACTAAAGACATAAGAACGCATATTCAAAAATGGTACAAAATAAACTATACTGCATTAGACTGTGCCTTTTTTTTTTTCAATATTTTACTTATCCTTTACTTTAATATAGACAGTAATTCATATTTGGAAAAAAAAATTATTATTATTATTATTGTTCAAAAATTTGGTTGACTTCACTAAAAAAAATTAATGAACAGATATATGCGATATATATATATATATATATTGCATATTCTTTACTATTATTTTTATTTTATTAAGTTATCCTTAAGTTTGAAATTTATACAGAAAGTCAAATGCTATTCAATTGTTCTTAAGATTTTTATTTCAAAATGGTATGCATTTATTTAACTAAAAATCCTATTTTGTCATTAAATTATAAAGTATACTAATTGTAAAGTTACAAAAAGGATAGTTTAAACTATTATTTGAAAATTAAAGATGAAATAAGTTATTATTTAAAAAGTAAGAATGAAATAGGCTATTGTATCAAACTTTCAACGATGATACGAACTTATTCCTGCAAATTAGCTTGCCAGCAATATATACAATTAATAATGCTATTTGCATACAAAATTACACATGACAAATAAAATGGAGACACTTGTGCATAAAGACAAAATCAACAAAGTGAATAAGTTTATTTTTTAGTGAAATGTTTCTTGTCATTTTGCGTCATCTTGTGTGTAATTTTCTGCACAAAAAGCATTATTCATATATAATAAATTGAATAATCATGTACAGAGAATCTGTTTCAGTAGTTAATTATTCAATGAATTTTTATCGATTCTTCCAAGAATTTAAAAAAAAATTCTAAGAATAAAACAATAAAAAAATAATTTCTTTGACTTCACGAGTTCAGTTGATATGTTGGCGAAGGAAGAAAGAAAAAGAAAACCACAATTGATTTCTAGAGTTACCGACACATGATCCCTATCTCTTAATATTACAAATCAAGTGTATTTCGCTAAATTCGTATAATTGTATCACAATATAATATGGGGTATACAATTTGTTTTTCTTAATTAAAACAAGGTCTAATATTGCACGCTTATATATAAATATTTATAAGGTATAACGAGTCCTCATCTTCTTTGTAGTAAAGAAGAGTCGTTATCATGCAGTGAATAATTTGAGTAGTTTTTCAATTGTATTAAGGCTATTTAGTTTAAAAAACAAAATGCCAAGCCCAAAGTTGATCTGGTGCTTCCAATAATATTGACAGCAACAGTTGGACCTTCCACGGGGCTATTTCTCATTTTTAAAAAACAATATGCATATCTGTAATGTCAAAATTGAAGATCAATGGATTAAAAGTGACATGGGTAATTTCAAGGGGCCAGCGTCTTAGGTTATTAAAATTATTGGGACCAAATCATAATTCTATTTACGGAGTCACTCGCAAAGTCCAGCAAAATCTTAAATTCAAACATCGAAGTTCCAAATATTTCATCCGCCAAGTTCCCGCTCAACACTCATGGTGAGTATCCGCAATTCCTCCACTTAACTGATCCATCAAAACGAACGAAGGATCAGCGGAAATTATCGGCGCCGCTGAAAAAGGCGAGTTTCTTGTGGAAAATCATCATGTGCGCATATAATTTGTTTGCAAAGTTGTTAGTTGAGGTCATTTGAAATTTCAGTTATAATTTTGCACAAATGCCGCGGAAGCGAAGAGAAAGACCTGCTAAAAGCTTTGCCTATGCTATACAAACTCTGGTTTGAATCTAGACTTGATTGGAAAGATTCAGAGGAATGCAAAAATGAGTCATTTAATTCTTCAACGAAAGTCTTTGCAGTACTCAGTGACCTGGTCGAATCAGTCTTGGTACTTCCAGATTGTGAACTAGCCAGAGAAGAACTGAAAGTTTCCAAAGCCTCAAGGAAGAATCTTTTATTAGGAAGTATACCGTTTTGTTCCATACGATTCAGTAACTTCTGCACAGCCTCCTTCATATTGGCTTTAGTGTAGGCGTTATAAAGAGGTTTATATGTCGATTAATCTGGAGTCATGCATCCTAATGTTATGTGACTTCTCATAGAGCAAATCTGCTTCCATTGGCCAACAGTTGACGCAATAAGCCTCAAACATGGCATTCAGGTTGAAACTTTCATCTCCTTCCCTGATTTAAATATTTCTCTGGCCCTTGAAACATTGTCACAATACCCCTACATCGTAATGAGACACTTAAATGTGATGAAGCCGGGAGTGTACTTCATTGCAGTCATCTTCTGAAAAATTTGTTCAGCTTTCCTTTGAAGCCGTCCTTCCAAATAATCCTTTTACATATGCATATATGAATAGGAGAAATTCTTCTGTACATACAAAATACCACAACATCAAAACAACAAACCACCTGCGACAAACTCTGCATTTTTACAGTTATTTAATGAAAGTACGAAAGGCTTAAAATCAGGTTTCCTGCTTTCAGAAGTAGCAAATGCCCAGCACTTTCCCTTGTGAATTATGATTACTTGAGAAGTGCATGAGCTGCATGCAAATCCTGACCTTGACGAAACCACATCACCCGTAAGTGTGCAACCCATTAACCTTTATCCTATTCTCTTCCGCATCCACAAACTCTTCAAGCATTCTTCTTCTTGCGCCAAGCTGCCCAACTTCTCCACTGATGCGACTCCACTTAGCAGCTATATGGTAAGCACTGCACAACATTTAGCTGCCTCAATGATAGATAGGCATTTGGCAATAATATATTTCTCGTAAACATGAAGGCAGTACACTAATTAAAAGGACCTCTTAAAGAAGCAAATAATCAATCACTGAAACAATGGTTCCAATTCAGTTGCTTGCTTTCATGCCTTATCAAGTTTGGCAAAGTTTTCCGAGGGGACTTGGATGTCTACCACCATACGACATTACGTCGATGAAATTGTGTAACAACTGGAAATTGTGTAACAACTGTTAATTGTGTTTGGAAACAGAGAAAATGAAAATGAACTTTCTGGAATTCTTTTATTCACTATTCTTAACATACAAAGAGAGATATTCACAGTTTATATACTAAGCTCGTAACTACATTAAAACTAACTACAGCTACTAACAACAGAGCATGATACATGCTTAACAAACTTGCTGAGCTGGCAGAGGTTTTAACTAACTTTGCTGACTTGCTCTCAATTCACACGTGACAAGTGTGTGGCTTCCTTATGCACATTATGAGCTTCTTTAACAGCCCCCCTCAAACTCAAGGGACATTGATGTACATTGAGTTTGGCTCTGAAGTAATTGAAGTGAGTGAATGTAAGGGGTTTTGTCAGAATGTCTGCAATCTGCTCTTCACTGGGAATGTAATTGATTTCCAGTTCCTTTGCTAGCACTTTATCTCTGATGAAGTGCATATCTAACTCAATGTGCTTAGTTCTTGAATGATATACAGGATTTTTGGCTAATTCTGTTGCACTAACATTGTCACACCAAATTGTTGGTGATGTGATGCATTCAATCTGAAGTTCCTTGAACAAGGATTGAATCCATGTAATCTCGGCACTAGCAGATGCAAGAGCCCTGTATTCACTTTCAGCACTTGACCTTGCAACTACAGATTGCTTCTTAGATGACCAGGATATCAGACTTTGTCCTAAGTAAATACAATAAGCTCCTACAGATTTCCTATCATCAATATCACAGGCCCAATCTGCATCAATATAACATGTAAGCTTCATTTCACCTCCAGCTGAAAATTTTAATCCAAAGTCCTCTGTACCTTTCAAATATCTAAGAACTCTCTTACAGGCCATTACATGCTGCAGTGTAGGTGCTGTCACATATTGGCTTAGCTTATGTCTTTGAGAAATTTACGGTCTTGTTAGAACTGAATCTTGCAATCCTCGACCAAACACGTAATCCTTTGGATCTTCAATATACTGTCCTAAGTAACCATTAGTTTCTTTTTGCAGCTTTGATCCTGTAACCATTAGAGTTTCACACTCTTTGCATTCTATCATATTAGCTTTCTTCAATAGATCTCTGATATATTTCCTTTGAGACAGATAAACACCATCTTTAGAATAAGAAACTTCAATACCAAGGAAATATGACAGCTCTCCTAGATCCTTTAGTGCAAACACTTTGCTGAATTCTGAAATAAAGTTTTCAAGCTCACCACTGTGGGTCCGATGTCGGTATATAAATCATAGACTAGGATCAGGATCATTGAATTCAGTTTTCCCTTAAAGAATAAGGAAGTATCAGCTTTAGAGTTCTGGAATCCCCACTTTGCAACTAAACAATTCTTCAACTTGTCATACCAAGCTCTAGGAGCTTGTTTGAAATATATAAAGCTTTCTTGATTTACACATGATTAGGTCTCTGCAAATCAACAAACCCTTCAGGCTGACACATATAAACATCTTCAGTCAACTCTCCATTTAGGAAAGCATTATTCACATCCACTTGTCTGATTATCCACTTGTTCATCACAGCAAGACTCAACATAATTCTTACTGTAGATGATTTTACAGATGAAAGTTTCAAAGTAATCAATTCCTTCAGTTTGTTGAAAACCCTTTGCAACTACTCTAGCTTTATATTTGGCTATGCTTCCATCAGTGTTTTGCTTGACTCTAAACACCCATTTATTATCAACAACCTTGTAATCTGGTGAAAATGGTACTCGAGTCCATGTCGTATTTCTGATTAAGGCTTCATACTCATCTCTAGCTTGATGCCAGTTTTGATCATTTAGAGCTTCTTGGACTGTAGTAGGTTCTGTATTGGTTAAAGTGGCTGTATATAATTTTGGTTTGAAGATCCCAGATTTCGATCTGGTAACCATTCTGTGACAAGGCTGTGATGTACAAGTTTTGTTTGAGGTAGGTTCTGTATTTTGATGTTGTTGAGATGCTGTTTGTGATGTAAGTGACATTTGAGGAAGTTCAGGTGGTAGAAAGGATGTATGGGGATTTGAAGTTTCTGATGATGGGTGATTTGATTGTTCTTGTTGTTGTTGCAAAATATTTGTTTGAGTAGGGAATAAAGAAACCTGTTCTTGTTCTTTGAGAGCTTCTTTGAGTGAGTATCTTGAAAATTTGTCAGTAGGTAATGATAAGGTTGAAAGATGATAGATTTGCTGCTGGGAAAAGTTTGATACTGAAGTTTCATGTTTTGTGATATTTTCAGATGAGGAGAAATTACTGTTTACAGAGTATGGAAATGTGTTTCATAAAAAATGACATGTCTGAGAATATGAACTTGTCCTGAGTTTGTTAGGCACTTGTACCCTTTGTGAGAAGGACTATATCCAATAAAGATGCACTTGCTTGTGTGAAAATCAAACTTGTGTTTGTTAAAGTCTCTTAAACAGGGATAGCAAAGACAACCAAAACATTTGAGAAAGCTATAGTCTGGTTTATGATTAAACACTTTCTCATAAGGAGAAAGAAGTTTGAGGACAGGTGTTGGGAGTCTGTTTATGTGGTAGGCTAGCTGTATGAGACATCCCAAAATTTAAAGGAAGATTAGCTTGGGCTATGATGTCAATCTAGTTCCACTATGTCTATGCTTCCCTTTCAACTAGGCCATTTGATGATGAGTATATGGGCATGAGTGTGCGAAAATAATCCCGTTTGATTCGAGAAATGAGTAAAGGCTCTACTCTCCCCGGTCAGTTGACATTTTATTGATGTGTTGAATTGATTTTCCACTTGGAGTTTAAACAATTTAAAGACTTCAATGGCTTGAGATTTGAGTTTGAGAGGATAAATCCAAGTGTATCTACTAAAGTCATCAACAAAGCTGATATAATATTTGTAACCATTTCTGGACATAGTAGGTGAAGGCCCCCAAATGTCAGTATGAATCAGTTCTAACACCTTAGTTGTCTTGGTCTCGGTTGTAGAAATTGCATTTGTGAACTTTTCCTAACTGACAAGCTTCACATACAGAATCTATAGAAGATTTAGAAGTTTTAGGAGAGACTTTAACTTGTTTACAGTTCTTAAGTAAGTGCATCAATATTGACGAGTTTGGATGGCCAAATCTTCTATGTAAAAGAGTTATTTCACTAGGTTTCTGATTACAAGCAACATAGGTAGAATGATAACAATTTTTGTTGACAACTTTATTGTTTTGACAGCAAGATGATAATTGTGCATAAGACAACATAGAAATTGTCTTATTCAATTGACATTGTGACAAGTGACATGCAGGTAATGAGATTGTAGAGAATGGAGGTTTGAATTGCAGCTTGTAAAGACCTTTCTCAGCAAAGCCCTGCAGAAGAACTTGCCCCTTCAAATCCTTAACAAAACAAATGTTTCCACAGAATTCAACAGAAATGGAGTTATCAGAGGTGAGTTTAGAAATGCTCAATAAATTTTTAGTTATTGAAGGAACAAGAAGCATTTCTTTTAGTGTTATGGTAGTGTGTGTGGTTGAGTGGCTAGATGCTCTAAATGTCAGGAAAGCATATCCAATATGAGAGATAGATAGACCTTTACCATTTCCAATAATAAGCTGATCAGTACCTTTGTATTCTTCTCTGAGCTGCAGGTTTTCCATATTGTTTGTTAAGTGGTGAGTGGCTCCACTGTCCAAGTACCATCCATCATCGTGACTCCCTCGAAATTAGCCATATAAAGGCTCCAGTGAAGCATCATTTCGAATAATCGATTTCGAGCGGGATGAAAGCTTTGTGGAGAAAAGTTAAAACTGAAATTGTCATAATCATCAGCATTTTGATATGGATAGCGAGAACCATGAAATTAGCAAAGTATCTTTGATCTTGGTCCTTCTTTGCCGAAACCTCTTGCGGTAGGAACATAATTCTCAACAAATCTATGCCCGTGAGATATCGGTATGACGGTTGAAGCATATTTGACATATCAAGTTTTCTGCAATGCCTAAAGCTCCTTGAGGTCCATTAACTCCAGAAAATCCATCTCTAGTAAATGGAGATTGATTCCTAGGTGGCTGAGTAGGAAATGAATTATTTGGATTAAAAGGTTGACCTCTACTGTATCCTCCCCTGAGATTGCTATGATTCATCCTCTGAAACTGAATTGAATTTCCTCTTCCAAAATTATAATTTCTGCCACTAAAATTACCAGTATATCCACCTCTTCTAAATCCTCCTCTAGGTTGAGCATAGAAAGCCTTAGGATAGAATGCATCAGTGTATGCATAGTTTGCATTAAAGACATTTTTATCATCCTGATCTTGTTCTAGTCTAGTTTCATGTGTCAGCAACAATGCATATGCATCATCAAACTCCATCTTAGATCCAGTTATAAAAGTAGCAATGTCACGATATCCTGATCCTAATCCATTCAAGATTGTTAGCATCAGATCTTTTTCAGTTATAGGACTACCAGCACTTGCCATTTTATCAGCTATTGATTTCATCTTGTCTGATAATCTTGACACTTAATGACTCCTTCTTAAGTGTGTTTAACTCATATCTCGGTTGAAGAATCCGAGCTTGATTGCACGCAAATTTTCTTTCAAGAGTTTTCCGGATATCAAATGAACTAGTACAGGTTATAGCTTGAGACTTAGAGTACGCTTCACTTATTGATGATAAAAGCCATCCTAGTAACATTTGATCTTGTGATCTCGATTCGATATCTTGGATTAGTAATCTCTTGAGTAGATCCATCGACTCCGGCAAGAATAAGTTGTTCTTGGTCTTTGGTTGTTCCATCAATGAATCCTTCTAATCGATTGCCTCTAATGGAGGCTAGAACTTGTGATCGCCATAGCAGGTAGTTGGATCTGTCTAGTTTGATAGGAGTATTGAACGAGAAATTGATTTGAGTTTGTTGATTTGCATTTGTAGTTATTAAGTTTCTGGAATTTGCTTGTTGATTGCTTGTGTTTGCTCTGTTATGTGGCTCTGATACCATGATGAAATTGTGTAACAACTGTTAATTGTGTTTGGAAACAGAGAAAATGAAAATGAACTTTCTGGAATTCTTTTATTCACTATTCTTAACATACAAAGAGAGATATTCACAGTTTATACTAAGCTCGTAACTACATTAAAACTAACTACAGCTACTAACAACAGAGCATGATACATGCTTAACAAACTTGCTGAGCTGGCAGAGGTTTTAACTAACTTTGCTGACTTGCTCTCAATTCACACGTGACAATTGTGTGGCTTCCTTATGCACATTATGAGCTTCTTTAACAACGTCCTTATACTAAGCAAACATGATATGTCGGGTTCACCGTTTAATAAACGAAAAGACATCAATAGTGTTCGCGGGCGCATAATATTGATGACTTGTCGTCTAAAATAAACAGACAGTGAATCCCACATATAGCATATAAACGACATGTCATTTAACAATTTTTAATGAACTAACGACAAGACATTAAGTTGTAGTCTGCTAAAGCGCATAATATTGATGACTTGTCGTCTAAAATAAACAGACAATGAATCCTACATATAGCATATAAACGGCATGTCATTTAAATTTTTAAATGAACTAACGACAAGCCATTAAGGTGTAGTCTGCTAAAGTTTGTTTAATAGTGGGTATAGAAAACAATGGACTTTAGCGTCTCATATGTGATAAATTGAGATAGAATTTTTGGCCTATTGCGTTTTACTTGGATGCTAGTTTATTGCTTTATATCTTTTTCTCAGGAACTTGGCGTATGATGAAAGAATTATTACATAACATGAACTAAGAAAAGAAATACATGGACTAAACGAAAACAATATTTACAACCCCAGAATCAAGAAAAGAATTAAAATATTAAAATATGGAATCAGGAAATGGGTAAAAAAAAGTCCATAATTTCTAGCGTCATTGGCAAATGGTAACGATTAATTTCGCTTTGCACAAAACAAGTCAAAATTATTCTAAACTCAATGTGGGTAAGAGATTGACATTCATTGTGTTGCATTAACGTCTATGAGTTAATCTTATAGAGCGTTTACTAAATGATAATCAAAATTAAGTTGGAATCCAAATGAGAAATGACAATCAAAATAAATTATTCATTTAAGTTCTAAGAATTAGAATTAGAATGAGTTATATTTCCATTGATGTGTTTATCTTATTTAAGAATCAAAATTAATTGTTAGAAGTTGCTAAAATGCCTTTTATTAAGTTTTGTACTTAGTATTATTTGTATTTATTATAAAAATAACAATACTAAGAATACAAATAATAATAGAAATAAAGGTAATAATAATGAGAAAACTAAAACAATAAATTAATAGGTTTTAATAATAAAAAAATAATGAAATTAATAACAACAATAATAATTAAAATAATAAAATTAATAAATTTTGAGAATGATAATATTAATAAAAATAATAACAACAATAATTAATAATAATGAAAACAATAACGTTAATACATTTTAACAATAATAATATAATATTCTTTTAATAATAAAGAAATTAATGATGATGATGATGATCATAATTAAAATAATAAAATTAATATTAATAATAATAATGACATTAATGATGATGATGATGATAATTTTGCAGTAGAGATGGCCACGTCCTGGCTGCACGTGGGAAGGTATGAGCACGTTTTTATAAGGCACACAGCATGGCACAACATAGGATGGCGCTGGGCTGTTCTAAAAATTTTATATACGTGGGTCTTAAAAGCATAGTACATTTGGAGACGGGTAAAAACACGGCACGTGAAAAGGCCCGCAATAAGCACATTTCACTAGTGAATTAGCACATGGCCCATGGGTCATCAACAACATTCAAGCCAAAGTATATTTATCATTTTAGGATTTTAAAAATAACTTAAAATTGAATCTTTTAATGTATTTCATTAAAGTAAGCTTATTAAATTCATTTAGTTCTTAGTTTAAAAAATACTCTAATTGTTTTATGTTTATAATTTATTAAATGAATAGATGATATCACGATATTAATAAATAAGATTATTAATAACATGATTTTATAAATGTACGCATTAATATTATTATGTGCTATGACCTATGGCTCTATGTAAGTCCAAGTTAACAATTAAGTTAATTCATATGAAAAATTTAGTATTATTGTTGTTGATTTTGTTCTTGTTGTTGTTAAGTATTAAAAAAAGTTCTAATACCGTAGGGTCCAACTTAGTAGTTAATATTACATTCTCTTACTATTGTTAGTTTATTATTATTGAATATAGACTTGAGTTTTAAACTTTTGATTCTATTGAATTTGACTAAAAGCCAATGAACCCAAAAAAAAAATATGGTCTAAAAAAAGCATGCCAATAGTTTGACATGCCCTCCTTAAAAAGGGAAAAAAATAAATGGAAAAAGCTTGTAGGGCTTCTTAAGCACAGCCCACAGTATGGCACGACGCAGATTTATTCTCTTCCAAAATGAGTGTTTTCAAACCATTAAGTTCGTCTTGCATGTTACTAGCACGATCATATCCTTGCCTACACGGCCTAGACATGCTTAATCCATATCTAGCAAATAGTGTGTCAAGTGACGCTTTAAGAGAGACTGCTTTGGTATCAATAACATGTTCAATACCAATAAAACGCTCAACCACATGTCCTGCTTTATCCACGTAATGCAACATAACTACCATTTTCTCTTTTATGGATATGTCACAAGACTAATGACAGAGTTGTCGAAGCTCTTCAAAATAAATACTGATTCGCCTAAATAAATTTGTAGAAATAGTGGAACCAGGTCGAATCCCAAGAGAACTATGTTATTAATTTCTCAAAGTTTAAAACAAAATTAATTTCCCAAGAAAACCGGATTTTCGAGCTTTCTGCCAATAAACGGTTAACCGTTTATTGTTATCGGCGAACCGTTAATTGTTTGAAATTTTCTGGGAATTATCCGGCTAACCGGTAAGGGAAAACGGCAAACCGAATTCGGGTTGGCTTGGTTCTGGAATTAATCGGCTAACCGTTTAGGGAAAACGGAAAACCGAATTTCAATTCTCTCGTTTCTGGACACAATCGGCTAATCGGTTAGAGTAACCGGCAAACCGAATTTTTGGTCCTTTTTCTCTATCGGTTCTGGAAATAAACGGTTAGCTGTTTGGGATTAACGGTTCACCGATAGAGGTTAACGGTTCGCCGTTAGTGATTAACGGTTAACCGTTTTTCTGGGTTTTAATTTTCTTCTTTAACAAGGAATAAAATAAAATAAAATAAATAAACTAACAAGACGTTAAAATTAAACAAAGAAAATCACTCTTACCAAACTTCCAATCCAAGGGTGTCAATTCCATCCAATTGCAATTTTGATCATAGGTAAAAATATAAATTACTCAATCCAATAACTTAGTCTACTTAATCGGAATCCCGCAGAAAGCAATTATTCTCCTAATGTAATAGACTCAAACAATCGCCCAAATCCAAACTTATCACTAATTTAACTGGGCATCATCGTTCCATATCAAATTAAGTGACAGCATTAAGAATAGTGAGAATGACTAAAACAAGATTAATTAATTCAGATTACTCCAATTTAATCAATTTGTATTTTTATTTCCCTAGAGCCTATCATGCAAGCTATGTAATTGTGGCCATCAATATACACACACATGAGCCAACTCCTTGCTACTCAATTCAGTCATTCATGACAATTACGGATCATAAACTCATGACTAGCGATAGAAAAATAAATATTGAATTAAGGCGTCAACTCAATCAATATAAATAATTCATAGAAAATAAGAACAAGAAAATAAAAATTACTTGAATTGAAGAAATTCTTGTTAAGTTCAAAGCCTCACAAAACTACAACTGGAATTTGATTAACCCCTGGACCGGAATTAAAACCTTAGCCACTCATGGTGGCAAACAAAATCAAGAGATTTGACTAAGAATAGTTGCAGCAGCCGTTTGTCTCCTTCTCCTCACGTTCAAGCTTCCTCTCTTCTCACGCCTAGCTCTTCTTTTTATATTGCTCTTGTTTCCTTTTTGGTTTCTTTTCTTTTCCTTTTTGGTTTCTTCTTCTCTTAATGCTAGAAAACCAAATCCTTCTCCAATTCTGATTGCTAGGGAACTGTCTCTCTCAAGCCAATGGTCGGCCCACGTTTGCAAAGCCCAAATAAAGCCCTTTTTATCCAAATTTTATCATAACCTCCATGTTTCACCTCCTAAATCAATTCAAACATGATTTCCACAAATTAGCACAAAATCAATCAAAATATGAGGGAATTAAACTAAATATAATATGACTATTTATAACCTATCAACTAATGAATTATAACAGAAAATAAAAGGTCACCAATTTCTTTAATGAAAGCTCTAGAAG
The DNA here is from genome assembly GCA_030449925.1 of Citropsis articulata. Classification (NCBI taxonomy): domain Eukaryota; kingdom Viridiplantae; phylum Streptophyta; class Magnoliopsida; order Sapindales; family Rutaceae; genus Citropsis; species Citropsis articulata. The sequence continues at coordinate 1,712,165 of JASUUH010000108.1, read as the reverse complement.
TTTCAGTTGAACAAACACTTACAATTTGTTTCTGAATATCAGGGATATCATTTGGAGATTTACTGGAGCATTGTTGAAAATAACACATTTAATCTCCTTATTGCGATCAGCAACAAATCATAGAAGCTCAAGAAAGTTACCTCTATTGTTTGAACTTTGAGATCATTATTACCACGGAATGCAAGGCCTTATCTCAAAAGAAATCAAGTACGATCAATTATGGCAGTTAAACAAACTCGATACCCTTTGAATGTTTTTAGAATGGTTAAAGAAAAATGTAGCAACATGCATTTTTTTATTCATCAATGATTCACAATGATGCCTCACTATGTTATGAGCACTGTTTACACCACCAACATATTGTCTCAACATTTCTTTTTTCTTCCAATCTCTAAACCCTTCACCGATAAAGCATGGACTACCTCCCTTGACTACTATTTTCTTCTTTGAAAACATAATAGTAAAGACAAAAAGCTGCATACTTTACTATGCTATATTCTAACCAATCAGGATAATTATCGAACCAACTCTGAACAAATCATCGTGATTTTTCTCCCAACGACCTAGTAGGAAAATCATGGCCCTAAGGTTGAAAAGCACCTATTTGCAAGTATGCTCTCCAAACTTGGTCTTGACTATTAGGATCTAATTTTTGAAGTTGTTGTTCATAAATTAGGATCCCTTGGAAGATCATACAAATTAAGCCTGACTTTTTCTTTTGAACTACCACTCATTTTTCCTAACGAGGTTGCAATTGCTGTACTCTTTCTTAAATATTTATCCATGGCTATTCAAAGAAATATGTTTATTGAATAAGTATGATATTTATTGTTTAAAGAATTTTCAACATAAATAAAAAGAACATACATGAAAATTACAGTTTACAGAACTAGACAAAATATTATGGGTCTTGATTAAAATTTTAGTGTACAGTGTACTGATCTTAATAATTTAATTTATTCTTAAATCTTTTAATAATGGCAAAACTATTCATATATGGCAGCACAAAAATCAAACATGAATATATAATAAAATTAGGGATTTTAAAATGGAAAAAACAACGAAATAATAAAAATTAGAATTAATAAACTGACAATTTTAAAAACATCAAACCATACAAATGAAGAAAAGCGAGAAGAAATCCACACACAAGGTGACGCGCACTACTAATCGCTTGATCTGCTATGGAGTCCACATCTTATTCCACGGAAGAGAAAAAAGAAAGGGTAAAGTTTATATTTCATTTGTTTAATTAATTTTTAATGGATTTTATTTGATAAAGGCAGCTCTCTTGTTCTCTTTATTAATTTTCATGAAATTATAATAGCTAATTAAATTATTTAGAATTAGACATTTAAGTTGGTGGCAGCATGAAATTTTTTTAAAATTATGTTGTGGCACTTTTAAAATTTTACAATTCATTAGGGTATTTTTATAAATAATAAATAAAATATATTTGTTTAAGATAACCAGCAAAAAAATTTTAAAAGCCAGCCCCTAGCTAGCAGTTTTAAAATATTAGAGCGACTTAATTTTAAAACAAAACGCCAAGCCCAAAATTAGACTGGTGCTTCCAATAATATTGACGGCAATATTTCGAGCCTCAATCAGGCTCTTTCCCATTTCTGCAAAGTCATATACATATCTGTAATATCAAAATTGAAGATCCACGGATTAAAGTTGACACGGGTAATTTTAGGGGGCCAACGTTTTAATTTATCAAAACTATTAGGCCCAAATCATAAATAATTCTATTTGTAGGAGTCACGCTCAAAGTAGGAGTCACGCTCAAAGTCCTGCAGAATCTCAAATTTAAACATCGAAGTTCCCAATATTTCATTCGCCAAGATCCCGCTCAGCACTCTTAGTGGGGATCCGCTATTCCTCCCTTAATTGGCCCCGTAATAACGATGACGGATCAACGGAAATTATCGACGCTGCCGTAAAAAGGTGAGTCTTATTCTGGAAATTCATCATGTTCACATATAATTCGTTTGCAAATTATGTTAAAGATTACATTTAAAAGAACACTTGTAATTTGAAGAGTCTAAAGATGGAATATAAAGTGAGGTGCTATTTGATGAAGAGGATCAGCACTCATGTAGCTTGAATACAAAGAAACTGAATAAAATAGGCATGGAAGGGGAGGATGACCACAGGTTTCTGCCAGCAGAAATACTTTCCAAATAACCCAGAATGGAATACTTTTAAGAATATTAAATACACCACTGACTTTTGGCAAAAAGGGTAAATCAAATATTGATACTTTGAGATTAATTTTGGAGCCACGTAACTCCAATGTGTCAGCAGTAAACTGTAAGATTATGGATAGAAATTCTATTACCACAAGATTTCTGATGTAGAGGATGGCTTACCTTTCAATTAGCAGAAGTAATGTCTCGTTGAATAGTATGGATTCCAAACATTCTTAATCTGGATGTGAATAAGTCGATTTACTTATCAAGGTAGCTATCATGTCGTAGGAAAGTTAATTTGTCATTGGAGATAAGATGAATAGATAACTTGTACCATAGCTATTTAGGCATTTTGACATAATTCGGTCGGCTTTAGTGTTAGCTGCACTACAAGGCAAATCTTCACTTACATCATCTTACTAGGATTCTTTCCCACCTACAGAAGGATTTTTGAGAGCCAAGAGGTAACTAGCGCCTCTATCCAACATAAACTGAAACTATTAAAGCCCATGATAAACTGACAATAAGTACCTGATAAGCTGAAAATTACTTGACATAAAAGCCGACAATCCCCATGATACACAAACTCTGTTTCGAATGTAGGCTTGATTGGAAGGAAACGAGAAACGCACAAATGAGTAATTTTTTGGCACCCGCTCGAATCTATTTTGGCGCTTGCAGATTGTGAACTGAATAACGAAGATCGAACTGAAAGTTTCAAAACCTCGAGGAAGAATCCTAATTTGTTCCATATGCTTCACTAACTTCGGCATAAGCTCCTCTATATTGGCTTTAACATAGGCCTTATACAGAAGCTTGTATGTAGATGAATCTGGAGTCGCCCTCATCTTATGCGAACTCTCAAAGAGGAAATCTGCTTCCAGTGGCCAACAAATCATGTAGTAAGCCTCAAGCATGGCATTCAGTTTAAAGTCATTGAACTAAATGTAGGCAGTGTTGGTTTCTGTTTAAAGCGCATTGAACTCTTAAACACTCGATCCATCTTATCATAAGCTTGCTTCTTCCCACACGAATCAATCAGCAGATTAGATGTGATAATATCAGGTTTACACCGGTACTTTCATGCGAGAAAGTACAGATTCCATTTCTTTTATCGTCCATTTTCTCCCATATGCATCCATTACAGTATTACACCATTGTATGTATAGATACCAGAGGCAAGGATTCTCTCATCGAGTTCTTTGAACAAAGCATCTCGAAAACAAAGGAGGACCAAATTGTTCAAACAAAAACTCTTTAGGTAGCATAAGAGTTCTACTAAATTGAAAGAATTTATTGATATTTTATAAGAGAGACACTACAACACTTACTCTTGTTTTTCTCTTCTAATTCTTCATTCTTCACTTGAAGCCAGTGACAAGGAGCTTAGGGCTGTTTGTAGTAACCTATAACTGCAAATCACACAAATATTACATTTCAAAAATTGAAGAACTACATTTTACAAATATTTTCAAAAATTCTAGAGATTTTTAGACTTAGATATTTTTACCATCAATAGATATTTTAGATTATGAATATCTCCAAATCTCTACAATTCTTGAATCTTCCATAGATTGAACTTTGAACTTAGGCATGGACAAATATAATCGTATTAGATTATGAAATTGATGTTGGATTTTTAACAAAGCATTGACTTGATCTACATTTCGAGCTTGAGCCAAAATCTCAAAAGAATGTTGTATGTCACAATGTTTGGTCTGCAAGGTTCCATTTCCTTCACCTTCTTAAAATAGCAAATCACTTTGGCCAATGGCTTTGCTTTATCGCGGATGCGGAGGCGTGCAGTGATGAGAGCATTATATATAGAAGCGTCAGGTCGGAACCTACTTGATAAGCAGATGAGGCACACCAATCGATCATCTAAGCCTAGCATTCGATTGGAGGGATATGCATGGACACATGCAGCTTGACGACCATGCCATGCAACCCATGCATGAACTTTTTGACATGTGGAATTATTAATTTGCTGATGATTATGGAGCTGGCCTCGTCAATACCGTTGCTGATTTGGAGAGGATTTCACACACGAGTTGTTTATTTTGAATTGGTCTTTAGTTCAAAATAAAAGCTAACTTGTTTAGTTGATAGTAATAACGTGATTTTGTGAGCTTTGCTTAGCCTATCATTATGGCTCCAAAGCTTAGAAATTAGTTTCATTTTGTAAGTTATTAATAAGCCTCTTCAGTTAATAAAAATCAGCAGAATATTTATCCAAACTTACAACTGTGGTAGTTCTCACCTTAAGAAGAACAAAAAAATTCTACTTTATAACTATACTTAGTGTCATGGACCTATCAGTGGTATCAGAGCAGGTTACAATGACAACTAACAGGGAGCACATTGATTGAGTAGAGTCTGAGCTTGGGAAAATGCAGGATAAGATACAACGCATGGAAGTAGGGATTAATGACATATTGGCTCATATTGAGGCGACATTGAGCAAGCTTGCCGACTCAATCAACATATTTAAGGGCTCACCAAGCATTAACATCCAAGCAGACTTGCCAAGCATCGACAACAACACTGCATCTTCACGCCTGATCGAGAGAGCAGTGAAGGGGGATGCCAACACTTTCAGTTTCGAGTAATGAAACTTGAGTTTCCTCGCTACGCCGGTGATGACCCTACTGAGTGGTTCAATAAAGCCAGTCAGTTCTTTGAATATCAAAAGACAATTGATAGCAAAAGGTGGTACTAGCCAAAGCAAACCAACGGTGGCAATGGCTTCGAAGGGCTTATCGGGAAGAACAGAAAAGTGTGAATTATGATGTATTCGTGGAGGAGCTTTGGGCAAGGTTTGGCCCTACGGATGTTGAAGATTTCGATGAAGCTTTGTCACACATTAAACAAACCGGCACTTTTGGGAATATCAGAAGGAATTTGAGCGACTTGGCAATCGAGTACAGGGGTGGACTCAAAAGGCACTAATAGGTACATTCAGGGAGGATTAAAGCCCGAGATCTTAGAAGAGACACTACAAGAAAAATGGCAATAGATGACTGACACTTTATGATAGAAATCATTATATCATAAAAGTATGACAAGATTGTGATAAAATTATTGTCTATCAAAAAATTAATGATGTACTTGTGATATAATTTGTGTCTATCGAGAATTTATGATAGGATAGTGATAAAAATATACTCTATCAAAAACTTTGTGATAGAATTTTAACATTGACCGCGTTTGACCAAATTTTAAATTAATATTTTATTAAAAGAAAAATAAAATAAAAAAGGGCATTTAAACTAAGACATAAAGTTTTCTCATGTCATCGAACTCACTTAGTCACTTATTGCTCACCACATAACGCATACCCCTCATCAACTAACACTGTGAAACAACACGCTTGCCAAACCCTAGAAATCAATCCCGCATCTTTGCCGCTGTTCAAATAGTGTTCTTGCTGTCGTTAGACCACTGACAACGACTACGACGATGATGCACGCGCAAAACCAGGCCACAAGTCTCACCAAGTTGCGCTTCCATGTCGCCACAACTCCACATCACTGTCGCTCAAAGTCAGGCCAAGCCACCGCTGCTCTGAGGTAAATTTTCCGTTCATAGGACTTGCATTGCTTTTCATAATAGAAGATCGAGTAAGTTCATTTTCATATATGTTGATTTTTGTTTTGAGATTGTGCTAACGATTTCCATTTTGGTGGATTTGAATTTAGATTCTCAGAGAAATACGTGAGATTGTAAATAGATTTTAAATTGATTAAGTTGTTGGGTCTTCTAAATTTTGTCAATTTTTTTCCTTTTTCTAATTTTTGGGCTGGATTCATGGTTGTTTCTCAAATTATCTCTACTGACATGCTAAACCTTAAGCTATTAAATGTTCGTGTACATTCAAGTGCTTATGTGAGTTATGTCTATGCCGAATGCATCTTGAACGTATGAACTTTGCATTTTGATGATCTTATTCAGCAGTTTTTTCTTTTTTGGGGCTAATATTGGTATTTTCTTGACTAAAAAAAAAATTAGACGAAATAATAGTTTCTAACGAAGCCCACTAGGTGTTTGATGAAATACATTAAAGAAAAAGAATTGCCTTAGTTTTTATTTTGTGGCATATTCTGTTGAATCTTTCATTTTAATTTTTATTTTTTACTCTTTGGCTTTCTGTTTTTAGTGCCTCTATGATGCTGTTAGTTTCTGCAATGTGGGACAGTGTTTGTTTAAGAAATGAGGTGCTGAATGGTGATGCTACTCTATTGATAATCAATGTGTATGCAATCCTAATTCCCAACTTTTTGTACTCTTTATTTCTCTTCTTTAAACACATGTCTCTTCCTTTTGCACATATGTTTAACACTCTTTTCTATTCAATGATACCCAAAAAATAATTGATCTTATTTAAGTATTTGAAATTTTATCTCAAGAATTATAATTGTACTAGAAATTAAAAATTGAGTAGCTTTTTTAAGCAAAGTTGTTGATAGTGTTTGGTTTAGCCAAAAGAATAATATGTGCTTTGGAAGAAAGAGGAAAAATATTGTTTCTGTGGTTGATATTTTCTAGAGCGTATTTACAAAAACTTGCTTTCCTAATATGCTTTTGGAATGTACTGTCATGTAATCACGAGAGAGCACTAGTGATGATTATTCTTAAATCAATAGATTCTAATCTTGTTACTCTCATAACTTTACTGCTGCTTGTAGCATGAAAAATATAGAGAATCATAGATAAAAATGCTCTCTAGCTTTTAGTGGCTTCTCGTTCAAACTTGTGTTTTGATGTGGATTGCCTTCTTTTCTGGCATACGAGTTATAAATTTGGGAGAGATAGTCTCATTTTTATTTAATAAAAAGATCAACTCATGCTTGGAAACTTTTGTTTTGTGCTTTTATTTTAGGAACTATTTCAATAATTTCATTCTTATGGCTGTTAAAGCAATGCTCAGAAGTTGTAAAAATCATAAGATTTTTAATAAAACAGGAACTACTCGCAGGTTCCAAACTTGTGATTTCTTTCGTAAAATAGTGAACTTTTGTTTATATTTTTGCTTTTGACTCATTTTAGATATGATAACACAATATAATTTATGTTGGCTGTAGTTCGATTAATAGAAAACCAAATGAGAATATGAGGCTAATAGTAACGACATTCATTGTAGTTGTTTTTGGGTTCTTTGTAGGAGTATTACAAGGGTATTCACTGAAAAAGCATATAATAGACAATTAAGCTGTTGTAAAAAGGTATTCGCTGAATAAGATACGAGACCCAGCTTTCTGTCTTGTTCCTACACCTTAGTTTTCAGACAATTGTAAACTATTTTCTATAACTCCCTGGTCTTCATTGTGCCTTTGGGTAACTCTTTTCTAATTTATGGCATTAAATATTCTGGGTTCACTTAATTATTTAAATTTAGTAGTTTATGAGTTATGTTAGGTGACCAGTGTGGGTTTAAAATTTAGTAGAAAACAAGTGTGAGTTCTTAAGCCAAATTTATCAGAGATACGTTCATTTACTACTTGTTCAACACAATGTTGCTGATGCTCTTTGTGGTCCAGATATACTGGTGGGTTCTCATATCCTCAATGATCTGGAGACAGCTGAAAAGTGGTCAACTTAGGGAAGATATAAGATTTGGTAAGCATTTTGATGCTTCCATGATCAGTTTGATTCATTTAGTGTCATCAATTATTCCCAGTAAATCAATTAATTGTAAATCAAACAAAAGGGTAAAGGAATTAATTAGTTATATTCCATATGCCTAAACTTTAAAGGAAAGTTACTGTCTTTAGGGTACCTTTTTAGTTCCACATTTTATTGCTGCAAGGAATTAATTTAAGTTACATCAGAAACTTTAAAGGTTTACTTTAATAGATAATTCTTTATAATGATACTATTGGCTATAGTCAATTGGTGTTGCACCTGCAGGTTGAGAGAAACTGCTGGACTTAGGAGTTTTGGTGGGTATTTGTTGAGAATGGGAATTTATCTACTGGAATTTCACTGAGAATGTGGGAGAAGTTTTGCACTACAAGATTTGATGGCTTCATAGCTTGTAAAATTTAAAGCATTTGCTAGAGTTAACTTTATTTTTTTTACTTTGGATGTGTTAATTGTTGGATACAAGTGTTTTTGGATGATGTTATTAATATATGGAGTGTTTTTAGACTTGATAGAATGTATAATTTAATTTTTGGTTTATATTGAATTTGTGATTAAATTCATATACAGGAATGCATAAATTTAAATAAAATAATTAAGAATTTCTTTTAATATAAATTTAGATCCTGGGACAAAATAAAATCAGTCATAAACAAAATAATTAATGATAAAAATTTTCAATCATTAATTCCATCACAAACAAAATAGTTTACCCACTAAAATTAACTGGATAATAATTTACGCATAAAAAATAATTTTCCCGCCAAAATTTAAGATAAAATTCAATTTTCGCGCCAAAAAATTAATTAAAATATTCATTTTTTAAGATGACTGACATATGACATCGAAATACTATCATAAGTTAATGACAAACTTTTTGCCTATCATAAAAGAGTGACAGGTACATAGACGATAGTTAAATTCACTGTCATCCACCCCCCTTTATGATAGTTTTTTGCAGTCATCTATTGCCAGTTTTCTTGTAGTGAAATTCGGTTGTTCCGACCAAGAACCTTTAAAGAGGCAATTAACTTGGCAAGGATAAGAGATGAGCAATTGCAACGGCAAAAAAAACTGATGATATCACCAATTTTTAGTCGTTCACAGCAATTTCAAGTCTCGAACAATCGGCTTCACAAACAGTGCCGTTTAAAAGACTTTCGTGGGAGGAAAAGCAAATAAGAAAGGCCCAGGGCTTATTCTTTAACTGTAATGAAAGGTTCACTATAGGTCATAAATATAGTAAAGCACAGTTGTTGATCATAGAAGCTAATGATGAGGAGAAAATATATGAGGGGAGAACGCAGCATGAGTTGGAAACAGAGGAACACGAGAACCCTAAAATCACTTTCTACGTTTTGACAGGCTGGGCTGCTCCACAGACTATGAGGGTTAGGGCTAAGATTGGGTCGCATGATATTGTTGTGCTGATAGATAATGGATTAACTCACAAATTTATCAATTCACGCCTGTCCAGTAGGCTTCCACTTTCCATACAGCCAACACCAACGTTTTCGGTAAGAGTAGCTAATGGTGAAAAAGTAGAGTGCCAAGGAAAAAATGAGAAGGTACGTGTCTTGAACCAAGAAGTTCCATTTGAACTCACACTTTACTCACTGCCAATTACAGGTCTAGACATGGTACTTGTTATTCAATGGTTGGAAAATTTGGGGTCAGTGGTTTGCAATTGGAAAACATTGACAATGGACTTTGATTGGAATAATCGGAAGTGATGGTTGCAAGGCTTGGGGGCTTAAACGATTCAAGCTTTTTCCTTAAATGAAGTTACAAAAGAAATAAAGCAAGGGCAAACAATATTTACAATTTGTCTCTATATATCTAAGGAAGATTCATACGTCAAAGCACTAGTTGGCATGTGGGATATGTTGGAGGAATATTCGGAGCTATTTCAGGAACCCAAACACCTGCTGCCAGCAGGCAAAATTGATCACCACTTAATGCAAAACCTTATCGGTATGCCTATTTTTAAAAGGCAGAGATTAAAAAACAAGTGCATGAGATGCTGACTTCAGGACTTATTTGGCCAAGCACCAGACTTTTTTCCTCACCAGTACTCTTAGTCAAGAAGAAGGATGGCAGCCAAAGATTGTGCACTGATTATCGAGCACTCAACAAAGTGACTGTAAGGGATAGATTTCTGATTCCTACTGCCGATGATATGCTTGATGAACTTTACGGCGCATCATACTTTACAAAACTTGACCTTAGATTCAGCTACCATCACGTACGAGTAAGCCCATTCGATATTCATAAAACGACATTCGCACACACAATGGTCATTATGAGTATTTGGTGATGCCGTTTGGTCTATACAACGCCCCTTCCACTTTTCAAGCTATTATGAATGATATTTTCAGACTTTACCTCCGAAAATTCATACTAGTTTTCTTCGATGATATCTTGGTTTATAGTCCGACATGGGATTGCCATCTTAATCAGGTTAGGCAGGCATTAAAAATCCTGAAACAACAGTAGTTCTTTATCAAAGCTAGTAAATGTAATTTCAGCTAGCAAGAACTTGAATACTTAGGGCATATAATAACCTGTCATGGACTGAAAGTGGACGATAGAAAAGTTACAGTGATAGTGTCTTGGCCGAACCTCAGAATATAGTTGAAAGGATTTTTGGCCTAACTGAATACTATCACAAGTTCGTACGTGGATACGGTTTGCTGACACGACATTTGACAAATTTACTTAAGAAAGGTCAATTTTGTTGGGATAGTGAAGCAGAGGCAGTGTTTAAAGCACTCAAGCATGCCATGACACAAACTCCAGTCCTTTCCATGCCTAATTTTAAGGATGTGTTCATTATAGAAACTTATGCTTCAGGAGATGGCATTGGAGCAGTGCTTCAACAAAACGGCAAGCCCATAGCATTTATGAGCAAAGCGTTGGGGGTTGCAAAGAAAGCTTGGTCAACCTATGCAAAGGAGATGTTAGCAATGGTAGAAGCCGTGAGAATTTAAAGACCTTATCTATTAGGACAACGATTTATAATACAAACAGATCAGAGAAGTCTTAAGTGCCTCTTGGAACAAAAGATAGCTACACTTGAGCAGCAAAAGTGGATGGTCAAGCTAATGGGATACGATTATGAGATGAGATACTACCTTGGTCAGGAAAATAATGTCGCCGATGCACTCTCTAGATGATTGGACAGCCCCATACTTAACCATCTCTTTGTTCGACAAATATGGCTATGGGGAAAAATCAGAAAGGCTACGATGGAAGATGATATTTAAAACAACTCACGCAATAAACTGAGACCCAATCCGACAGTCCATTTAAAGTAAAGAATGGGATCATATTTTTCAAAGGCAAAGTTGTTATTCTAAAGAAATTGCGTGAGACACTTTTATATAAGGCCCACGACACCAAGATGGGGGGACACTCTGGCGTGTTCTGTACTTACAAGTGTTTGGCACAATAATTCTACTGGCCATCAATGTTTCGGTCAGTTTAGGACTACATCAGCAAGTGTACAACTTGTCAGAAAATTAAAAGTGAAACACTACAATTGGCAGGACTCTTACAGCCGCTGCCCATCCCTAGTCAAGTGTGGGAAGATATTTCATTAAACTTTGTAGAAGGGCTGCCAAACTCTCAAGGCCGTCATGCAAAATTTTTGGTAGTAGATAGACTCAGTAAGTATGCTCATTTTATCTCATTATCTCATCCTCTTGCTACAAAGTCAATTGCTGAAAAATTTGTTGAAGGGGTTGTCAAATTACACGGCATTCCAAAATTCATTGTAAGTGATTGGGACCCATTTTTATTAGCAAATTTTAGCATGAATTCTTTACTTTATCCTGTACAAAATTAATGATGAGTTTAGCTTATCATCTGTTAGGAAGAGAGATAGAATTTTCTAAATAGAATAACTGAGAGACAATTTTGAAATCTGAAATATGCTACATTATTCGTAGAGAGAATACACCAAGTCTTAAATATAAGCAAAAGACTAACAATTTTAGCTAAAAAATAGGAACACAATACTAGACCATAATCCTATAATCCCATAATCCTATGACTCTAGCAACAAGCAAAACAACTCACTAACCACTACTTAAATCTCTAACACTGCAACTTAATTTTGAATCAGTCAATCAACACTCCCCCTTGATTCAAAATCGTAAATTCCCAACTGTAATATGAAAAATTCATACTTAGCTTAGGGAAAAGATTTTGTAAATATGTCTGCTGCTTGTTCATTTGTACCATAGAATTTCAGCATGATTTTTCCATTTGCCAACAGTTGCTGAATGAAGTGATGTTGCATATCAATATGCTTAGTTCTGCAATGAAAAACATGGTTTTTGGCCATTGCAATTGCAGACCTGCTATCACAAAATATGTCAGTAGCTTCCTCTTTTACGTAGCCAAAATCAGCAAGGAGTTTTTTGAGCCATAAAACTTGCCGTGCTGTTGAAGTTGTCGTTGCATACTTTGCTTCAAATGATGACAAAGCTAATGTTTCCTGCTTCTTTGAACTCCAGGTTACTGCTCCAGAACCAAAGCTAAAAGTATTACCAAATGTGCTCTTTCGATCATCCAAACTGATAGGTTATAAATAGTCATATTATATTTAGTTTAAATCCCTTATATCTTGATTTATTTTGTGCTAATTCGTGGAAATTATATTTGAATTAATTTAGGAGATGAATCATGGAGATTATGATAAAAAGTGGATAAAAAGAGCCTTAATTTGGGCTTTGCAAACGTGGGCTGACCTTTTCCTAGAAGGAGTCGGTTTCTAGCAATCAAAATTGGAGAAGGATTTGGTCTCCTAGCACAAAGAGGAAGAAGAATCCAAGAAGGATTAGAAAAGCTAGCAAAAGAGGAAAAGAAATCGCAATAGAAAAGGAAAGGAGCGAAGTGGAAATCAAAAGGAAAAGGAAAGCTAGCAATATAAAAAGAAGAAGGCCAACGTGAGAAAATGATCCAACACACAAGGCACAAAAGCGTGAAGAAGCTTGGGCGTGGGAAGCAACCAGAATGCAATTAATTTTCTTCTTCAACAACCTTTTGTTTTGTTTAGCCACCATGAGTGGCTAAGCTTTTAATTCGATCCAGGGGTAATCAAATTCGGTTGTAATTTTGTGAGGCTTTGGACTTAACAAGAATTTCTTCATCCAAGTAATTTTATTTCTTGTTCTTATTGTCTATGAATTATTTATATGATTAAGTTGATTTAATTCAATATTTATTTTCTATCGCTAGTCATGAGTTTGTGATCCGTAATTGTCATGAATGAGAGTTGGCTCATGTGTGTGTATATTGATGGCCACAATTACATAGCTTGCATGATAGGCTCTAGGGAAATAAAAATACGAAATTAATTAAATTGGAGAAATCTGAAATAATTGATTTTGTTTTAGTCATTCTCATTAATCTTAATGCTATCATTTAATTCAATATGGAACGATGATGCCCAGTTGAATTAATGGTAAGAATTGATTTAGGCGATTGTTTGAGTCTATTACATTAGGAGAATAAATTACTTTCTGCGGGATTCCGATTAAGTAGACTAAGTTCTTGGATTGAGTGATTTATATTTTTGGCCTATGATCAAAGTTGCAATTGGATGGAATTGACACCCTTGGATTGGAAGTTTGGTAAGATTGATTTTCCTTGTTTAAATTTAAGTTTTGTTTTGTTTCATTTTATTTTATTTTATTTTATCAAAATCTCGTTAAAAACCCCTTGAATCAAGTAATCGGTTAACCGTTAATCACTAACGGCTAACCGTTTATTTCCAGAACCGAGAGAAGAAGAAAAGCGGCCACGGTTTCCCTAACCGGCTGGCGAATAAGCTCCGTAATCGTTACCACTGAAACGGCCACCGTTTTCCCTAAACGGTTAGCCGATAAATTCCAGAAAGATCACAACACTAAACGGTCTTCCGTTTTCCCTTACCGGCTGTCCGAATAAAAACAGAAAGGAAAGAGCTGACAAACGGTTTGCCGATTTCCCTTATCGGTTCGCCGATTAAAGTCAGTAAGCTCGCAAATCGTAACTGGACTTCCGTTTTCCTCAATCGGTTAAACCGATAATTCCCAGAATTCTTCAAAGAGTAAACGGCTCGCCGTTTACACTAAACGGTGATCCGTTTATTTGCAGAAAGCTTGCAAATCTAGTTTTCTTTGGAAATTAATTTTTGTTTTAAACTTTGAGAAATTAAATACATAGTTCTCTAGGGATTCGACCTGGTCTCACCATTTCTACAATTTTATTTAGGTGAATCAGTATTTGTTTTTGAGGAGCTTCGACAACCTCCGTCAAAATTGGCGCTGTCGGGAACTAATTTTAGTTTCTCATTGTTTAATTGTTTATTTGATTTAGTTTACGACTCGTTCTTCGTGCTACTAATTTGTAGTATAATCCGTAAATCGAGAGGACACACAATTGAGAAAAGAGACTAGAGAGGAAAACGTCGCCTCTTGAGGAAGAAGCAGAGATAGATTTAACCACTGGTGGTACATCCATTTTTGCAGACGTTGAAGAAAAGATGGCAGACCTAACTCTCAAAGAACTCGCCGCACCAGATTTGAATCAACAACCCCTATGCATTACTTTTCCTAATATTGCTAATGATTTTGAACTAAAATCTGGTTTGATTCATTTACTTCCTTCCTTTCGTGGTTTTGCAGGTGAAGATCCTCATAAGCACCTCAAAGAATTTCACATTGTTTGCTCTGGAATGAAGCCACATGGTGTATCCGAGGAGCAAATCAACCTTAGAGCCTTTCCATTCTCTTTGAAGGATCAAGCTAAAGATTGGCTCTATTATCTACCTTCCGGTTCTATCACCACATGGAATGAGATGAAGAGGCTATTTCTGGAGAAATTCTTTCCTGCCTCACGAGCTGCTAGTATTAGGAAGGAAATTTATGGTATCACACAAATCACTGGGGAGACGCTGTACGAGTACTGGGAACGATTCAAAAGATTATGCGCCAGTTTTCCCCACCATCAAATTTCAGATCAACTCCTCATCCAATATTTCTACGAGGGATTGTTGCCAATGGATAGGAGTATGATTGATGCAGCAAGTGGTGGAGCTTTAGTGAACAAGACGCCGGAAGCAGCCAAACAATTGATTTCAAACATGGCTGAAACTTCTCAACAATTCGGTACAAGAGCGGGTGGAGGATCTATCAAGCACGTTAACGAGGTAAGTGACCTTAAAAATCAAATTTCTGATTTAACTGCTTTGGTTCGTCAAATGGCTGTAGGGCAACTGCAAACGGTGAAAGCGTGTGGGATATGCTCACTTCATGGGCACCCTACTGATATGTGCCCCACATTGCAACAAGACTCCACACAAGAAGCCAATGCTATAAATGGGTTTCCTAGTCACGCTCAAAGGCCATACGATCCCTATTCGAATCACTACAATCCTGGATGGAGGGATCATCCTAACTTTAGTTATGGAAACCAAGGAGGACAACAAAGGCCACCGCCTCAGAACTTTACAAGACCACCTCCAATCCCTACACAGACTCAAGCTCCCAACTCAGGTATGTCTTTGGAAGATATTGTTAAGAATCTCGCTACCAATACTCTTCAATTTCAACAGGAAACAAGAACAAGCATCCAGAGTTTAGGCAACCAAATCACTCAATTAGCCACATCAGTTAGTAAGTTGGAAGCTCAAAATTCTGGAAAATTACCTTCACAGCCAGAAATCAACCCAAGAGAGAATTGTAGTGCAATTTCACTACGAAGCGGAAAAGAAATTCCCTCGGGATCAACTCCACCTAAAGACGTTGAAATGGCCAAGGGAGATGAAGATGAAGAAGCTCCTCCCAAAACAAGGCGTGGGGTAAAATTCGATCCTCCTTTATCTCTTTCATCTTACACACCTATACCTCCTTTTCCTAGCAGGTTAGCCAAGCCAAAAGAAGATGAGCAAGGAAAGGAGATTCTGGACACGTTTAGGGGAGTGCAAATTAACATCCCCTTATTGGATGCGATCAAACAAATCCCCAAATATGCAAAGTTCTTGAAAACGTTGTGCACCACCAAGAGAAAGATGAAAGCTAAGGGGAAGGTTGAGGTAAGTCAAAATGTGTCAGCAATGTTACAAAAGAGTATGCCAGAAAAATGCAAGGATCCAGGTATGTTTTCATTACCTTGTGTGATTGGTGAAAAGAAAATTGAGCATGCTATGCTAGATTTAGGAGCTTCAATTAATGTCATGCCATTTTCTGTTTACCAAGATTTAAAGTTGAATGACTTGCAATCGACTGGTGTAGTTATTCAATTGGCTGACCGTTCTTATATTCACCCACTTGGGATTGTGGAAGATGTTTTGGTGCAGGTTAATGAGCTTATATTTCGTAGATTTTACATCTTAGAGATGGAAGGTCATCCTTCTTGAAATCCGCAATTTTATTAGGAAGACCTTTCATGAAAACTGCCAAAACAAAAATTGATGTAGATGAGGGCACTCTGTCGAGTTTGATGGAGAGATTGTTAAATTTAACATATTTGATGCTGTAAAACACCCTACCGATATGCATTCTCTTTGTCAAATTGATGTGCTTGATTCTATTGAGCAGGATGTTCTTACCCAAGAAAGTGTTGGGAATGAGCTAGAATTAGATGCACAATCTAATTTAAAAGGCATTGGATGAATTATTCGCTTTGCGACTCCGTCGAGCAAAACGACGTTAAAAAATTGCGCTATTGGGAGGCAACCCAAATATTTTCTTTATTCTCGCTTTTGAGTTTTCATTTCTTTATTATATTTAGTTTTCTTTACTTTCGTTGATTTTATTTTAAGCCTCCAGATGTTCTTGATGAAGAAGATTAACCTCAATAAATCGTGCTCGCGCCATTTTTCAGCTTTCCTTGGAACTCTCCTAGCTCATTCGAGTCCACACCACATTCAGGGGAGTTTATTCTTCCTTTCTCATTTACTTTTTCATTATCATTATTATTTTTGTGAGCTATTTACTTGTTGATACATTGGGGACAATGTATTATTTAGGTGTGGGGGAGGATTTTGGCAATGTTCTTAAAAATAAAAAATTTTGTGCTTTAAGTCTTCCCAATATCTTTGAATACCTTGTAAGTTAGGGGTACATCTTTGTTTTGAGTTTTAATGCATGAAAGAGGTAAGCATGAATAGTGTTTTCTTTAAAATTTTCGATGGTGTCTCATTGATTTGTTGATTGAAAAGTGCACAAGACTTGATGCAAAATAGACACTCTAGTGAGCTTTTGAGCCTAAGAGCAACTCATTACATTTTGCTCCTTTTATTTTTTTTGATTGAGTGTATCAAACTTAGTGTGTTTATTCTAGAACTTGCTTATGAATGTATGTTGAGACCACATTTTTGAATTGATGCTTAAGTGTGATAAGGGCAATTAGGTTTAACCAATTCTTAGACTCTAAAATACCCACCTTTTATTTTTCCCTTAGTTAGCCCCTTTGAGCCTACTTTTCCCTTTTCTTTGTTTTCTAACACATTGTTTAACCCAAAGCCTTTTTGTTATTATCCTTGTTTTCTTTCTACCCTATCAAGACAAGAGTGAAGTAATTGCATGATAAAAAAAACAAAAAAAAAAAAAAAAAAAAAAAAAATAAAAAAAAAAAAAAAAAAATTTCTGTTGAGAAATTTATTCCCTTAATTGGATGATTGGAGAATTATTTGCAAAAGCAATTGAATTATCAAATTGTTTCTCCAAGTGTTTTAAGTGCTTAAATGTGGGGATAAATTTCATCATCTTGGAAGTATGTTTGTTTATTTTGTTTATTATCTAAATCATGCATGTAACTAACTCTTTGTCTTGATCGTTAAACCCTTCATTTTTCCTTCTACCATACCCTTACCTAAGCCCCATTTCAACCCTTGTAAAGTCCCTTTGATTTTTGCATCACATTCATATGCAGTGGTGGAGATTTAATCCATTTGCAAGCTTATGGTAATGACATGCTATGCTTTGATTTTGAGAGTAAAACACGCACCCTAAACACTTTGAGAGCATTGAGCGAAACCATGCGAGGGTGTTAAGTCTTGCTGCATTTGATGTTGATGAATCAATGAGATGCTTGTGTTTTTGTCACAAATTCTATCCTATGAATGCTTATTCTTTTGATTGTCACTATGATTCGACTCATTGATGTGTCTTAGCTTTATTGGTATTCTTGGATATTGAATGAGTAAAGGGAGGATTGGTATGATGATTTAAGATATGCTTGAGGACAAGCGTAGTTTAGGTGTGGGGAATTTGATAGGTTATAAATAGTCATATTATATTTAGTTTAAATCTTTTATATCTTGATTTATTTTGTGCTAATTCGTGGAAATTATATTTGAATTGATTTGGAGATGAATCATGGAGATTATGATAAAAGTGGATAAAAGAGCCTTAATTTGGGCTTTGCACGTGGGCTGACCTTTTCCTAGAAGGAGTCGGTTTAGCAATCAAAATTGGAGAAGGATTTGGTCTCCTAGCACAAAGAGGAAGAAGAATCCAAGAAGGATTAGAAAAGCTAGCAAAGAGGAAAAGAAATCGCAATAGAAAAGGAAAGGGAGCAAGTGGAAATCAAAAGGAAAAGGAAAGCTAGCAATATAAAAAGAGAAGGGCCAACGTGAGAAAATGATCCAACACACAAGGCACAAAACGTGAAGAAGCTTGGGCGTGGGAAGCAACCAGCAGCTGCAATTAATTTTTCTTCTTCAACAACCTTTTGTTTTGTTTAGCCACCATGAGTGGCTAAGCTTTTAATTCCGATCCAGGGGTAATCAAATTCCAGTTGTAATTTTGTGAGGCTTTGGACTTAACAAGAATTTCTTCATCCAAGTAATTTTTATTTCTTGTTCTTATTGTCTATGAATTATTTATATTGATTAAGTTGACGCCTTAATTCAATATTTATTTTTCTATCGCTAGTCATGAGTTTGTGATCCGTAATTGTCATGAATGAATGAATTGAGTAGCAAGGAGTTGGCTCATGTGTGTGTATATTGATGGCCACAATTACATAGCTTGCATGATAGGCTCTAGGGAAATAAAAATACGAAATTAATTAAATTGGAGAAATCTGAAATAATTGATTTTGTTTTAGTCATTCTCATTAATCTTAATGCTATCATTTAATTCAATATGGAACGATGATGCCCAGTTGAATTAATGGTAAGAATTGATTTAGGCGATTGTTTGAGTCTATTACATTAGGAGAATAAATTACTTTCTGCGGGATTCCGATTAAGTAGACTAAGTTCTTGGATTGAGTGATTTATATTTTTGGCCTATGATCAAAGTTGCAATTGGATGGAATTGACACCCTTGGATTGGAAGTTTGGTAAGATTGATTTTCCTTGTTTAAATTTAAGTTTTGTTTTGTTTCATTTTATTTTATTTTATTTTATCAAAATCTCGTTAAAAACCCCTTGAATCAAGTAATCGGTTAACCGTTAATCACTAACGGCTAACCGTTTATTTCCAGAACCGAGAGAAGAAAAGCGACTACGGTTTCTAACCGGCTGGCGAATAAGCTCAGAATCGTTACCACTGAAACGGCTTACCGTTTTCCACTAAGCAGTTAGCCGATAAATTCGAAAGATCACAACACTAAGCGGTCTTCCGTTTTCCCTACCGGTTGTCCGAATAAAAGCAGAAAGGAAAGAGGCGACAAAGCGGTTTGCCGATTTCCCTTATCGGTTCGCGATTAAAGTCGATGGCTTCGCAAATCGTAAATGGACTTCGTTTTCCTCAATCGGTTAAACCGATAATTCCAATTCTTCAAAGAGTAAACGCGTTTACACTAAACGATGATCCGTTTATTTGCGACTTGCAAATCTAGTTTTCTTTGGAAATTAATTTTTGTTTTAAACTTTGAGAAATTAAATACATAGTTCTCTAGGGATTCGACCTGGTCTCACCATTTCTACAATTTTATTTAGGTGAATCAGTATTTGTTTTTGAGGAGCTTCGACAACCTCCGTCACAAACAACCAGCCTAATCACTATCTGTGAATCCAAAAAATCTGAAATTTGAAACTTTGGAATACCAGATGCCAAAATCAAATGTTCTAGCCACGTAGTGAAGAATTCTTTTTGTTGCACCAAAGTGTTGCTTCGTAGGATTGTGTATAAATCTAGACACAACACTAACAGGAACAACAATGTCAGGCCTAGTGTGTGTCGGATAATTTAATCCACCAACCAAACTTCTAGACAATCTTTAATTTGCTTTTTCAGTCCCATCTTCATGTTGTAGCTTCTTATTGATGTTCATTGGTGTGGCCGCCACTTCACAATTGCTCATGTTAAACCTCTTTAAAAGATTTGTAGCATATTTCTTTTGACATACAAAAATCTTATCTTCGCCTTATTTCATTTCAAGCCAATATTGTAGTAAGCCTAAATCTGTCATCTCAAAAAATTTTATCATGCTAGACTTAAAATCATCAATTAATGAGTTTGAGGAACCCATATAGATCATATCATATGCATAAAGGCAAATCATCAGAAAATCTTCATTATCTTGCCGCTTAAAATAAAGAGTGGGCTCAGTTTCACTTCTTGTGAATCGACTACATAGAAAGAAAGAATCAATTTTGCTATACCATACTCATAGAGCTTGCTTTAATCCATAAATGGCTTTTCTCAACCTGTACATTTTGTCCTCACAACCATTAATAACAAAGCCTTGAGGCTGAGATATAAAAACCTCCTCCTCTAAAGCTCCATTAAAAAAAGTGGATTTCACATCAAATTGATAAATTGGTAGTTGAAATTGTGTAGCTAAAGCCAAAACAACTCTCACCGTCTCAAAACGAGTGACATGAGAAAAGGTCTTTTCAAAATCTATACCTTGCTGTTGTGAATATCCGTTAGCCACGAGCTGTGCTTTGTGCTTTTGAATGCTTCCATCAGCATTGTACTTTGTTCAAAACACACATTTCAGCCCTATAATATTTTTGCCTTCAGGCATATCTACCAACTCCCACGTAAAATTTTTCTCAATGGCTTGCATCTCTTTTATCATAGCAATCTACCACTCTGGATTTTCTGCCGCATCTTCAAAACACATTGGGTCAGAGGTATACAAGGCAAAATTACAGGAATCATATATTTCCCTTAAAGTTCTGAATTTCCTGGGTGATATTTCACTAGAGGTGCTAGGTGATGAAGAATTTACAAGACTACTGTTACTGCTGTTACCGAAAGAGAAAGAATGTGGACTTGAAAGTGATGATACATCAGATGATGGTGCTTGTATTTGCTGAAAATTTTCATTTGTAGGAGCTTGAATTATAGTACCTTCATTGTCATCATTCCATCTCCAGATAGCTTCTTCATTAAACACAATATTCCTGCTGATTATCACACCACTTATAGGATTATATAGACGATATGCCTTGGATTTAGTATTATAGCCAACGAAAATACATTTCTTAGAATTTTCATCAAGCTTAGAACGAAAATTAACTAAAGCATATGCTATACAACCACAAAATTTTAAATGGCTTACTCGAAGCTTCTTACTCACCATGTTTCACAAGGTGTTTGATTTAAAACTGCTTTTGTTGGAGAGATGTTAAGGAGATATACTGTCGTTGCAACTGCTTCTCCCCAAAATAAATCTAGAAGCCCATTTGCTTTTAACAAGCTTCTAGCCATTTCTACAATTGTTTGATTCTTTCGTTCTGCAACGCCATTATGTTCTGGTGTGTATGGTGTTGTGAGCTCCCTGCGAATACCATTCTCCTCACAAAATTCATCAAAATGTTTAGATAAAAATTCACCACCCCAATAAGTATGAAGTGCTTTTACACTCTTACCACTATGCTTCTCCACCAATGCCTTAAATTTCTTGAAATTCTCAAAGGTTTTAGATTTGAATTTCAAGAAATAAATCTAGCTCATACGACTATAATCATCGGTGAATAATAAAAAATACTGACTTCTATTTAGTGACTCAGTTTTCATTGGCCCACACAAATCTGCCTGCACAAGTTCCAAACAATTTGAAGCTCTCTAAGATTTTCCAACAAGAAATGAGTTCATACTCTGCTTCCCTAAAATATATCCTTCACAAAATACAAGTTCATTGATTTTCGGCAGGCCAAAAACCATTTCTTTTTTACTCAAAAGTTTCAACCCATTCACATTTAAATGCCCATAACGTAAATGCCACAAATTAGTTTTAGTACTCTCCCTGACAGCAAAGGCATTCTTCACAACATTTGAAACATCAAAGGGAAACATTCTATTCTGTGTCATAGGAATACTTACTATAGACTGATCTTTTTTCTTATCATGAATAACACACGAACCACCATGAAGCATAATTGAATATCAATATTCATCAATTGCCTGACACTTAACAAATTATGAGCTAAACCAGGCACAAACTGCATATCATGGAGAAGTTTCACATTACTTTGTATAGTTTTATGGCAACTACCCCTTTCTTCTCAACTTTCACTTGTTTTTCATCCCCAAGCCGAATGTCGCTTTTCTGTGTCTCATCAAGATCTTTGACCAATGACCTTGACCCAAACATATAATTCGAACATGCACTGTCAACAAACCAAACATCGCTTGAAGCATTAGTAATAGAAGTGTAAGTCATGAACAAGTTACTTTCCTGATTCTCAACTTTTTCTGCGAAGTTGACATTCTTTCGCTCATCTTTCTACTTGTCCCAACATTCAACTTCTTGATGGCCATATTTTTTACAGTATCGGCATTAAATTGCACTTCTTTGTTGATAGGAATCACCAGCATTGCCTCTATCTCTGCCACCATGTCCTCGACCACGAAAACCACCTCTGTCTCTGCCTCATGAATCTTCTGATTTTCCCTTGTAAGAAGACTCCCCCTTCACTTGAAAAGCCTTGTACTCTGTCTTTACAACTGATCAATTGAGCCTGTCTTTATGAGCTAGCAAAGAACACATTGGTTTATCAAAGGAATAATCAGACAAATCCTTTGACTCTTCGATTGTTGCCACAACATGATTAAATCTTTTGGTTAGACTCCTCAAAACCTTACTCACAACAGTTTCAGTGCTCACATTTTCACAATAAGACTTTACATGATTAACAATTTCTGACACTCTAGTCAGAAACTCTTGCACTGATTTTTTCTCTTGCATAACTAAAGTTTCAAAATCACGATGAAGTGTTTGTAATTTCACAGAGATTACCTTCCCGTCTCCGAGATACTATTTCTTCAAAATTTCTCATGCCTCATGAGAAGTGGTTGCTGTAGCAATTCTGGGAAATAATTTATCATCGAGAGCTTGTTGGATCATGAAAAGTGCCTTGGAGTCCTTTTTGTGAGCCTCCTGTAGTTGCTGGCCGGGTTTGTCAGGCTCTAGGTCTATAAATCCAGTTTCCACCAAGTCCCATAATTCTTGTGACTTGAAGAGAGTCTTCATTTTAAGACTCTAGAAATGGTAGTTTACCCCTTTAAAAATTGGAATAAGGGGCTGAGATGAAGAATTCACGCCATTAGCTGCCACTATTCTGGAACTTCGAAAGCTTGATTTGCTCTCACTTGCTTTTTTGTATTTTTCTTTTCATGTCTTTCATACATGCACACTCTCTCTCAACCTATCTATGATACCAACTTTATTAGGAAGAGAGAGAGAATTTTCTAAATAGAATAATTGAGAGACAATTTTAAAATATGAAATCTGCTACATTATTCGTAGAGAGAGTACACTGATAGGTCATAAATAGTCATGCTATATTTAGTTTAATTCCCTTATATTTTGATTGATCTTGTGCTAATTTATGGAGATTATGTTTGATTTGATTTAGGAGGAGAAACATGGAGATTATGATAAAAAGTGGATAATAAGGGCTTTATTTGGGCTTTGGAACGTGGGCTGACCGTTGACTTGAAGGAGACGGTTTCCTAGCATTAAGAGGAGAAGAAGCCAAGAAGGATTAGGAAAGCTAGCAAAAGAGGAAAAGAAACGTGAAGGAAAGGGAGCAAAAGAGGAAAGCTAGCACTATATAAGGAAGGAAGCTAAAACGTGAGAAGGGGGTCAACAAACGGCTGCTGCACTTTATTCTTTGAAAAACAATCTTTTGTTTTGTTTTGCCACCATGAGTGGCTAAGGTTTTAATTCCGGTCCAGGGGTTAATCAAATTCCGATTGTAGTTTTGTGAGGCTTTGAACTTAACAAGAATTTCTTCAATCCAAGTAATTTTTATTTTCTTGTTCTCATTATCTATGAATTATTTATATTGATTGAGTTGACGCCTTAATTCAATATTTATTTTTCTATCGCTAGTCATGAGTTTGTGATCCGTAATTGTCATGAATGATTGAATTGAGTAGCAAGGAGTTGGCTCATGTGTGTGTATATTGACGGCCGCAATTACATAGCTTGCATGATAGGCTCTAGGGGAATAAAAATACAAATTGATTAAATTGGAGTAATCTGAATTAATTGCTCTTGTTTTAGTCATTGACGGAGTTTGTCGAAACTCCTCAAAACAAATACTGATTCACCTAAATAAATTTGTAGAAGTAGTGAAACCAGGTCGAATCCCAAGAGAACTATGTATTTTAATCTCTCAAAGTCTAAAACAAAATTAATTTTCCAAGAAATGATTTCTTTGCGCTTCCAAACAGATCAGTTTAAGGAAAGCGGTTACGTTCAGTTTAAATTAGGCGTTAACCGGTTGAGAATCCGGAAGACCGAATTTGATTTGTGATGGTTACGAAATAATCGGCAATCCGGTTATTGGAAACCGTAGAATCACGAGATGGCAACAATTCGGAAGTCTTCTGGCGGATGAAGGAAGCGGATAGCCGGTTGCGGTTCTCTCTGACTTTATTCGGACATGAAAAGGAATCAAACCGGTTTCGGTGGTAACGATTCGGAAGCTAATCGGATAACCGGTTGAGAAAAGTCCGGTTGTGGGTATCTCTCCTTGCGTTGCTGCTATCCGGGATAGAGAAACCGTTTTCGAGCTCTCCGGTTACGAACTAAACGGCAATCCGGTTAATGAAACCGGTTAGCCGTTTTTCTGGGTTTTGAGTTTGTTCTTTAACACGAAATTGATAAAGTAAAATAAAATAAAACAAGACTTTAAAATTAAGTAAAGAAAAGATCAATATTACCAAACTTCCAATCCAAGGGTATCAATTCCATCCAATTGCAATTTTGTTCATAGGCAAAAATATAAATTACTCAATCCAAGAACTTAGTCTACTTAATCGGAATCCCGCAAAAAGTAATTATTCTCCTAATGTAATAGATTCAAACAATCGCCCAAATCCAAACTTATCACTAATTTAACTGGGCATCATCGTTCCATATCAAATTAAGTGATAGCATTAAGAATAGTGAGAATGACTAAAACAAGATCAATTAATTCAGATTACTCCAATTTAATCAATTTGTATTTTTATTTCCCTAGAGCCTATCATGCAAGCTATGTAATTGTGGCCACCAATATACACACACATGAGCCAACTCTTTGCTACTCAATTCAGTCATTCATGACAATTACGGATCATAAACTCATGACTAGCGATAGAAAAATAAATATTGAATTAAGGCGTCAACTTAATCAACATAAATAATTCATAGAAAATAAGAACAAGAAAATAAAAATTACTTGAATTGAAGAAATTCTTGTTAAGTTCAAAGCCTCACAAAACTACAACTCGAATTTGATTACCCTTGGATCGGAATTAAAACCTTAGCCACTCATGGTGGCCAAACAAAAATAATTGTTTTTCAAAGAGAAGAATAGTTGCAGCAGCCTTTGCTTCTCTTCCTCACGTCCAAAAGCTGGTTCAACTCTCCTTTTTATAATGCTTGCTTTTTGTCTTATTTTTGGTTTAGTCTTCTTGCTCTCTTTCCTTTTCCCTTGCGATTTCTTCTTCTTTTAATGCTAGGAAACCGAATCCTTCTCCAATTCTGATTGCTAGAAACCGACTTCTTCTAGGAAAAGGTTAGCCCACGTTCCAAAGCCCAAATAAAGCCCTTATTATCCACTTTTTATCTTAATCTCCATGTTTTGGCTCCTAGATCAAATCAAACATAATTTACACAAATTAGCACGAGATCAATCAAAATATGAGGGAATTAAACTAAATATAATATGACTATTTATAACCTATCAAATTCCCCCACACCTAAACCATGCTTGTCCTCAAGCATATCTTAAATCATCATACCAATCCTCCCTTTCTCCTCCTTTCAAACCATTCAATATCCAAGAATACCAATAAAGCTAAACATACATCAATGAGTCAAATCATAGTGACAATCAAGAGAATAAGCATTCATAGGATAGAATTTGTAACAAAAACATAAGCATCTCATCGATTCATCAAAATCAAATGCAGCAAGACTTAACACCCTCGCATGGTTTCGCTCAATGCTCTCAAAGTGTTTAGGGTGCGTGTTTTACTCTCAAAATCAAAGCATAGCATGTCATTACCATAGGCTTGCAAATGATTTAAATCTCCACCACTGTATATGAATATGATGCAAAAATCAAAGGGACTTCACAAGGGTTGAAATGGGGCTTAGGTAAGGGTATGGTAGAAGGAAAAATGAAGGGTTTAACGATCAAGACAAAGAGTTAATTACATGCATGATTATGATGCCTCACAAAAATTAAACAAACAAACTTCTAAGATAATGAAATTTATCCCCACATTTAAGCACTTAAAATACTTGGAGAAACAATTTGATAATTCAATTGCTTTTGCAAATAATTCTCAATCGTCGATTAGGAATAAATTTCACAACAGATTTTTTTTCTCTTTTTTTTTCATGTCAATTACTTCTCTTGTCTTGTGAAAGAAAACAAGGATAACAAACAAAAACTTTGGGTTAAACAATGAATGTGTTGAAACAAAGCGAAGATAAAGGAAGAATAGGCTGAAAGAACTAGCCCAGGGAAAATAAAGGTGGGTCTTTTAGGTTTAAGAATTGGTTAAACTAATTGCCCTTATCACATAAGCATCAATTCAAAAATGTGGTCTCAACATACATTCATAAGCAAGTTCTAGAATAAACACTAAGTTTGATACACTCAATAGTAATGGAGGCCAAAAATGTAATGAGATTGCTCTTGGGCTCAAAGCTCACAAGGTGTCTATGCATCAAGTCTTGTGCACTTTTCAATCAACAAGTGTGACGACATTGAAAATTTTAAAGAAAAATACTATTCATGCTTACCTCTTTCATGCATTAAAACTCAAAAGCAAGATGTATCCGCAACACAAGGAATTCGAAGATAATGAAGGACTTAAAGCAGAAAAAATGTTGAATTAAAACATGCCAAATCCTCGCTTTAAATAATACATTGTCCTCAATGTATCAACAATGATAAATAAGCTCCTGAAAAATAATAATAATGAAATGTAAATGAGAAAGGAAGAAGAAACTCTCTGAATATGTGATGCGATGTGGACCCGAATGACTAGGAGAGGTTCGAGCGAAAGGCTGTAAGATGGCGTGAGCACGTTTATTGAGGTTAATCTCTGTCCAAAACATATCTTCGAGAACATCTGGAGGCTTAAAATAAAATTATGAAAGTAAAAAAAAGCGAAATAATAAATAAATAAATACTCAAAGCAAGAATAAAAGAAAATATTTGGGTTGCCTCCGAATGGCGCAATTTTTCGATGGTTTTAACATTGAGTCATGAAAGCGAATCGATTCATCTGAATAATGAGGGATTGTGCAAATTGACTCACATTCGACAACACACCGTGGCAAAACATCACACCTGATGAATGATCACATGGCGTTCGACAAAAAGAATGCACATCGGTGGGGTGTTTCTCTGCACATGAAATATGTTAATAACAACGGACATGAACTCGAGCGGAGAGTACCGTTAAGCTAAACGTGATTTTGTTTTGGCGGTTTTGAAGATAAGGTCTTACGAATAAAGTTGAAGCTGATTTTGCCAAGAAGGATTGCCTTTCATCTACTAAGATATGTAAAAAATCTACGAGAATATAAGCTCATTAACCTACACCCAGAAACATCTGCCTACTATCCCAGTGGGTGAATATAGCGATACCGGTCGATGATTGAAGTAACTCACGATCGTTTATGCGTTCAGTTCAACTTTAATTCTTGGTAAAGCATCTGTTGTCATGCATTAATTGAAGCTCAGTGAGGAATCTAGCATAACATGCTCCTTTCTTTTCACCGATCACACAAGGTAATGAAAACATACGGATCATGCGTTTTTACGGCATATTCTTTTGTAAAATTGACAGCCGAGGGGATGATATCTTGCACCCACCTCGCGCCTCGGCTTTTTCTTCATAGAAACTTCTCTTATCTTGATGGTGCAAACTTGCTTCTTTCAGAACTTTGCGTGTTGGAAATTTATGACCGCGTCCAACAAGGGATGTTGGTTGCACTTTCCTAAGCGTGTCCGAAGTCTCCTTTCTTCTTCATGTGCTTTTGGTTTGACTAATCCACTAGGAAAAGGAGGTATAAGAAAATCCATGAGATGATGGCAAAGGATGAAAGAGATAAAGGATGCAAAACGCCTTGTTTTAGATGGCTTCTTCTTAGCGTATTAGCAACTCCTACTTTGGCCATTCGCGTTTAGTCTTTAGGTGGAGTTGATCCCGAAGAATTTCTTTTTACATACCGGTGAAATTGCCTTCTGATTCTCCCACTTGGGTTGACTTAAAGGCCTCTAATCATGAAGGTAACTTCCTTAGAATTTTGAGCTTCAACTAGCGGTAGCCGGTGGTAATTTGGTTGCCTAAGTCAGGATCTTGTAATCTTGTTCTGTTGAAGTTGATCAATTACTACTTAACAAGATTCATGTAACAATAATATCTTGATTCATTGGGGCGTACAGAGTTTGGAGCTTGAGTGCGTAGTACTAGGGGGATTGGAGGTGGTCTAGTGAAGTTCCTGAAGAATATTGGCACTGATTTGTTGTCCTCCTTGGTTTCCGTGATAGTTAGGATGATCATAAATGAGGATTGTAGTGATTTGAATAGAGATCATACTTCCTTTTAGGTGTGACCCAGGGAAACACTACTAACGTTGAAATAGCAATGTGGAGTCTTGTTGTAATGTAGAGGTCATTGACGAGGATGCCCATGAAGTGAGCATATTCCACAACGCTTTCTTTGTTTGCAATTGCCCTACGACCATTTGGCGGACCAAAGCGGTTAAATCGAAATTTGATTTTAAGATCCCTTTTAGCTAACTAGCGATGGATCAGCCCTTTGTTCTTGTCACCAAATTGTTGAGAAGTTTCAGCCATAGAATCATTTGTTTTGGCAGCCTTGATGTCTTGTTCACTAAAGCTCCACCACTTTAACATCAATCGCCTCTATCCATTGCAACAATCAAGCATAGAAATATTAGATAAGGAAAGCATCGAAATTTGATGGTGGGAAAACTTTCACGCAATAATTTGAATGGTTCATGGTAAGTTGCAATTATATCCACTTTTGCCTTATCGAACTTCATACCCTAGAAGAAATCACATGTCTAAAACAATGACTTGGGTGGTGGTAAAATGACACTTTTCATAATTTCCAAGTTAGTATCTATGCATCTTTTGAAATCTTGGTTAAATTATTTAAGCACTCATCAAAGAATCCCCATATACGGTGAAGTCATCCATGAACACTTGATGCAATTCTCGATAAATTCAGAAAAATACTCATCGTCATGCTTTGAAATGTACGGAGCATTACATGAGAAGGGCATTCGCTATAAGCGCATAAGTTCGAAAAGGACAAGTAAAGGTTGTCTTTCTTGATAAATCTGTGCAATAGAATTTGATAGAAACACGAAAATCCATCAAGAAAACAAAGAAAGACTTTCTAATCTCTCTAGCATTTGGTCAATAAAGGTAAAGGAAAGTGATCTTTTCTAGTTACTTGGTTGAGCTTAAAATCAATACCATTCTCAACCATTTTGTACACCGTGGGTACAAGTTCATTATTCCATTTTTAACTCTGATTATTCCGGTTTTCTTTGGAACCACATGAATTGGACTTACCCGTTCCTGTCGGAGATTGGGTAGAATTATACTGCGTCGAGCAATTTGAGAGATTTCTTTCATCACTCCTTGTGGTGGATTGACCTCGCTGTGGCTCGTGATGGTTTAGTATCCTCTTGAGCAAGATCACATGCATGCAAATTGATGGACTAATTCCTTTTATGTCGGTAAGTCCGTCAATTGCCACTTGTACTCGCTAAGGTTCTCGCACCAAACTTTCCTCTTGCTCCTTTGTGAGTCCTTTCGATATAATCACGGGCAATGTCTCCGCTTCACTAAATACATGTATTTGAGGTGGTTTGGCAAAAACTTTCAATTCAGTTTGGTGCACGATAGAAGGTAACATTTTGTCGATGGTGGAAATTTCAGCATTAGAGTTTATTGGCTCCAATTTCCTTACAAGTGGGTTGTGCATCTAACTCTGGCTCATTCCCGACATTTTCTTGGGTATAAATTTCTGCTGATAGAATCAAACATCGATTTGACAAGAGAATGCATATCAATAGGGTGTTTCAACTGCGTGAAATATTGAACTTAACAATCTCTGAACTCGGAGAGTACCTCATCTACATCGATCTTTGTTTTGGCGGTTTTCATGAAGGTCTTCTAATAAGATTGAAGGCGATTTGGAAGAAGGATGACCTTCCATCTACTAAGATGTAAAATCTCTGAAATATAAGCTCGTTAACTTGCACAAGCGTCTTCTGATCGAAATTGAATATAAACAGTCATTGAATTGAATAACTACACGGTCTTTTGCAAGTCATTTAGTTTAAGTTCTTGGTAAGCGAAAATGGCATGGCATTAATTGAGCTCTGAAGTCTAGCGTAGCATGCTCAACTTTCTTTTCACCCAATCACACAAGGTAATGAAAACATACCTGGATCCTTGCATTTTGGCATACTCTTTTGTAAAATTGCGAAACATTCTTACTTACCTCGACCTTCCCCGCCCGTCTTATCTTGTTGGTGCACAACTCTTTCAAAGATCTTGCATATTTGAATTTGTTTGATCGCGTCAATAAGGGATGTTAATTTGCACTCTCTAGCGTGTCGGGATCTCCTTTTCTTGCTGCTTGACTTAGGTAACACTTTGCTAGGAAAAGGAGGTGTGGGTGTGTGGATGAAAAGAGATAAAGGAGGATCGAATTTTACTACGCTTGTTTTGGGAGGCTTCTTCCCGTCTCCTTGGCCATTTGAACCTTTAGGTGGAGTTGATCTGAAGGAATTTCTTTTCCGCGATGATATTACTTTCTGATTCTCTCTTGGGTTGATTTACGGTTGTGAAGGTAATTTTCCGAATTTTGAGCTTCAACTTATGCGGATGTGGCTAAGCGGTGATTTGGTTGCCCAATTACGGATGCTTGTCCTTGTTTCTTCTTGAAGTTGAAAGTATTGGTAGCAAGATTAACAATATCTTCCAAAGACACGAGTTGGGAGCTTGAGTTTGTGTGGGGATTGGGTGGTCTAGTGAAGTTACGAGGTGGCCTTTGTTGTCCTCCTTGGTTTCCATAGCTAAAGTTAGGATGATCCATCCAGGGATTGTAGTGATTGAATAGGGATCATACTTTTTGTGCGTGCGAAACCCATTTATAGCATTGGCTTCTTGTGTGGAGTCTTGTTGCAATGTAGTATCGGTAGGGTGCCGTGAAGTGAGCATATCCCGCACGCTTTCACGTTTCGGTTGCCCTACATTTGTGAACAGCGGTTAAATCGAAATTTGATTTTAAGGTCAACACCTCGTTAACGCTTGATAGATCCTCCACACTCTTGTCTGAATTGTTGAGAAGTTTCAGCCATGTTTGAAATCAATTGTTTGCATTTGCGTCTTGTTCAAGCTCCACTTGCTGCATCGATCAATCATACTCACATCCATTGGCAATAATCCTCGTAGAAATATTGGATAAGGAGTTGATCGAGAATTTGATGGTGGGGAAAAGCTAGCACTGATATCGTTCCCGATGCTTTCAGGCGTCTCCCGATGATTTGTGTGATACCGTAAATCTCGCCTAATACTTAGCGGCTGGTGAGGAAAGAATTTCTCAAAATAGCCTCTTCATCGTTCCATGTGGTGATAGAGCAGGAAGGTAGATAATAGAGCCAATCTTTTGATCCTTGAAAGAGAATGGAAAGGCTCTAAGGTTGGTTGCTCTCGGATACCGTGGCTTAACCCGTTCGAGCAAACAATGTGAAATTCTTTAAGATGCTTGTGAGGATCTTGCTGCTACCACGAAAACAAGGAAGTAAATGATCGAGCAGTTTTAATTCAAAATCATTATGCAATATTAGGAAAAGTAATGTCATAAGGGTTGTTGATTCAAATGCAGTGGTGACGAGTTCTTTGAGAGTTAGGTGCCATCTTTTTCTTGATTTACGCAAAGATGGATGTTCCACGATGGTTAAGTCTATCTGCTTGTTCTCGAGGCAGCGTTTTCCCTCTAGTTTCTTTCCTCGGCCGGTGTTGTCCTCTCGATTTGAGGATTATCTGCCAAATTAGTACCACAGGAAGAGCAGTCGTAAACTAAATCAAATAAACAATTAAACAATGAGAAACTAAAATTAGCTCCCAAGCGGCGCCAATTTGTGAGTTTAGCCGAGCTCCTCAAAAGCAAATCTTGATTCACACTAAATAAATTTGTAGAAGTAGTGAGCGAATTGAATCGAGAGAACTATGTATTTTAATCTCAAAGTCTAAAACAAAATTAAATTTCCAAGAAATCAGATTTTGGAGCTTGCGCCTCAAAGCGGATCACCGTTTAAGGAAAGCAGTTGGCCGTTTGCGAGTTGAAAATTCAGGCGTTAAGCAAGCTAACGGTTGAGGAATCGGATGACCGTTTGTATTGGTAACCACTTACGGAATTATTCGGTCAATGGCGTATGGCGGAAATCCGTTTCTTTGTTTGTTGCGTTTACGGAATTGAGCCGGATAGCGGTTGAGAAAATCAATCCGTTTGTCTTTCTTCTCGGTTACGACTTGATTCGGACAATAGGAAGAGGAATCCGAAATCGGTTGCGGTAGTGATATTTCTGGATGCGATCCGGCTAACGGTTGAGAGAAATCCGGGCGAATTTGATTTGTGATGGTTACGGAAATAATCGGCAATCCGGTTATTGGAAACGGTAGAACCGGAATCGGATGTATGATTACGGAGTCTTCGGCTGGTCGGATGAAGAAGCGGATGGCGGTTGCGGGTTCTCTCCTTGCGACTTTATTGGACAACCGGAAAGGAATCAAAATCGGTTTCGGTAGTGATTACGGAGCTAATCGGATAACGGTTGAGAGAAAGCGGAAGTCGGTTGTGGGTATCTCTCCTTTCATTGCGTTTGGCTATCAGGATAGGAGAAAGCCGATGGCCGGTTTGAGCTCTCGATTACGGAACTAAGCGGCAATCCGGTTAATGAAACCGGTTAGCGTTTTACGGGTTTTGAGTTTGTTCTTTAACGAAATTGATAAAGTAAAATAAAATAAAACAAGACTTTAAAATTAAGTAAAGAAAAGATCAATATTACCAAACTTCCAATCAGGGTATCGATTCCATCGATTGCAATTTTGTTCATAGGCAAAATATAAATTACTCGATCGAGAACTTAGTCTACTTAATGGAATCCCAGTAATTATTCTCTAATGTAATAGATTGAACAATCGCCCAAATCAAACTTATCACTAATTTAGCTGGGCATCATCGTTCCGTATCAAATTAAGTGATAGCATTAAGAATAGTGAGAATGACTAAAACAAGATCAATTAATTGATTACTCGATTTAATCAATTTGTATTTTTATTTCCTAGAGCTATCATGCAAGCTATGTAATTGTGGCCACCAATATACACACATGAGCCAACTCTTTGCTACTCAATTCGTCATTCATGACAATTACGGATCATAAACTCATGACTAGCGATAGAAAAATAAATATTGAATTAAGGCGTCAACTTAATCAACATAAATAATTCATAGAAAATAAGAACAAGAAAATAAAAATTACTTGAATTGAAGAAATTCTTGTTAAGTTCAAAGCCTCACAAAACTACAACTCGAATTTGATTACCCTTGGATCGGAATTAAAACCTTAGCCACTCATGGTGGCCAAACAAAAATAATTGTTTTTCAAAGAGAAGAATAGTTACAGACCTTTCTTCTTCACGTCCAATTTGGTTCAACTCTCCTTTTTATAATGCTTGCTTTTTGTCTTATTTTTGGTTTAGTCTTCTTGCTCTCTTTCCTTTTCCCTTGCGATTTCTTCTTCTTTTAATGCTAGGAAACCGAATCCTTCTCCAATTCTGATTGCTAGAAACCGACTTCTTCTAGGAAAAGGTTAGCCAGCGTTCAAGCCAAATAAAGCCCTTATTATCCACTTTTTATCTTAATCTCCATGTTTTGGCTCCTAGATCAAATCAAACATAATTTACACAAATTAGCACGAGATCAATCAAAATATGAGGGAATTAAACTAAATATAATATGACTATTTATAACCTATCAGTCATTCTCACTATTCTTAATGCTATCACTAAATTTGATATGGAACGATGATGCCCAGTTAAATTGGTGATAAGTTTGGATTTAGGCGATTGTTTGAGTCTAATGTATTAGGAGAATAATTACTTTCTACGGCTTTTCCGATTAAGTAGACTAAGTTCTTGGATTGAGTAATTTATATTTAAGCCTATGAACAAAATTGCAATTGGATGGAATTGACACCCTTGGATTGGAAGTTTGGTAACATTGAGTTTTTGTTTGTTTAATTTTAAAAGTCTTGTTTTTATTTATTTTCATCAAATCCTTTAAAACCCTTGAAATCGAAGAAAACGATCTCTAGGATTTCCTTAACTAGCCGTTTGTGTCGAGCAGGAGAGCTCACAATCGGCGATTCTTAGGTTATCAGAATCTTTCGAGATCCGTCACAAGCAACATTCGGTCCGTTTTCCTCGGTTGTCGGTTCAGTTCAATCGAGTTCCATGACGGTCTTGAATTTCCATCTTCCGGTTGACGAATAGATCGAGAAGAGAGAACAAGCGGCTTACGGTTTTCATTTCGGTTGTCATTAGCTTTTATTACCACCAAACGGTTTGCGTTTTCCCTATCCGGTTGGCGGATCGCACGAAACGTTACCGACCACGCGGTTTAGGATTCATTTCGGTTGTCGAATCAAGTCGAGAAACATCACAAATCGCATCCGGTTGTCAGTTCCTCAGCGGTTCGCGTGAAAACTTCAAAAATAAGCGGCTTGCCGTTCTGATGTGATTAAGTTTACGGTGACGAAAATCAGTTTTGGGAAATTTTGAGTTTTAAACTTTGAAATTAAATACATAGTTCTCTTGGGATTCGACTGGTTTCACTACTTACAATTTATTTAGGTGAATCGGTATTTGTTTTGAGGAGCTTGACAACCATCAAAATTGGCGCCGTTCTTGAACTAATTTTAGTTTCTCATTGTTTAATTGTTTATCTGATTTGGTTTATGACCCGTTCTTCTCGGACTCTAATTTGCGGTATAATCACGAAATCGAGAGAGACGCGTCGATTGAGAAAAGAGACTAGAAGGAAAGCGTCGTCTTGAGGAAGAAGCGAGAGATAGATTTAACCACGGTGGTACATCCATCTTTGCGAAATTGAAGAAAAGATGGGCAGAACTCTCGAAAGAACTACGCGATTTGAATCAGACCCCTGTCATTACTTTTCTAATATTGCTAATGATTTTGAATTAAAATCTGGTTTGATTCATTTACTTCCTTCTTCGTGGTTTTGCGGTGAAGATCCTCGCACCTCGAAGAATTTCACATTGTTGCTGGAATGAAGCCACGTGGTGTATCAGGAGCAAATCAACGCCACTTTCCTTCTCTTTGAAGGATCGGTAAGATTGGCTCTCTTATCTGCCTTGGGTTCTATCACGCATGGAATGAGATGAAAAATATTCTGGAGAAATTCTTTCTGCCTCGCTTTGCGATTAGGAATGAGATTTATGGCATCAACTCGGATCAGCAGGGAGGCATGTCTGTCTTGGGAGCGATTCAGATTATGTGCAAGTTTTCCCCAGTAATTTCGACAAACTCGCCAATACTTCTGAGGGATTGTGCCAATGGATAGGAGTATGATTGATGCGGACAGTGGTGGAGCTTTAGTGAACAAGACACAGGCGACAAAGCAGTTGATTTCAAACATGGTGAAACTTCTCAACAATTTGAGTGCAGGCGGGTGGAGGATCTATCGAAGCAAGTTAACGAGGTAAGTGATCTTAAAATCAAATTCTTTATTTGCTTTGGTTACGTCAAATGGCTGTAGGCGATTGCAAGCAGATAAAAGCGTGTGGAATATGCTCACTTCATGGGCATCCTGCGATATGTACTTGGCATTGCAACAGACTCCACGCGAAGCCAATGCCGTAGGAGGGTTTCTGGTCACGCTCGAAGGAAATACAATCCTGTTCAAATCCTACAATCACTGGATGGAGGATCATCACAACTTTAGCTATAGAGCAGGAGGACAACAAAGGCCATCTTTTGAACTTCACAGACCACCTCGATCCTGCAGGACTCGAGCTCGAGCTCGGGTATGTCTTTGGAAGATATTGTTAAAAATCTTGCTACGATACTCTTGATATCAGCGGAAACAGAACAAGCATCGAATTTGGGCAACCAAATTACTCGATTGGCCACGTCGGTTAGTAAGTTGGGCTCAAAAGTGCTGGAAAATTCGCGACCAATCAGCGAAGGCGTAGTGCGATTTCTGCGGGCGGAAGAAATCCCTGGGATCGACTCACTGAAAGCTGAAATAGACAAGGGAGATGAAGATGAAGAAGCACCATCTAAAACAAAGCGTGGGGTAAATTCGATCCTCCTTTATCTCTTTCATCTTACACACTACACTCCTTTTCTGCGAGGTTAGCTAAGCCAAAGAAGATGAGCAAGAAAAGGAGATTACGGACACGTTTAGGAAAGTGCAAATTAACATCCCCTTGTTGGATGCGATCAAACAAATCCCCGAATATGCAAAGTTCTTGAAGAGTTGTGCACCAAGGAAGATGAAAGAAAAGGGAAGGTTGAGGTAAGTAAGAGAATGTGTGATGTTCTGAAAGAATATGCGGAAAATTCAAGGATCGGTATGTTTACATTACCTTGTGTAATTGGTGAAAAGAAAGTTGAGCATCTTATGCTAGATTTAGGAGCTTGATTAATGTCATGCCATTTTACATTTACAAGATTTAAAGTTGAATGACTTGCAATCATTGGTGTAGTTATTGATTGGTGACCGTTCTTATATTCACCCACTTGGGATAGTGGAAGATTTCTTGGTGCGAGTTAATGAGCTTATATTTCTGTAGATTTCTACATCTTGAGATGGAAGGTCATCATTCTTAATCAGACTTGATCTTATTAGGAAGACCTTTCATGGCGAAAACAAAATTGATGTAGATGAGCGTACTCTCTGTCGAGTTTGATGGAGAGATTGTTAAATTTAACATATTTGATCTTTGTAAAACACCCTCTTGATGTGCATTCTCTTTGTCAGATTGGTGATTGATTCCATTTATGCGGGATGTTTTACCCAAGGAAGTGTTGGGAGCGAGCTAGAATTAGATGCACAATCTAATCTAGAAGGAATTTTAGATGAACTTAGTGAAGATGAATTATTTTCAGCAACATTATCGAGCGATAAATTCTAATGCTGAAATTTCATCTCTACTAACAGATGTTACCTTATATTGTGCGAGGCACCAGCTGGAATTGAAAGCTTTGCGGATCACTTAAATACATGTATTTGGGTGAAAGGAGACATTGCCGTGATCATATCGAAAGGACTCACGAAGGGACAAGAAGTTTGGTTAAAACGCCCAAAAGGTACAAGGTTGCAATTGGATGGACTTTAGCGGACATAAAGGCATTAGTCCTTGATTTGCATGCAGGATTCTACTTGAAGAGACTAAACCATCACGAGAGCCACAAAGGAGGTTGAATCCAGCCATGAAGGAAGTGGTGATGAAAAATTCTCAAGTTGCTCGATGCGGTATAATCTGCAATTTACGGCAAATGGGTAAGCCTATTCATGTGGTTCCAAAGAAAGCTGGAATAAGCGTGGTTAAGAACTCGAATAATGAACTTGTACCGATGCGTGTGCAAAATGGTTTGGAGAATGTGTATTGATTTTATGAAGCTTAATCAAGTCACTAGAAAGATCACTTCCTCTACCTTTCATTGACCAAATGCTAGAGACTATTTGGAAAGTCTTTCTTTTGTTTCTTGATGGATTTTCAGGTTTATCAAATCCACTGTGCACGGGAAGATCGAAAAGACAACATTTACTTGTCCTTTTGGAACTTATGCCTATAAGCGAATGCCTTCGGATCATGTAATGCTCAGGTACATTTCAAAGATGCATGATGAGTATTTTTTGAATTTATTGAGGCATTGAAGTGTTTATGGATGACTTCCTTTGTATATGGGGATTCGTTTGATGAGTGCTTAGATAATTTAACAAGATTTTGAAAGATCATGAATCTTAACGGTTACAAATGATGAAAGTGTCATTTATGACCACCGAGGCATTGTTTTAGGACATGTGATTTCTTACAGGGGTATAGAAGTTGATAAAGCTAAAGTGGATATAATTGCAAACTTACCATACCCACCGATGTTGAAGTGCGTTAACTTTTCTTGGACATGCGAGTTTTATCGCGGGTTTATCAAGGACTTCTCCAAAATCGCCTTGCCCTTAACAAATTTGCTCTGAAGTTGATTCGAGTTTGGGGAGGAATGCAAAGAAAGGTTTGATAAGCTCAAGGAATTGTTGACTAGCGCCAATCATTCAACCACCGATGGGACTTGCCTTTGAAATCATGCGATGCAAGCAATTATGCAGGAGCGGTTTTAGGCCAACTGATTGACAAGAAAAGCCATGCCATCTATTATGCTTCCAGACTTTAAATCGCTCACAATTATTCCACTACCGAAAAGAGCTTTTGTCAATTGTTTTCGCTTGATAAATTTCGCTCTTATGTGCTTGGTTCTAAAGTTATTGTGTATTCTCGACCACGCAATTCAAGTATCTTTTCGCCAAGAAAGTTAATCAAACCAAGGCTAATTCGGTGGATTTTACTTTCCAAGAGTTCGACTTCAAGATAAAGGATCGAAAAGGAGTGGAGAATTCGTCATGGATCACTTGAGTAGATTGATAAGGAAGATGATATACCTCTCAATGATTTACTTCCGAATGAGTATTTGTTCCAACTAAAAGGTATGATTCCTCGTATGCCGATATGGTAAATTATTTGGTTACGGAAGTCTACCTAACAGCCTCAAATATGCCTAGAAAGCTAAAATTAAGAGTGAGTCTAAATACTATGTTTGGGACAAACCATTCCTTTGGAAATATTGTTCGATCAAGTGATTGTGAGATGTGTGCCTGAAAATGAATTCCAATCTATCTTAGCCTTTGCCATGATTATGCATGTGGAGGACACTTTGACCTAGACGGACCGCTAGGAAAATTTTAAATAGTGGTTTATATTGGGAATCTTTGTTTAAGGATGCATATGAATTTTGCAAAGTTGTGAGAGATGCCAAAAGTAGAGCATTAACACGCAAGAATGAAATGCCTCAAGTTCCAATTTTATTTGTGAAATATTCGATGTATGGGCATTGATTTTATGGGTCATTTGCCATCATCTTGTGGTTTTTCTTATATTCTTTCTGTGGATTATGTTTCGAAATGGGTGGAAGCAAAAGCCACCAAACCGATGACTCTCAAGTCGTTGTAGGTTTTGTCAAGGCTAACATTTTGCTAGGTTTGGAATTCCAAGGGCAATTATTAGTGATCAAGGAACGATTTTTGCAATAGATCGGTTGAAGCTTTGATGAAGAAATATGGAGTGAATCACCGAGTTGCCACCGATATCATCCTCAAACCAATGGCTGTCAAGTCTCCAATAGAGAGGTTAAATCTATTTTGGAAAAGACGGTGAACCCAGGAATAAAGGATTGGAGCCTCCGTTTAGACGATGCTCTTTGGGCTTACCGCACAGCTTACAAAACTCCGATAGGTATGTCTCCTTACCGAATTGTGGTTGGTAAAGCTTGTCACTTACCGGTGGAAATCGAGCACAATCAAAAGTGTGCGGCGATGTAATATGGACTTAGACAAAGCCAGATGTCGAGATTGTTGCAATTGCAAGAGTTAGAGGAATTGAGATTAGATGCCTCATGAGAACGCAAGAAATTATAATGAGAAATCCAAGTCGTTTCACGATAACATGCTTGTTCGAAAGCAATTTGAGATCAGAAAGTTTTTATATAATTCTCGATCAAGCTCATGCCCGGTAAGTTTCGCTCGATGGATTGGTCCTTTTGTTGTTATTAATGTGTTTCCCTATGGTGCAGTGGAGATTAAGAGCTTGGACTCAGACAAGATTTTTAAAGTGAATGGCCATAGGTTGAAAATCTATCATGAGGGTGAAATTGCTCCATGTCTCATCGGAGTCCATTTAGGTCATCCTCATTATTTGGATACTTGATTCGCTTTGCGACTCTGTCGAGCAAAACGACGTTAAACAATTGCGCTATTGGGAGGCAACCCAAATATTTTCTTTATTCTTGCTTTTGAGTTTTTATTTTTATTTTTGGTTTTCTTTACTTTCGTTGATTTTATTTTAAGCCTCCAGATGTTCTTGATGAAGAAAATTAACCTTGATAAAACGTGCTCACGCCACTCTTCAGCTTTCCTTGGAACCCTCTCCCTAGATCATTCGGGTCCACATCGCTCACATTCAGGGGAGTTTCTTTCTTCCCTTCTCATTTACTTTTCATCATTATTATTTTTTGTGAGCTATTTACTTGTCGATACATTGGGGACAATGTATTATTTAGGTGTGGGGGAAGATTTTGGCAATGTTCTTAAAAATAAAAAATTTTGTGCTTTAAGTCTTCCCAATATCTTTGAATACCTTGTAAGTTAGGGATACATCTTTGTTTTGAGTTTTAATGCATGAAAGAGGTAAGCATGAATAGTGTTTTTCTTTAAAATTTTCGATGGTGTCGAATTTATTTGTTGATTGAAAAGTGCACAAGACTTGATGCAAAATAGGCACTGAATGAGCTTTTGAGCCTAAGAGCAACTCATTACATTTTTGCTCCTTTTATTTTTGTTGAGTGTATCAAACTTAGTGTGTTTATTCTAGAACTTGCTTATGAATATACGTTGAGACCACATTTTTGAATTGATGCTTAAGTATGATAAGGGCAATTAGGTTTAACCAATTCTTAGACTCTAAAAGACCCACCTTTTATTTTCCCCTAGTTAGCCCCTTTGAGCCTATTCTTCCTTTTCTTTGTTTTCTAACACATTGTTTAACCCCAAGCCTTTTGTTTGTTATCCATGCTTTCTTTCTACCTTGTCAAGACAAGAGTGAAGTAATTACATGATTATAAAAAAAAAAAAAACGAAAAAAAGAAAAAAAAAAGAGAAGAAAAAGAAAAAGAAAAAAAGAGAAAAAAAAAATCTGTTGTGAAATTTATTCCCATGATTGGATGATTGGAGAATTATTTGCAAAAGCAATTGAATTATTAAATTGTTTCTCCAAGTATTTTAAGTGCTTAAATGTGGGGATAAATTTCATTGTCTTAGAAGTTTGTTTGTTTTTTTTGTGAGGCATCTAAATCATGCATGTAACTAACTCTTTGTCTTGATCGTTAAACCCTTCATTTTTCCTTTTACCATACCCTTACCTAAGCCCCATTTCAACCCTTGTGAAGTCCCTTTGATTTTTGCATCATATTCATATGCAGTGGTGGAGATTTAAATCATTTGCAAGCCTATGGTAATGACATGCTATGCTTTGATTTTGAGAGTAAAACACGCACCCTAAACACTTTGAGAGCATAGAGCGAAACCATGCGAGGGTGTTAAGTCTTGCTGCATTTGATTTTGATGAATTGATAAGATGCTTATGTTTTTGGTTACAAATTCTATCCTATGAATGCTTATTCTCTAGATTGTCACTATGATTTGACTCATTGATGTGTGTTTAGCTTTATTGGTATTCTTGGATATTGAATGGTTTGAAAGGAGGAGAAAGGGAGGATTGGTATGATGATTTAAGATATGCTTGAGGACAAGCATGGTTTAGGTGTGGGGGAATTTGATAGGTCATAAATAGTCATGCTATATTTAGTTTAATTCCCTTATATTTTGATTGATCTTGTGCTAATTTATGGAGATTATGTTTGATTTGATTTAGGAGGAGAAACATGGAGATTATGATAAAAAGTGGATAATAAGGGCTTTATTTGGGCTTTGGAACGTGGGCTGACCGTTGACTTGAAGGAGACGGTTTCCTAGCATTAAGAGGAGAAGAAGCCAAGAAGGATTAGGAAAGCTAGCAAAAGAGGAAAAGAAACGTGAAGGAAAGGGAGCAAAAGAGGAAAGCTAGCACTATATAAGGAAGGAAGCTAAAACGTGAGAAGGGGGTCAACAAACGTCACGACTTTATTCTTTGAAAAACAATCTTTTGTTTTGTTTTGCCACCATGAGTGGCTAAGGTTTTAATTCCGGTCCAGGGGTTAATCAAATTCCGATTGTAGTTTTGTGAGGCTTTGAACTTAACAAGAATTTCTTCAATCCAAGTAATTTTTATTTTCTTGTTCTCATTATCTATGAATTATTTATATTGATTGAGTTGACGCCTTAATTCAATATTTATTTTTCTATCGCTAGTCATGAGTTTGTGATCCGTAATTGTCATGAATGATTGAATTGAGTAGCAAGGAGTTGGCTCATGTGTGTATATTGACGGCCGCAATTACATAGCTTGCATGATAGGCTCTAGGGGAATAAAAATACAAATTGATTAAATTGGAGTAATCTGAATTAATTGATCTTGTTTTAGTCATTCTCACTATTCTTAATGCTATCACTAAATTTGATATGGAACGATGATGCCCAGTTAAATTGGTGATAAGTTTGGATTTAGGCGATTGTTTGAGTCTAATGTATTAGGAGAATAATTACTTTCTACGGCTTTTCCGATTAAGTAGACTAAGTTCTTGGATTGAGTAATTTATATTTAAGCCTATGAACAAAATTGCAATTGGATGGAATTGACACCCTTGGATTGGAAGTTTGGTAAGATTGAGTTTTTGTTTGTTTAATTTTAAAAGTCTTGTTTTTATTTATTTTCATCAAATCCTTTAAAACCCTTGAAATCGAAGAAAACGGTCTACCGGATTTCCTTAACCGCTAGTCAGATGTGTCCGTAACGGAGAGCTCACAATCGGCCTACCGACACGCTTAACTTATCCGAATCTTTCCAGCATCCGTCACAAGCAACATTCGGTCATCCGCTTTTCCTCAACCGGGTTGTCCGGCCCGCCCGTAAATCCAGAGTTCCCGCAACCGGTCTTCCGGATTTCCATCTTCCGGTTGACCGAATAGATCCAGAGAAGAGAGAACAAGAAACGGCTTACCGGTTTTCATTTTCCGGTTGTCCGATTAGCTTCCAGAATTGTTACCACCAACAACCGGTTTGCCGTTTTCCCCTATCCGGTTAGCCGGATCGCACCAGGAACGTTACCAGCCACAACCGGATTTCCGGATTCATTTTCCGGTTGTCCGAATCAAGTCAGAAACATCACAAATCGCATCCGGTTGTCCGGATTCCTCAACCGGTTAGCCGGTTAAACGCCCAGAAAACTTCAAAAGATAAACGGCTTGCCGTTTACAGTAAACGGTTAACCGTTTACGGGCAGAAAGCTTGAAAATCCAGATTTTTGGGAAATTTTGAGTTTTAAACTTTGAGAAATTAAATACATAGTTCTCTTGGGATTCGACCTGGTTTCACTACTTCTACAAATTTATTTAGGTGAATCAGTATTTGTTTTGAGGACCTTCGACAACTTCTGTCATACACTAAATCTTAAATACAAGCAAAAGACTAACAACTTTAGCTAAAAAACAGGAATAGAATACTAGACCATAATCCCATAATCCCATGACTCTAGCAACAAACAAAACAACTCACTAACCACTAATCCACATAAATCTAACACTACAACTTAATGTTGAATCAGTCAATCAACATTATTCATAAACGGATGGTCAAACAGAAGTAGTCAATAAATGTTTGGAACAGTACTTACGCAGCTTTGTTCATCAATGGCCATGTAAATGGAACTTGTATTTACCTTAGGCTGAATTTTGGTATAACACAACCTTCCATATATCAACCGGAATGGCCCTCTTTCAAGCCTTATATGGCTGACCTCCGCCTACTATTCCAATGTATCCAATCGGTCCTTACCAGTTCTTGAAGTTGATCAAGTATTATGGACCCGTGATGACCTATTGATGCGATTAAAGACTAATCTTGCTGTAGCAGCCAACAAGGTGAAACAAACAGCAGATAAGAAACGAAGGGATGTTGAATTCAAAGAGGTGATATGGTGTACTTA
This sequence comes from Citropsis articulata, assembly GCA_030449925.1. Classification (NCBI taxonomy): domain Eukaryota; kingdom Viridiplantae; phylum Streptophyta; class Magnoliopsida; order Sapindales; family Rutaceae; genus Citropsis; species Citropsis articulata. The sequence goes on along the minus strand of JASUUH010000108.1, from coordinate 1,667,870 downwards.
AAATTACATCCGTACAGGCAATCATCCGTTTTTAAGCGAGCTCACCAGAAGTTGGCAAGCAGGTATTTTAGACCATATCCAATTCTTCAGAGAGTTAGGACTGTTGCTTACAAGCTTCAGTTGCCAGAGGGGTCCAGAGTTCATTTCACTTTTCATGTGTCATTATTGAAGAAAGCTATAAGGGATTCGACGGCGGGTAGCACAAAAATGCCTCTAATTGATGATGAGAGAGTGTTGGTGTTGGAACCTAAATCAATTCTAGATACCAGGTGGCTCAAACAGGGAGGAAAGATAATTGAGCAAAGCTTGAGCCAGTGGAACAAACTGCCTATGAAGGACGCTACTTGGGAGCATACAGTCGTGATCAAACAATGGTTTCCTTCACTGATCCTTAAGGATAAGGATCCTCTTCAACGGGGCGGGGTGATGATAAGCAGATGAGGCACACCAATCGATCATCTAAGCCTAGCATTCGATTGGAGGGATATACATGGACACATGCAGCTTGACGACCACGCCATGCAACCCATGCATGAACTTTTTGACATGTGGAATTATTGATTTGCTGATGATTATGTAGCTGACCTCTTCAATACTGTTGCTGATTTGGAGAGGATTTCACGCTGATTTGGAGAGGATTTCACACACAAGTTGTTTCCTTTGAATTGGTCTGTAGTTCGAAATAAAAGCTAAGTTGTTTAGTTGATAGTAATAACGTGATTTTGTGAGCTTTGCTTAGCCTATCATTACGGCTACAAAGCTTAGAAATTAGTTTTGTTTTGTAAGCTATTAATAAGCCTCTTCAGTTAATAAAAATCAGCATAATATTTATCCAAACTTATAACTGTGGTAGTTCAGGTAGTTCTCACCTTAAGAAGAACAAAGCAATTCTACTTTATAACTATACCTAGTGTTAGGGACTTATCACTACTATTACGCATCTCTAAGAAGTGCCGCATGGCCGTCCTAGTTTGCCCCTCTTCCCCATAGCCGCTATGAACTCTGAATAAATAACCTTATCAGCAATGTACCATCATTGTTTCAGAGTCCATCTGAACACCTAAACGTGCAATAATCAAGTCAATCAAACTGTTTACTTTGTTAAGGCAGTTCAGGAGGGGCAATGACAACTTTGGCAATGGCAACTTTGGCATTGACATACCTTTGCTCCAAACTCATTTTCTCTATGCACAAAACATGTCAATTTTGCACTAAACTCGCTGTGATCATCGATTAACACTGATTACGTTTCATTTCTCTTAGTTAATCTTAATGTGTTCATGATGTTTACGTCATAGTTGTAAACTGCACAAGATAACAATGCTCATGTATAAGGCCCAATTAAACGTATCTCTTTAAGACTAAATGAAATATGGAAACACAAATTGAGGCACTGAAATAAAAGCAATTGAAAGTGCTTTCTAAAACATCACATAGTAGGTGCTTCTCTATAAAATACTTCAAGATCCTTTCTTCTATCAAATACTTCTCTAAAAATCAGTCTCACAGCTTTTTAATGCCAAAAAAGCACTTGTGTCTATATCAACAAAGCACTGCAAACAGACATAACATTTTTGTTACTTCAAAACCCATACAGTATATGATGTGACAAGCACTTCAAGAAAGGCCATAAGAAAACTCAAACACATATACACGAACAAAAGCACAAGAAACCTAACAAATGCCAACTACCCAGAGGCGAAAATTACTGAAAAATTCCATTAAAAAATTGAAATTGAAATATGAAAACTCTATTTGTGGGGAATTCTTGAAGATGTGGACTTTATTTGTTTCATTTTAGATTAGTATGCTAGTGTGTAAAGGTATCAAAGGAATGTGGTTCATTTTCCATTTGATGAGAATTCCGAACCATTTTTAGAGATAACTAAGGATAAGATATTCTAAAAGCAATGCTCATCAGTTTCCAACTTATATCCTCGGTATATTCCCTGTATGCAGGGAGTTGATTTTGTTTAGCCATACAAGGCATTGGAACGATTGGACATAAGTGTAATCTCTGCTGCTCGCCGGTCATGAAATGGATTTCCCATTCTCTTATACGTGTGTGCACCCGTGTTGCTAAGCAAGTCTGTATGTTATTAAATTCGTGTCATGTTCGAATGCTATTTTGTTTGAGCTTGCAATTTAATTATCAGAATTGACCTTTAGCCAACACTGACAAGATTAGATTCTCTTGCCGTAATGTAATGTTGTTTCCACTGTTTCACAACATCATAGTTAAATCCTTAATTCATGAGGCTTGAAAGAAAGAGCAAGAAGTTAATCATTCGCTCAATAAAATTATGTATACAAGAATCAAGGTGACAAATATATTGATAGACATTCAACAATTCCCAAATAATTCATTTTACTAGAGATATGTGATCTGAAGCAGAGGCTAACAAAGTATTCTAAATCATATATTGTCTAGCTAAAATTTAGCAAACTTGACCAAAAACACAAGCATAAATTCAAAATGCCACTGTTTCATTATCATTAGTAAAATTTCCAAGGTATCACTATTGTCTCACACTAAAAAATTATGAAGAACAATGCCCTAAAATTTTTCTTCAGTAGGCTTGCGAACCCAGTTATGTCCGCTCAGTTTCGTCCATGTACCAAAATTTATGAGCTCCTGGGCAACTTGCAGGCTGATGAATGATGTACATGGCGGTAACTGATCAAGTGGAGCCTTGGTGAAGCAGGTGAGAATTGTAGCCACGGGTCTGAAAGAGTGGAATTTGCCTGCAAAATTTAACCACAGATAAATAAATATTTCTTGAACTATTTTATCATAGAATCAACCAAGAACAGTCCATAATGCAAAGATGTATAAATTAATGAAATTCTAATTTGGAGAGACAAATATTTAAGTATGCAACAAACTAACAAACCTCTCATTTGTTGGTAAACTAGAACTGAAAGTAATTTTAGGAACTTGCAGAAATCATTATTTTATTGAATAGTCAAGTCATCTATTTATACAGCAAGATTTTGAAATTAAAATGCAGAAAAATCTGCTACAAATCAAGATAATCTAAATCAATTTTGACTACTTTATTTGCCTAATAATAAGGACTGATATTTTATTTGCCTAAAGACTAGAACAAAATACAACTAATGTAGCTTCAAAAATCATAAAAGTTAACACTCCTTCTTGATTATTGAAGCTACAAACTCCAAGCTTTTGCCTTAAGAACTCAAATCTGGCTTTAGGCAATGCCTTTGTGAAAATGTCAGCATATTGATTTTCTATACTGCAATAAACCAACTGCACTTCTCCTTCCTTTTGAACATCACAAAGAAAGTAGAATTTTATTTTGAAGTGTTTTGTTCTGCCATGGAACACTGGGTTATTAGCTATTGATATTGTAGCTTGGTTGTCCACAAATATCTGTGTGCTTTCCTCATGCTCCATATACAAATCTGTCAAAAGTTTTCTGATCCAGAGTGCTTGATTTGCAGCAGCAGTAGCTGCCACATATTCTGCTTCTGCTGTGGATTGTGCAACGATTTCTTGTTTCTTCCAGCACCAGGAAAAAATTCCAGAACCAAGACTAAAACAGTAACCTGAGGTGCTACGCATATCATCAGCACATCCAGCCCAATCACTATCCGAGTAACCATGGAGACTGAAATTTTCAACCTGACTAACTTTATGCCATAATCAACTGTGCCTTTTACATATCTCATAATTCTTTTTGCTGCTTGAAAATGAATTTCACTAGCACAGTTCATGTACCTTGATAACAAACTCACAGCATGCATGATGTCTGGCCTGGTTGCTGTCAAGTACATCAAAAAGCCAATTAAACTTCTAAACAGTTTGTCATCAACTTTTTCAGCTCCATCTTCTTTCGAAAACTTCTCCTTTTGATTCATTGGAGTTGCAGTCAACTTGCATGCTTCCATGTTAAATTTGTTAAGGACTTCTTTTGAATATTTTTGCTGGCATACAAAAATTTCATTTTTCTTTTGTTGTACCTGCATACCAAGAAAAAATGTCATTTCTCCAAGATCAATCATTTCAAAGACCTCTTTCATCTCCTCCTTGAACTTATCAATTAGCTCCAGTCTACTTCCTATTACAAGTAGGTCATCAATATAAAGAGACACCACAAGTATTTCATCACCACTCTTCTTGATATACAAAGTAAATTCACTTGGACATTTTTCAAAACCTAAGTCAAGCAAGTATGCATCAATTCTACTGTACCAAGATCTCGACGCCTGTTTTAAGCCATACAGGGTCTTTTTCAACCGATACACCTTCTTTTCTTCTCCTTGAACAACAAAGCCTTGTGGTTGTTCAATAAATATTTCTTCCTCCAAGTACCCATTTAAAAATGCTGATTTGACATCCATTTGATGTACAAGCCAACCTTTTTATGCAGCAAGGGCCAGTAACATCCGTACAGTATCCATCCTCGCAACCTGAGCAAAAGTTTCCAAAAAATCTACCCCAAACATTTGAGCATACCCCTTGACGACCAGCCTCGCCTTGTACTTATTTACAGAACCATCAGGATTGAGTTTGGTTCTATAAACCCATTTCACTCCTATAGCTTTCTTGTGATTTGGTCTGTCCACCAGTTCCCATGTTTGATTTTTTTCAATCATGCTAAGCTCCTTCTTCATTGCAGCCATCCATTTTTTATCAGCTGCTGCTTCTTCATACCCTGGAGGCTCCATCATAGCAACATTACACCTTTGATAGATGTCAGAAAGTGATCGGGTTCCTCAAACAGGTTCATCATCTATGTTATCATCTTCCTCATGAAACTCAATTTTTTGTCAGCATCCCAACTCCAGCTATCTGACTCATGGAATTAGACATCTCTGCTGATTATGACTTTGTTGTAGTTTGGCAAGTAGATTCTGTAGGCCTTTGATGATGAGCTGTAGCCTACAAAAATTCCAGTATCTGCTTTCTTGTCCAATTTGTCTCTCTTAACCTGATGAATGTAAGAGAAACATAAGCAACCAAAGGCTTTCAGATTAACAAATTCTGGTTTGTAGCCATACCATGCTTCAAATGGGGTTCTTTTATGCAAAGCTTTGGTTGGAAGTCTGTTGAGCAAATAAACCGTTGTGTTTCGCCTCAAAAATTCCTTCCTTGACCCTTTGTCATGAAGTAAGCACCTTGCCATCTCCATAATTGTTCTATTTTTTGTCTCCACCACGCCATTTTGTTGTGGAGTGTAAGATGCAGTCAATTAATTCTCGATGCCTGCATCTTGACAAAATTTGTTAAATTTTTTGGAAGTATATTCACCTCCGTTATCAGTCTAATCAGCTGCATCTTGCAACCACTTTGAGTTTCCACAAAAGCTTTAAACTTCCAAAAAATGTCAGCAACTTCAGATTTCAACTTCATGAAATAAATCCAGCAAATTCTTTTGTGATCATCAATGAAAGCAATGTAGTACTTATTGCCGTTCAATGATGGTGTTCTGATGGGCCCTCCTACATCAGTGTGTACTAACTGTAATTTCTGAACAGCCCTCCAAGCCTTATTTTGTGGAAAAGGGAGTCTTGTTTGTTTCCCGTATTGACAAATTTCACATGCAGGTAACTCATTCTCCAATTAAGGCAAGCCTTTTGCAAGATTATTTTTCTTCATAAAAAGTATAGCGGCATGGTGAAAATGCCCCAACCTTTTGTGCCAAAGCAAAGTATTGCTTTCTTTTTTGTGTACAGCAGTCTGCTCTTCTTGCATCAAGTCTAAGGCAAAGCTTTTGTCTTTCATATGGACTTTGAACACGTCTCTATTTTCTGCATCTTTGATTATGCAGTTTTTGTCTTCAAACAGCACCTTATATCCTTTTTCCAACAGCTGAGCAACACTTAAAAGGTTCTGATTAATTTCAGGCACATATAAGACATCAGAAATAAATTTCAAACCTGTGTGACCTTCAATTGCCACTGTTCCTTTGCCTTTTACAGCGATATATGCCCTATTTCCAATTCTGACTCTAGAGACAGCAATCTGATGAAGCTCTTTGAAGAGTTCACGATCATAAGACATATAGTTTGTACAACCGCTATCTATAAGCCAGCTTTCGGTCGAGTTGCTGGTGGTGAAGCAGGATGCCACAAATATTTGCTCGCCATCTTGTGGATTTTGAGCAGCTTCTCCTTCTTGTTGTGGAGACCTGCATATTTTCTCCATATGTCCTAACTGTCCACACTTACTGTATTTCACATCTGGCCTCCACCAACACCTTTTTTGTGGGTGATTGGTCTTTTTACAGTAAGGACAACATGGAAAAACTTGAGTGTTATTGCCTTTTTTGCTGTCATCTGTGGAACCTCCAGTTTGCTTGTTTTTATTCTGTATCTTTTTCTTATTTTTGCCACCATTGAAGCTCTATGATTTGGCTTGAAGAGCACCCTCTACAGTTCCTCCTTGTCTCATGCATCTCCTTTGTTCCTGCGCCTGAAAAGCATTCAACAATTCTGCCAAGGTGATGGTTGACGGGTCTTTTATGTTTTCCAAAGATGAAATTGTAGTCTCAAATCTCTCAGCAATTGTGACGAGGAGCTTTTGCAGAATCCTAGAATCAGAGAAATCAATGCCAAGGAGTCTTACGTTGTTGACAATGCCAAGCAGTCTATCGGAGTATTCCTTGATCGTCTCTGATTCCTTCATCTTTTCCAACTCAAATTCTCTACACAAATTTACTGCTTTCATACCTCTAACCCTTTCGTCTCCTTCATACTCTTGCTTTAAGAAATCCCAGATCTCTTTGGCAGTTCTCATGGTCATTATTCTATTAAAAATAGAAGTTGAGACTGCTGCAAACAAGCTAGCTTTGGCTTTGGATTTTTGTAGCTTTTGATTCTTGTGATTTTTTATCTGAGCCATAGTTGGATTGTTTGGTAAGGGAGGAATCTCATATTCCTGTTCTACAGCTTCCCACACATCAATAGCATCAAGATAGGCTTCCATTCTAACAGCCCATACTTGATAATTTGTGCCATAAAAAATCGGAGGAGCAATTGCAGTGAACGAAGCTTCTGTATTCATGTTTTTAATGGTTATGGTTTTGTGTTTATGTAGGTGGATAAAGAGTGTTTAGGTTTTTTTTTTTTAGGTTGTTTGATTTCACAGGTCCTTTAAGATATAGCTCTTATACCAATTTGTTGGTAAACTAGAACTGAAAGTAATTTTAGAAACTTGCAGAAATTATTATTTTATTGAATAGTCAAGTCATCTATTTATACAGCAAGATTTTGAAATTAAAATGCAGAAAAATCTACTACAAATCAAGATAATCTAAACTGATTTTGACTACTTTATTTGCCTAATAATAAGGACTGATATTTTATTTGCCTAAAGATTAGGACAAAATATAACTAATGTAGCTTCAAAAATCATAAAAGTTAACATCATTCAGCTTTGAGCATCATCCTGGTGCTGAGTTGAGCAAGAAAGAACCAAATCGAAGATGATGGCAGCAGTCAAAAGAGAGTGTTGTGGCCGCAGAATGGTGTCCTTGCCTCCGTGAAAATTTCTGATGTGTACTCATCTATGGCTCTCTTGCCATCCCCAGCATATAGCACATACTACAGAACACAAATGCCCCACCAAGAAACAACAGTCAGACTGATTAACAAAAAGCTATACCTTGATTCCAGCCCCCAACAAGCGAGTCAAACGAAACAGATTTCATCTTAGTCTGGCTGCTCTTTTAAAGTCATCTCCACAAACCAAACTGTTCCTCCGAATGGCCAAGTCAATCAGCCTTGCAAAAAAAGTGGGGGAAAAACACAACAATTTAACAAAGAAAAAGCACGATCTTATTCTTCTCTACAACTATTTAACTGACTCCACAAAAGCAAAATGGAAGAAAATCAGATTTTAAGAACCTGAAATCTCAGCTTCATTTTTGTCCAAATGAAGCGAGAAGGCTCTCCGTTGTAACATTCAGCCCCACAATCACTTACTGTACCTCTCAGTGCTGACCGTCCACAGTACTACAACAATCTTATCCGGTTTGTGTCCTTACTTGCACTATCCAATTACCAACGAACAAACCACAGAAATTAATCAATTAACCACATCTTTCACAAGAGAAGACAAAATAATTAAAACCCTTGCGACAAACAAGAAGTAATTGACTATATGTACCTAATGTCTTTGATGTTTTGGGGCATTTGACCCTTGGCTCCCTTGATCATTTGTTGGCACATGACCCATGGTGGAAATGAAATCAGTCAAGTGTCGTAGATTTCAAGAAGTGGCACCATTGATCCCTTGTAGGGCCTTTTTTGCTTTTCATGGAACTTATGTCCCGTCCTCCCAACACAATATCACCTGGATTCACCTAAATTTAAAAGCAAATCCAATTGAAATTTTAGATTAATTAAGAACCAAATAAGATAAATTACATCAACAAATATATCATTCTAACGAAATTACCACAGGGAGAATACTTTTGAATGGAGCAAAGGACCCAAGAACACCCTAGAGCATGAGGCACACTAACTTGTTCCAGTCCACAAAGCTACAAAATCAACTGCTCTGGCTTATCGTATCCATTGTTAATTTCCAAAACTCAAATAAAGCCAAATAACAAAATACGGCTACAGAGACCAGAAGGTACCTCAACTAATTCCCTGACCCACAGAAGACACGAACTAATAACTTTATTTCGATTGTTTTGAAGGCACTAATGACTTTATTGATCACTTGTTCTTCATAGACCAAGTTTTTCTACCAATCAAGCTGTTCTTTCCAACACCAAATAAATCGGCCCTGCAAAAACAGCACAAAATCCAACAAAGCAATAGCATTAATTTAAGGTGGAAGAAGAAATGTCAGCTTCATTTTTCTCTAATGAAGAAAGAATGAAGGGTCATTAAATACTTACAAGAGGAGCCTTGGTGAGGTAGCTGAGAAATCCGCAGGATGGAAAAAGTGGAATTTTCCCTGCAAAATTATATTTAATATATTTATCTTTCAAGTAAAAACTTACTATAGAGTCAAGAGTCCAGAAAGCAGAGAAATTAAATTACGGAATTCTAAAGTTGAAGAGACAAATGAGGTTGCAGTAAACAAACCTGTCCTTCAGCTTTAAGCTGGCGTTCTGTGTCCAGACTATTCTTTTCGAATCTGATAAAAGAAAATTGGTCTTACATATACAGGATGATTTCAAACTCATCCAAAAACCTTAAATCCATAAAATGGTTAATATTCCCAAGACAAAGTAGAGAGCTGGACAAAGCACAGAGCTGTTGATGAAAGCAAAATCATAACTGAAAAGAAATCGGAAACTTATTCTCTCCATGTATGCCGCAAACCACTACTGCAGCTGTCACAAGCTGCCAATCCTCTGTAATACTAATTCATTATAATTTGCTCTCGAAATTATACAAAACTTAGCATCATGATGAAAATTTAAGCTGATGCAGAAAATAAGTCCTTATAAGTTTTCCCACAATATGTTACTTTTTGTCCTTGTCCATATTTTACATATCCACATCCGATATGAATACCCTTGGAAACCAAGTAATGCTTATTGTGACATTGGATTTGGAATAAATGGGCACCACGTGATGAAACTATCTTATATCGGGAAAACCTGAAAAACAATTAAATAATGCTCAAGTAATTTATTTCAATTGAAGAAAATATAGTCAATTATTTCGGTCATACAATATAAACTATTGCTTAATATAGACCAGATAACTTATATGATACATCCGATATGAATACAGTGAATCAAGTGCTCGATGAAATGCCATGCTGAGGCAACTCACCATGGTGCTCATCCCTGCTCATCCAGAAAATATTGACATGAAAGATGACTCAGCAGCACTCTCAAGATTTCTATAGATAGCTTGTAGATAAGAATGAACGGTTGTTAAGAAAGGTGAGCTCTGTCCTCTGTAAAGGACCGGGAATTGTGTCCATTAGATGGAATCAAAGGGAGCCAATTAATGAGCAATACAGCTGTAATTGAACTGAGCATGACTTGTTAAACAAGAATGTATTTTTGTACATATATTTAAATAAGAAATGAAATGCAACTATGATGAGCAAGATTTTATTCTTCTCTCCGTAGTTCTGTGTTTTGAACTTCAGTTCTTAATAAGCTCTTCCATTTCTTAACTCCACAGATTTTGATGACAAAAAGAGAATACCTGGGAGAGATGGTAACTGCAGCTGTTCTGAACACTTTGAAATTACCGTGGAAACTTCTGCTAATTCCTGCAAAAGCGTCGTGATGTGTCCATAAAAGTCGGATCTTGGAGAACTTGAACAAAAATTAACGATATTTGGTAAAAATATAACTTTTAAAGTCTGAAAAATAATAACCCAAAGTTTTCTATCAATACGTCAAATCACCTAATCTTTTGAGCCTCAGTTCCAAGAATCTACAAAACACTTTATAGTAGGGGCTTAAAAAAGCTACAATTGCTCGGAAGCAAAACCAGACAGACGTAGCTCATTGCTGCTGTCATTGAATTCAATGGAAGCCTCCGTTCACATAATCACCTCGAATTTTGATAAAAGGAATGCGAGAGATCTTTGACCGATCCTCTTCTGTGCCTTTTCTGAAACGTTCTTCTAAAATACGGCAAGAGCGAGTTGTTTTAATTAGGAAATGCAATATCCAATGAAGTTGTAGATGTGGCATGATCACTTTATATTCCGAAAATCATCGCCCACTCTCTTTACTCTGCATAAAAACAATTTCGAGTGTTTCACAATAAGAAATCTCTTTTTTGACAAATTAAATTGAATTTTTAACTTAATTTAAAAACAAGTTATGAAAAAATTAAGAGCAATCCTGCAAAATTAATCTCTAATTAATATGTATTTATTTTAAACGAACTTACTAAAGTTGAGTTAACAGTCCAGAATCTAAAGATGTTAAATTACAGAATTCTAATAATTCTAAAGTCGAAGAGACAAAAAGAATATGTAAAAAACAAAACACTCAAACAGCATTGAGTAGGATCCTGGTGCTGTCCGCATTGCTTTTGAATCAAAAGAATAAATAAAATGTTCTTATTCCAAAAACCTTAAATCCAAATTGAAGAAAAAAATGTAAACCTTCCCAAGATATAGCAGAAAGCTGAGGAAGAAACCTCAAAATCACGTTGCATGGCTGTAAAAACCATAACTCATGCTTATTATGATACTGGATGATTGAACAATGCTGCCATTAATTACACGATAAAAAACCTGTAAAATGATTAAACGGACTACTTAAGTAATTTAATTGCACCTGAGTTTATCCATTTCAAAATTCAACAGGTCACAGGCTTTGGCTCAGACTTGTTATACCACAAAAGAATACAGTGAATCCCTGAAACACGGACCCTTAATCTAATGAAATCCCTAAAAGTTCAATTAATACCATCTCAAATAATTAAGTCTCAACTAATTACTTTTAATTATTAAATAATTAAAAAGTAGTGTTGCATACATTCTTGACCAGATAACATATATATATGATAGAGGATTTGGTTCAATAAAATTACAAAAAAGCGAGTTAAAAAAAAAAAGGAGCAAAGATCGAGGAGAAAATACCTAGGATTTGAACGTAATTTACCGTAGCTAGCCACTTGCTTGTGAAGAATATATTACAGTGCAAAATGTTGCTCATATATATATATAGCTGCACAATTGTTGCAATCATAAAGTAAATACCTTATTAAATTAATATATTATAAACTGTTACTGATAAATTAATTAAGTTAAATGGAATCAAGAAGAAAATACCAGTCAGTGGTAACTGTTGCTAGCTGTTATTGAACCAACGAGGGGCCCCCTTGCACATAATCCCACTTAAATCGGATGTTCGGAATGTGAGAGATGTTTGACCAATCCTCTCCTGCGTCCTTCTTGAAACGTTCTTCTAAAATAGGACACCAACCAATCCACAATTCCTCCAGTGTTGTGCTCCGAAGAAGTTGGTCTGGCACCGACTTCAACTTACCACAAACAGTAATCTTTAATGCCTTTAGCTCTGGCATGATTGTAATATTATCTTCTTTTCCAAAATCCCACTCTTCCCATTCTTCTACATAAGAAAACTTGAGTTGTTTTAATTTAGGAAAGGCAATAACTGAGGAAGATGTGCCAATGCCATGAAGATGATCTCTACTTTCTACTCCCAAAAATTCATCATTCACTCTTTTCACTCTGGACATACTACCTATTGTGAGTATTTCAAGGAACATCAATTTGCCCAAAGGAGGCAATTTTACCAAAGGGCAGAGTATGAGACTTAATTTCTTTAGTTTGCATAACGACACTATCCAAGCAGGGAACAAAGTCGTGCCTTGATAGATTGATATTTCTAGTGACTCAACATCTGGAGGTGGTCGTAAGGCTTCAATAGTTGCTTCATCCTTCGCTCCATTTTCCTCGTACATCTCCGTTGTCTCTTCCCTATCAAACCGTAATCCCAAATGGCGAAGATTCATCTTATTCTCAAGCTCTGCAGATTTAGCCTCATCAACATCTTTCACGTTCCCCAACCCTCGAATTCTAAGAGACCCTCTGAGGTGACGCAACTGTCCCAGAACCTCCAATTTACATCCTCGACTTCGACTGTCCTTTCTGCTCCCGGTAATACCCACAACAAACTCACTTAAATGCATCAGATTCACTAACTTTCCAAATCCGTGAGGTAAACTTCTCAAATAATAACCATGTTGACGGATCTCTAAAGTTTGCAAGTTAAATAACTCACAGCATGTTTCAGGCAGTTCATCTATCATTAACTCACACAGTTGAAGAAATCTCAAATGAATCAATTTCTCAATCTCCTTTGGAATTTCACGAATCATACCCCTAGACCAGCTCCTATCACGTGCAACTATTTTTAATGTCCTTAAACATGTCAATTGATCAAATAAGCGTGGTAGGACCGGTGAAAAGGCATCATATGGGCTACTTATTAAAAAGCTTCGCATTTTCTTAGCATTTAATAAGGAATCAGGAAATAAGGCCTCAAATCCAAGCATCAACATCGAATGACGAAGTTTTTCCTTGGGGGTATTTATCAATGACAACGGTTCTTCATGACCATTAGCTTCTATTGAAAAACATTCATTTTTAGTGAGATATTGTGCAAAATCATGCACGATGTCATGCATCTTGCAACTTACAACAAGACTATCATCATCGTCTGTCTCAAACTCTTGGAAGAAAGATCTTGTGGCTAAGTAGTCAAAATTCTCTTCCCCAATCATCTCCAACTCCTTATTTTCTTTTGGCCTAATATAACCTTGAGCCAACCACAACTTAATCAATTCATCTTTATTTATAGGGTAATCTTTTGGAAAAATAGCACAATACAAGAAACACTGTTTTATTGTAGGTGGCAAATCATTATAACTCAACAAAAGAGGAGCTAAAAGACCTGTTTCAAACTCTTCTAGTTGCCACATCTGACTATCTAAAATTCTTTGCCACACTCTTAAGGTTCTTTTAAAACGTAAAAGGCTCCCAATAGTTTTGACAGCAAGTGGCAGGCCCTTACACTTGCTGACAATTTTTCTACCAATTTTCTCTAACTGTTCACACTCCGAACGAGGTCTGTTAAAAAAGGCTATTCGTTCGAACAATGACCAGCATTCATGCTCAGACAGTTCTTTAATGGAGATAACATTAGTTGACTCCATCATTCCAGCAACTGTATCCTTACGAGTGGTAACTAGAATCTTACTTCCGCGCTGTCCATTTATTAGACAACGTCGAAATGACTCCCATTTATTGTAATCTTCTGTCCAAACATCATCCAAAACCAGAAGAAATTTTTCTCCTGCAATAGATTCATTAATGCGTAGAAGAAGTGCATTTAGTTCACCTAAATTAGTGGCAGAACCTTCTAAAGCTTCAATGATTGCTTTCGCAATTCTGTACTCATCAAAAGGGTCGGACACACATACCCATATTCTTTTCCCAAAATGGTTTATCACATCATTATCATTATAAACAAATTGAGCAAGAGTTGTCTTGCCAATTCCACCCATCCCAACAAGAGAGATGGTTTGGACGGCACTTTGTTGTTCACTACTCTCAGCTAATAACTTGCTCTTTAGAGTGTTCTTCTCCTCGACTCGACCACAAACATCAGACACATTAATTAAAGCAGTACTATGCATCCTTTCAGACCTCTCAATTGATCTAATGACACTAAAATTAAACATATCTTGCTGTCTGTAAATACCATCTAAATTTTCGTCGATTTCTTTTATCTCCTTGGCAATGTCATGACGCAGAAACACTTGTTTGAAACGAAAGCAAGAGGGAGCAGGAAAGAAGGAACATACCTTCTTTCGAGCAGCAAGAGCATTCTTATCGACTCCCTTGATTTGCAGCTTGAGCCTTGCGGTGTTCCACTCATCCAACACACCCTCCATGTCGTAGGATGCATATTTAAGCTTCTCTAACCAAAGTCTGACCGGTTCCTCTGTCATCTGCCTTCGGTCTGCTTCAACCAGCACAGCTTGAATGGCTTCAAAATTGTCTTGCAGCCTTTTCACTTCTGTTCTGACACCCTTTACAAGCCTCATCCGCTCTTTTGCCTCTTCAATAGCCGTTGAAATCAGCTGCTCCAAAACAACGGAAACGATCGCTTCAACCATATTAAAAAATCTGGTGAATAATTTGAAAACAATAAAAAAGTTACTGCCAAAATGCAGAAAGGAGGCAGTTATGTTGTGAAGATGTCCCCCATGTTATGTCAATATATTCTTACACTGCCTGCAAGAAAATAATTAGGGAATATTTTATTTTATACCATGTTGGTCATCAGACGTCACATATGACATGTTAAAAAAAAAAATTTAAAAGAGCCGTTTGGTGATGGAGATTTTTCTATTTAATATCATTTAATTTAATTTATGTAAATAAATGAATATTTTAAGAAGACTTTTATAAGTCGCGCCATGATTTGGAAGTACTATCCCGCAGTTTCGTTCCAAAGTATCACAACTTCTTTTATATTGTAATTGTAAATCAATAATAACCCAATATTTCCTTTCCCATCTATAATTTATATTTTTGTTTTACCCCTTAAAAAGTTAAATCTACTAGTTATATAGAAGTAACAGCATTGTTGTCAATAACCCCCTGGTTGGATTGGTCTATTTATGCTACCTGTATTAGCTGGGCTTTTAGTTTATACTTTGCACTAACTAAGAAATTAACCTAAATTCTAGGAACTACGCTTAATTTTATATAATTAAATTTTTTTAATAAATATTTTAAGAAAATTTATATCATTCACACCATTATTTGGATGTTACTCTATAATAGTTGGATCAAAATTCTATCCTGATTTGTGTTTTTTATTTAAATAAATATAATTATGTGATTGGTAGTTTTATATAAATATTGAAAACAATGTAAAGAAGTAAAATTTTTTTACTGTATATAAATTAATATGAACACATGTCAGGAAGATCATCTTCAAAGTTCAGATAAATTCAATTCATGAGTGGATCCGCGTCCCTATTAACTACTTGTTGCATTCAGAATCTTATGATAAATAATCATTTTTATTTTCCATTTGCAATTATAGCCTGATGAATATCCAATCCCCTTTCTATCTATATATTTTCGTACTTCAGACTTCTTATAATAATATAAGAGACAGCGACGGAAGGCAATGGAAAATGAAAGGTCATTTCATATGACAGTTTATTATTGATTTTACGTGTGAAAGCATACCTGATGAGTCATGTTTATCGGTGAGGAATTAATAATCAACAAATGTATAATAGAACAAAGAGATAAGTTGTAAACTGCCAGGAATATATATATATATACACATAGAGAGAGAGAGAGAGAGCAAGAGTGACGTGTGTGTGTAGAGTCAAAACGACTAAGACCAAGTTGGCAATGGAACACAATGATATATCTCTAAGTGAATAGCACGAAAATGTTACGATTTATTCGAAGCATTTTATCACCAAAAATATAAAATTCTAATCAAATGTATTAATTTAGTCGTGAGTAGAACTCATTTTTTGATGCTTTATTTTATCTGAATCATTGACATCTTAAAAACTGTTGAATGATTCCAAAATATTGAGACTTTCATCTTTTCATTAAAAATAATTATTATTATAATAATAATCTAAACTTTTCATGGCCAGTAAATTTCTACTGCCATTGTGCGTACTGCGTAATCATACCCCACAACTATATAGTAATTTATATTAAACTTTTATTTTTAATAATTAATAAACTATGGCCCTTTAATTTCTCTTTTGTCACTCAGGGTTAATACTTTTTGTGGGCAATTTGATCCTTTCACATTATAAGAAAAAAATATTCAAATAAACTTTCTATTCGACAACCTTACTAATGAAAAAAAAAAAAAAGGTCGATAGACGTAATTGATACCAAATTAGCAAGGATTCAGGAAAACTGGATTTAGGTAATCGATTGCATTTGAAGAGAACGTTAAGAATAATTTTAAATAAATTATTTTGTTAGTGGGCGGCATGTGATCACAGTAGGGGGTGAGTCGATCATTTTGCCAGCCACCTATGTACTTATACCTAAACCAGCCTATTATAGACATTAGTAATTATTGATTGGCATTCCTAGCGATAAGTTTTTACAAAGGTTAACAAGCCGCTGGTCCGTTAGGTGTTCCATTTTCCACCATGTTCCATTCATAAACAGCTAACAACCATCGACCGCTAAAGACCATTTTGCCCCTAAATCGGCAATGAACAATATTGTTATTATTGTTATTGTTGTTATTATTATTATTTTAAACCACCATGTCCGTATAGAATAGTTAAAATCGCAAGATTCTTTGGTTCATAAATTAATGAAAAACATTAAAATTAAAGATCGAAAATTAATGGACTAATCTCATTGCGAAAATGCTGGAAGCACCTGAATATTTTGTGAAGATACGTTGATACTTTCAATTCTGAAGCTGGCCAGATGTGTAAAAAGCTAATTAAAGTTTACTTTATTTGATGTCAAAATACGAAAATAAAGAAATAAAAATAAGGGAAATTATAAGTGATGAAGATTACTCCTTTACTAGAAATATTATAAAAATTTAAATTTTTTCAATTTTACATCCACTGTCTAGGGATGGTCATTTTGTAAGAATAATTTTGTCTTTCTCATAGCGTTTGATACACATTATTAAAACTTCGTGTAAAATGAAATAAATTTAAATTTTGTAGTACTTTTGATAATAGTATAATCTTTAGGTAGATGACTGATAATTTATGAAGAAACAGTGAGGATCTATGTATATTCTCTTTTATGTACATTGAATAAGGCTGTAAAAGAGAAAGACCATTTTGGCAGCTGATTAAGATGTATTAATAGAAATTGTTACTGAATAAGCTAGGATAGTTTGCACTCCAATATACTTTGAACACTCATTTAATAATTTTTAAAAATAAATTTTTTACATTACACACTCTTTTCAATACCTAAATAATCCTCAATAAATCTAATTAACTAACTAAATATTTATATATATATATATATATATAGCAATCCATTTAAACATTCTTCTCACTCCAATTTTAGTTTTGTCCAAGCCTCAAAGATAATAGAAGTTTAATAGATTTGAACTTCATTCCATTAATTTCTTATAGATATGAAGAAGATATTCAAATTTTTCTTTGGTAAAGTATTCCTTCACTTCCAAAAAATGACATAAACCTTTTTTAAAAGAAAATTTTCTTTTTAGAGTCATCTTGATTGAATCACAACTTGAATCTTCTAATCGCCTTTAAGCAGTTGTTAAGATCTTTTTATAACTGAACATTTTTTTCTCTCTTTTTCTTAATAATATTGATGCCCGTTTTCTCTACATAATTTTTAAAGTATTGTTTCCAAATATTGTAGTCGGCTGTTGGCAGCTTGTTGAATAATATATTTCATGTATTTTCCTCTCTTTTTTTTTTCTCTAATGGTTTATGATATAGATTTGAAGTTAAGGAAATTTTGGGGTTTATGGTAGGATAACTGGATTGAATTTTCAGAAAAGAAAAAAAAAATGGATTGAAGATGTTGCTAATTAGTATCTTTTAGTAAATTATATTAAAAAAATTTAAAATTTAAGTGTTCAAAAGTACATTATAAAGGGTAAAAAACTCCATCCGAGGGAAAAATAAATGCCAAATTTTGAAACATGGTGATTTCCACTTTCCAGCTCTTTTGTTGAACAAGTCGGCATGACACATGCTTATTATATTTATTTTAAGACATTCATTTAGCTGCCCGGGCCTGATTCTTATTATATTGCAGAAATTAAAGCATTCTTTTTATTTGCATATTTTTCCGTGAGTTGTACTCATGTTTTGATTCTTTATTTTTAGTTTTTTACCTTAGTTGTTGATTGTTTCTAAATCTTATAAAAGTTGAACGATGCCAAAGGTTTAGTCACTTTCAACTTTTCATAAACGTATTTCCAACCCCATTCTTTGTAATCACACCCCACAATTACTATGGTAATTTAGATTAAAGTCCTTTCTATTCGCCAAACTTCACATTTATTGTTATTTTTAATAACTAATTAACTAAGACTTCTTTAATTTTTCTTTGATCACTTAGGGCTAATATTTTTGTGGACAATTTGACCCTTTCACGTTATAAGAGTAAAATATATAA
Source organism: Citropsis articulata (assembly GCA_030449925.1). Classification (NCBI taxonomy): domain Eukaryota; kingdom Viridiplantae; phylum Streptophyta; class Magnoliopsida; order Sapindales; family Rutaceae; genus Citropsis; species Citropsis articulata. The sequence goes on along the minus strand of JASUUH010000108.1, from coordinate 1,649,245 downwards.
ATTAATTTTTCTTTCTAAACAACACTAGCCTAAGGCTTGAATGGTAAAATTAAATTAGGAAGGATTGGTTTAATTGAATTTTCATTTTAAGAAAATAACAGCGATTTTTTTTATTAATTACTTTACGAGTGAGTGTAATCACACAGGGGTTGTCATCTCCCTGTATCAGACTTTTAAGCTTTAGAAAATTTTAGAAAGTTTGTTCGTATGTATCAAAAACAAATAATATGTACACAAAACATCTGGGTGCTGTTGGATCGAAACACTTGCAATTTCTCATCAAGTCACCCATCACTTAATTATAACTTTTTAGCGGGTCACTCATTACCCATCATTGAATTACAACTTCCCACGAGTTACCATCATTACTATATTCTTCTAGAAAATAATTTATGCTCAAAGGATGGACGTTAAATCATTTAACTTCATCCTTTATAATCTTAAGGGTGGTTGTTGGCCTCCCATAAGGCAATAGGTGCTAAAGGATAATTAAGTTGATTTAATCATGATTGGAAAATTTTAAGAAATCATTCATCCCCCCAAGCCTTAGGGGTAGAATTTGTGTAATTTTACAATGTGTGAAAGAACACAATCTACATTACAATTACCAATTTTAAGAACTTGAATAGGTGCTTGAATTCATAGAAAATAAATTTAAAAAAATGGTTGTATTTAACATTCAAAATAATTAATTTAAAAAATTGTGTTTTATTATGTGAATATTATGTATAGTATGAATCTTAAAGTCAATCTTTGGGTTAATGGATTAGTACTAATAAATCTGGCTGGACATATTGATAATAGTTTAATTTTTATATTTCTTACTTTATTAATTATATGCATTTAATATGTTTTCATATTTAAAATACTATTTTGCTACTCATAGTTATCTTAGGCCCCGTTTGGGATTGCTTTTGGGAGGGTTAAAAGTGATTTTAAAAATCTAAAAGCTAATTTTGGTGTTTGGTTAAAAAAAATCAAAATCACTTTTGTTAAAATCAGCCCCTCTTACAGCTGATTTTGAAAAGCAGGGAATGAGTAGCTTTTAGATTATGATTTTGAGAATCAATTTTATCTTTTAATATAATTCCATAAATATCCTTACTATTATTACTTAAACCCGAAATTATCCTTCTAAGAAATAATATTGCTGCAAGTTTAATGTGAATATGATATTGCATGACAATCTATTATTTATTTTTGTTTTGAGTTTTTGTAACTCATTAATTTTTTTATGTTTATTTTTAGAATACGTAGTTATACTTTGCTTGATGCTATTTAATGAAATTTGTGGTTAGTTTTTTAATTATCAATTGTTTTAAGATAACAAAGAAATAAAATCACTATAGTATAAATTTTATTTTTAGTTAAAATTATTATAATACACAATTAAAAATATTGTATATGTACATTTTTATATGTGTAAGTAAATTTTATTCTACCTTATGTATATTTTAGTCTTTTATTTTCTTACAACAGTTTAACAGTAAGATTTACCAAACACCTATAACTGCTTTTAAAATTCACAGTACTTTTGAAAATAAAATTTACCAAACACTTAACTGATTCTCGTCACAGCTGATTATTTCTACAGCACAGCTAACAGCAATTATTTTAAAAGCTACAGCATTACCAAACTGACCCTTAATATGTTATTTGTATTTATTGTAAAAAATTTGATTATAACCAAATGATATAATTGTAAAAAGGTATATATAATCATTTTTGGAATTTTTATGAGGTCTATATAGCAAACCTTTAAAACCTTTTATACAAAATTTCTAAGCATAGCCATTTACAAAGTTTGTAAACGTAGTAATATACAGTAATTATTGTTTTTCACAAACAAATTTGATGATGCATGCCAATGTCAATGTCTTTTCCAAAGAATGTGTCCAAAGTATGTATCAGCATAAATATAAAACTCAAGTAAAACAAGAATTGTATTCAATGTGAAAGGAATTTAGATCTATTAGAAATAGATGTAGGTAATTAAAGACCAAAAATTAATAATTTAATTTTTTTTTGAAATACTGTTCACAGTTACTGTTTACGACTACTGTTCACCGTGACTGTTCACAGTTATTGTTCACAAATACTATTAATCCACATCAAGAATATTAATTCTCCAAAAACATAATAAAATGCAGAAAATAAATGAAACGGAGATTTTTACGTGGTTCAGATTAATTTATCCTACATCCACGAGGCCACGCCTAGATGAAAAGTAATTCACTAAGTTGTGATTAAACAACCTATGGATTTACCAAACTTAAGACTATCACTTACAATTTATCACTGTACAGTTTACTCAACCTTAGACTGAATCTGCTTCTTTTGAATAATTGCTACCCCTCTTGATCCACGACCCTCAAGGCACTTCTCAAAGTGATCAATAGCAATTCTTCAATTCTTCAATTCTTCAACTTCTAGTAATCCAAGATCCACATAGACTCTCCACAGAGATGAACAGAAGATAAGAAAACAAGTCAACACAACATAATGCGCCAAATCCGGATTTTCTAGGGAGGAGGCCGAATTTTGCTTCTCTACTTTACGCTCTATGTTGTGTATTACTGCAATTATGAAATACCTCTCTTTATATAGGCACTCGGATTTCACCAAAATAACAAGTCTTAAAAGACTTGGATTCTTTCCAAATAAGAGTTTCTTTCCTCTTATAATTCCCATGAATCTGAATATGAATAAATATGATCTTCTTGCCTTACTTGTCTACTAAGAAACATCTAGAGCATTTAATGAACTTCCTGTTTGAACCAACTTCTTGCTCTAAATAAATCTCATGCGCTAATTATAGAATCCCACCATTAATTGACTTGCTAAATTAGACATCTAATTAAATTAGAAAACAAATATTCCTAAGAAATTGGAATTTCACTAAATTAGAGAATTAATAAATTAATTCCTATTACAAGATATGCAATAAATAAATTTTTAATTTAACTAGACTTACCATAAAATGCCAACTCTATAAAAAATGGACTTAACACAATGTTTTTGTCCTTATTTTATTCTCAATTATTGGTAATTTTTAAAATACATTTATCATAGAGTAAAAAAACTTAGTTGAATGCTTTAGGATAAATATGAAGTTTCTTTCAACAACTTACATTTTATTACAGGGCAGCCTAATCATGAAAATGACTTCAGGCCCCTGCATTTTGGCTTTTTGTTTTTCTTTGAATACGTGAAAGCAAATTAGAGTCGTTATTTTCATCTTAAATCATACAAAAATTAAGAGCAATAGAGTATTACTTTACCACAAAAAATAAAATAGGTTTTCAATTAAGTTTCAACGACTACCACCTACCCCTATTTTGAAACTTTTTTTTATTTAATAAGTGGTCAATTACCCATGAATTAGGGTCTGTTTGAAATTGAGTTTGAACATGTATAACTTAAAAATTACCATTTTTAAATGTTTGATAAACAATGACTGCTATAGTTTGAAAGTTATGTTGATATGATTTTGCACTTATATTATGAAAAATATATTATATCTGTAATAATTTTATCAAAATTATTATTTAAAATTTATATTTATTACATATTATCAATTTTTATTTCATAGTCATAGTTTTTTTCTCCATAAATTGTAGCTTACAGTACCTTAATTCCAAACAAGACCTTAGTTTGATGTTAAAGTTTAAAACAAAATTAAAAAAGAAGAAAGAAAATGTTAATTAATTTCAATTTTTCAGAAATACTAAAGAGGGACAGAGCATAACTAATTAATTTCACATATGCAGTCGGTGGATTATGTTCAAAAGAAATGTAAATCCAGCAACTACAAGCCCCAAAAGTGAAATACATGAAATTAAACAGAATAATTAAGTTGATTAAGTCACTGTTCCTCATTGCTTCATCAACTAAACTTTCATACCAAGAATATGCATATTTCGTTGTAATTAATTATCTGGTGCCATTGTCGATTTGCATCTTTTGCTTCTATTGAAAAAATAGTACAATATAAACGAAAACTTAAGATGCCAAACAAATTTTTTTCTATTATGTGGATTCTCACCAGTAAGTGGATCGCTTCTAATTCTACAGTATTTGTCGCTGCTGTAGGAATCAAAATGCCGAAAGTCTAAATAAGTTTGTTTAGTTTACAATTATTATTAAGTTTTAGACTTGATGAAATTTGCCATGAAATTTAGGTTTAGAAAACGTGGCTATGTAAAGTGGAATAAGTGGAGGCGGCAGCTACTTTTGTGGAGGAGAAGAAGACTAGAGAAGAGAGGACAGTGACGTAATATTAATTTTAGAGGCTTGGATTTCAATCTTTGATTAAACGATCGGAAGATGAAATTAATTTTATTTTCTTCTAAATTTTGAAGGTAAGTTTATGGCATCGCCCTCTACAATTCTATTGACTAATATTTGTGATATCCACTTATAGTTATTCGACTGTCACTGTAATCCAAGAATATTGAGATTCTTAATGTTGTTAGCCTCTTGTTTTATTAATATTGAGATTCTTGATGTTGTTAGCCTCTTATTGGTTTATTTTTTTTATCTATTTATCTGTGGTAAATATCATATTTGAATCACATAAAGAAAGAAAAAAATTTATTTCTGCTTAATTTTTAACTATTTACGTCAGTCCCTTTTCCAATAGCTCCAAGCCCTTTTTGATTCAAATACAACTCAAGCCTCAAAAGTGCTATTTGATCCTCTAATTGCTTCCACATCTCTATAACAAAATTTACCCAAAAAAGACTGACATCTAAAAATCGTTAGAATTAGCATGACTGCATGAGTAGCAAATTAAACAACATAATAAATCGAGCATTTTTCATTGTATTGATTTGTATCACGTGCTTAAGATACCATATCTGTTTGATTAATCATACATAAATTAAGAGCAATAGAGTATTACTTTACCACAAAAAATAAAATAGGTTTTCAATTAAGTTTCAACGACTACCACCTACCCCTATTTTGAAACTTTTTTTTATTTAGTAAGTGGTCAATTACCCATGAATTAGGGTCTGTTTGAAATTGAGTTTGAACATGTATAACTTAAAAATTACCATTTTTAAATGTTTGATAAACACTAACTGCTATAGTTTGAAAGTTATGTTGATATGATTTTGCACTTGTATTATGAAAAATAGATTATATCTGTAATAATTTTATCAAAATTATTATTTAAAATTTATATTTATTACATATTATCAACTTTTATTTCATAGTCATAGTTTTTTTCTCCAGAAATTGTAGCTTACAATACCTTAATTCCAAACAAGACCTTAGTTTGCTGTTAAAGTTTAAAACAAAATTAAAAAAGAAGAAAGAAAATGTTAATTAATTTCAATTTTTCAGAAATACTAAAGAGGGGCAGAGCATAACTAATTAATTTCACATATGCAGTCGGTGGATTATGTTCAAAAGAAATGTAAATCCAGCAACCTTAGCAACTACAAGCCCCAAAAGTGAAATACATGAAATTAAACAGAATAATTAAGTTGATTATGTCACTGTTCCTCATTGCTTCATCAACTAAACTTTCATACCAAGAATATGCATATTTCGTTGTAATTAATTATCTGGTGCCATTGTCGATTTGCATCTTTTGCTTCTATTGAAAAAAAAGTACAATATAAACGAAAACTTAAGATGCCAAACAAATTTTTTTCTATTATGTGGATTCTCACCAGTAAGTGGATCGCTTCTAATTCTACAGTATTTGTCGCTGCTGTAGGAATCAAAATGCCGAAAGTCTAAATAAGTTTGTTTAGTTTACAATTATTATTAAGTTTTAGACTTTATGAAATTTGCCATGAAATTTAGGTTTAGAAAACGTGGGTTTAGAAAACGTGGCTATGTAAAGTAGAATAAGTGGAGGCGGCAGCTACTTTTGTGGAGGAGAAGAAGACTAGAGAAGAGAGGACAGTGACGTAATATTAATTTTAGAGGCTTGGATTTCAATCTTTGATTAAACGATCGGAAGATGAAATTAATTTTATTTTCTTCCAAATTTTGAAGGTAAGTTTATGGCATCGCCCTCTACAATTCTATCGACTAATATTTGTGATATCCACTTATAATTATTCGACTGTTACTGTAATCTAAGAATATTGAGATTCTTAATGTTGTTAGCCTCTTGGTTTATTAATATTGAGATTCTTGATGATGTTAGCCTCTTGTTGGTTTTTTTTTTTTATCTATTTATCTGTGGTAAATATCATATTTGAATCACATAAAGAAAGAAAAAAATTTATTTCTGCTTAATTTTTAACTATTTGCGTCGGTCCCTTTCCCAATAGCTCCAAGCCCTTTTTGATTCAAATACAACTCAAGCCTCAAAAGTGCTATTTGATCCTCTAATTGCTTCCACATCTCTATAACAAAATTTACCCAAAAAAGACTGACATCTAAAAATCGTTAGAATTAGCATGACTGCATGAGTAGCAAATTAAACAACATAATAAATCGAGCATTTTTCATTGTATTGATTTGTATCATGTGCTTAAGATACCATATCTGTTTGATTGTAATGGCCTTGTGCCTGGTTGCAGTTGTGTGGGCTTATCAGTCAACCGTGACGATCGCATCAACCATTCTGAAGGTTGTGAAAATGCTATCAGGTGCCAACCTCCCAATTCTTATACTACTAATTACAATTAACGAATATTTCGATTAATATGCAAAGTGAAATCAAAACCAAAATAGCTTTAAAACAAATTTAAGAATTTTAAGTTTCATAGTGCAACATCTAATTGAGAGGTACCAAATGTTGTCACTTGTCATTAATCAATTCGCTTATGTTAGCTTAATTTATTTAAATTCTTCGGATTCGCATTCCTCACCAGTACTTGCTTTTCCTTTTCTGATCGACAATGTTTATACCATTGCTTTTCTTTTTATTATTGATATTTAATTAATAATTACTAAAGCACGTATATATGGACTCATCTCTTGTTTTTTAACTAATTCACATGTTCTATTAGTATCCGTTCCTTCTTTGATAGGCAAGAAATTTCTATAGTTACATTTAAAATCACAAAGATCATGGGAAGAGTGGTATCAATTATTATACATTTACTTGAGAGGTAATCTTTACGAGGGGCGATATTTGACTCCCTTATTATATCTTATTAGCCCCCACTTTTCAGTTTACTCCATTTAAAATTTAAAATTAATAATTATATCTCAACATATGCCACATAATCATGAATTTACCCTTATTATAATTTTTATCTTTTTTCCAAGCACCTGTTGGATAATTAACAAATAAAACACTCAAAAAACACACTATTTTATTTCTTCAACAACACTCCTCACCAACAACTCTTATTTTTCACTCTCTACACCTTAGAGATTTTCTTTCTTCATTTGATGCATAAACCAAATGGGAGAGGGGGTATTTATACATGAAACAAACTAATTACAGCCATTCAAATAAGAAATTACAAAAAATTAATAACCACTGATCTTCACGAACCAAACCTACTACACCTAACACAAATAATTCAAATCTCACCAACCATACCTAACACACCTACTACAAGAAGCTTCCATGTATTTGGGCTTGAATTTATTCATTTTGGATCAAGTTTATGATCCAACACCCCCCCTTAAACTTGATCCTGTGACACCAAGCAAACTTCTGAATTTTACGAAGTCTTCTTGCTTGAGCGGCTTGGTGAAGATATCAGCTGCTTGATCTTGTGATTTTACATACTTGATTTGCACTTCTTTTCTTGTAATACATTCTCTTATGAAATGATAGCGAGTATCTACGTGTTTACTTCGATCATGAAAGACTAGATTCTTTGATAGGGCAATTGTTGATTTGTTGTCAACACAAATTTCGGTTGGCTCTTCTTGTGGCAAACCCAACTCCTTCAGCAAATTTCTGAGCCAAATTGCATGACAAACACTTGATGTGGCAGCTACATACTCAGCTTCATAGGTGGATAGCGTGACAATTGGTTGCTTCTTTGACATCCATGTGAAAGCAGTATCTCCCATAAAGAACACAAATCCTGTGGTGCTCTTTCGATCATTTACATTTCACCCCAATCGCTATCACTATATCTAACAAGCTTGTAGTCATTAGAAAATGAGTATAACAAGCCGAAGTTAATTATACCTTTGATGTAGTGAAGGATTCTTTTTGCAGCTTTAAAATGGGTGGTCTTTGGATTCTCCATGTATCGACTCACAAGTCCAACAGCATAAAGGATATCTGGTCTTGTGCATGTCAAATAATGTAGGCTTCCGACCAAACTTTTAAAGAATGTTGGATCTATATCTTCGCCTTCATCATACTTAGATAACTTGACTCCGCATTCCACTGGCGTGCTTATAGGCTTGCAATCATTCATCTTGAACTTCTTAAGAATCTCCTTTGCATAGCTTTCTTGGGAGATAAATATGCCTTCTTCCTCTTGCTTGACTTCAATGCCGAGGTAATATGCCATCAGTCCGATGTCGGTCATCTCGAACTCTTTGATCATTACTCTCTTGAACTCTTCAAACAAGCTTGGATCACTTCCAGTGAAAATGAGATCATCCACATACAGGCACACAATCAAAATGTCTCCATCCTTTTCTTCGACGTAGAGAGCATGTTCATATGGACATTTGGTGAAGTTGTTCTCTTGAAAATACTTGTCAATTTTACTATTCCATGCCCTTGGTGCTTGTTTTAACCCATAAAGAGCTTTCTTCAATCTCAAAACTTTATCTTCATATCCTTTCACCACATAGCCTGATGGTTGCTCAATGTAAACTTGTTCTTCAAGGAATCCATTCAAGAAAGCAAACTTCACATCCATTTGAAAAATCTTTTCATTTTTTCTGAGCAACCAAAGAAATAATAAGTCTAATAGTTTCAAGTCGAGCTACAGGAGCAAATACCTCGTCGTAGTCTATGCCGGCCTTTTGACTATAGCCTTTTGCAACTAGCCTAGCCTTGTGCCTTTCAATTTCTCCCTTCTCATTTCTTTTCGTTTTGTACACCCATTTGACACCAATCACCTTGTGCCCTCTGGGAAGAGTAGTAAGCTCCCAAGTATTATTCTTCATAATAGCTTTGATTTCTTCATCCATTGCAATTCTCTACTTCTCATCTAATACAGCTTCTTGAAAGTTGACTGGCTCACCATCAGCAAAGAAGCAAAAGAGAGTGAGATTATCATGTCTCTCAGTTACCTCATAGAGATCTTGAAGACTTCTTGTACATTCTTTAGTTCTTTCATTTAAGAAAGATGGCGGTGAATCTCCACATGTGGTTAATGCTAGTAACATAGGTAGAGTAGCTGGCTCTTGTTGTTCTTCTACTTATTTTATCTGTGCATGATTATCTTCTTCAATAGGAAAGAAGTTGAGGTCATCCACACCAGAGCCAAATCTCATTCTACTTCTTTATCAAAAACTACATCTCGACTTATCACGATCTTCCTGTTGTTTGGATTGTAAAGCTTGTATCCTTTGGAATTATTGTCATAGCCGATAAAGATGAACTTCTCACTTTTGTCATCCAGCTTGGCTCTACTTTCGCCTAGTACATGTACATGAGCAATGCTTCCGAAAACTCTTAGATGGCTGATGCTGGGCTTTCTTCCACTCCAAGCTTCTTGAGGCTTCTTGTCCCACACACTTCTTGTTGGAGATCGATTGGATAAGTACCTTTGCATTACAGCGACTTGAAATTCTTTAGGTAGCCTCTTACTCTTGAGTATACTTCTTGCCATGTCAATGATGGTTCTGTTCTTTCTTTCTGCAATATCATTTTGTTGGGGGGATCTTAGGACTGTCAAAGGTCGCCGAATTCCATTTGCTTCACAAAACTTTAAAAATTCTTTGAAAGTGAACTCTCCACCTCGATCAGATCTCATGGCTTTAATCTGGTATCCACTTTCTTTTTCCACTACAGCTTTAAACTTCTTGAAAGCTTCAAAGACTTCTAATTTCTACTTTAAAAAATATACCCAAGTTTTTCTTGAAAAATCATCTATAAAGAGAATGAAACAGTTACTTTTACCAAGGGAGCTTGGCTTGAATGGACCGTACACATCAGTATGAATGAGCTCGAGTGGCTTCTGAGCTCATGAGTTTGACTCATTTGGAAAGCTCTTTCTGAACTACTTGCCAAGTAAACATCCGTCACAAAGTTGATCAGGGTGATTGATATATGGTAAGCCTTTCATCATGTTCTTCTTGAATAGTAGCTTCAGTCCTCCAAAGTTGAGATGCTCATATCGAAGATGCCAAATCCATGATGGATCTTTATGACAGACTTTGAGATATTTTGCAACATCATTTTGAATATTTAAAGGAAACATTATATTCTTCGACATTTTCACTTTTGTAATTAGATTTCCTTTGTCATCTCTTAGAAAAAAAACTACAATCTTTTAAGTGAATATTATAGCCTTTTTCTAAAAGTTGACCGAAACTAAGAATGTTGCTTTTCATATTGGGAACATAGTAAACATTCGAAATTATTTGGTGGCTACCATCTTTTGCACGAAAAAGAATGTTACCTCTACCCTTCACTGGTACTTTTGAATCATCTTAAAAAACGACACTGCCATTCACAGATTCACTTAGTTGCACGAACATGCTTCTGTTTTCACTCATATGATTGCTATTACCTGTGTCAAGATACCATTTATTTTCTTGACCTCCACTTGTGTTATTGTGTGCTAGTAAAAGGGTGCTATCTTCACCATTTTTCTCTTCAACATAATTCACTCTCTCATCAACTCTGGTACTTGGAGCTCTATATTCTGAAGCATAATGCTCAAACTTTTGACAATTATAGCATTGTACTTGGGATTTATCATACCTCGATCTTGGATTGCCTCTGCCTCATCCTCTGGTTGAGCTTTCTTCTTTGGCACAGTTGGAGTTGTTGTTGTTGAAATTCCAACCTCGTCCATGACCACGACCTCTACCTCATCCTCGACCTCTACCTCGTCCTCGACTTTTACCTCGAAGATAATGCCTTCTCTCGTTGTCAGAGCTTTCTTCTCTTTTCTTTGGATTGACTTCCATCTTGAGAAGTTGTTCTTCGATTCCCTACCTCTTTTTTAGTTTTTCTTCAAAGGCTTGTAACCTTCCTTGAAGTTGCTCGATAGTCATATCCTCCAGATCTTTTGTCTCCTTAATTGTCACAACAATATGGTCAAACTTCGAATCTACTGATCGAAGTATCTTTTCAATAATCCTTACCTCTTTTAACTCCTCACCATTTCTTTTTAGCTCATTAGAAATGGTCAAAACTCGAGTAAAGTAGTCAGAAATCGACTCCAATGCTTTCATGTGTAAAGACTCAAAATCTCCTCGTAATGTTTAGAGACGAACCTTTTTAACTTGCTCCGTTCCTTTGTAAGAGGTCTCTAGCTTTTCCCATGCTTCTTTTGAGGAGGTTGCACCAGCAATCTTTTAAAACGCATCTTCATCTAATGATTGAAAGATGAGATACTTTGCTTTATTCTCTTTCTTCTTCAAATCTTTTAAATTCTCCTTCTGCGCCGCAGTTAAAGTGACTTTATTTTCTGGCACAATAAAACCTTTGTCCACGACATCCCATACGTCATGTGCACCCAATAGAGCATTCATTTTAATACTCCAGTTGTCAAACTTACTTCCCTTTAATTGTGGAACTTGAAATGATATCATACTTCCATTTTCCATAACTCATAAATTGAGTAAGAATTTGGAGATTCTGAATGCACGGATGGATCCGAAACGTCAAAAAACCTTAGGAGGGACTCAAGTCAACTTTCGGCCAACGGTCAAAGCTGGTCAACAGTCAATGATGGTCAATGGTCAACGTCAGCTTTGTTGACTTGGTTTGATCCGGCTTGGTTCGACTTGAGTTGGCTCGATTCGATTCGGCTTGACTTGGCTCGGTTCGGCTCAGCTTGGTTCGGGTCGGTTCAGCTTGGTTTAACGCGGTGAGTCGACTCAGTTTCTAGACAGAAAACTTCCGGCGGCGAGTGTGGGCGCGTTCGGACTCCGATCGAGCTGATTTTTATGGCGTCATGTTCCTCTCGTCGAGATCTTCGATTTGACATGCTATATGACTATATATAGCATCAAACACTAACTCTAATACCACTTTGTTAGATAATTAACAAATAAAACACACTAATTTATTTCTTCAACAACACTCCTCATCAACAACAACTCTTATTTTTCACTCTCTACACCTTAGAGATTTTCTTTCTTCACTTGATGCATAAACCAAAGGGGAGAGGGGGTATTTATACATGAAACAAACTAATCGCAACCATTCAAATAAGAAATTATAAAAAATTAATAATCACTCATTTTCACGAACCAAACCTACCACACCTAACACAAATAATTCAAATCTCACCAACCATACCTAACACACCTACTACAAGAAGCTTCCATGTATTTAGGCTTGAATTTATTTATTTTGGATCAAGTTTATGATCCAACACCACCCACCGTATAAACGTTTTAAGAAATTAGACTTTTTAAGATAATTTTTTTTTTGACATTTCAAAATTTGGTCATGGAATAATAATTATAGTGATAAACTTTTGAAATCGTCACTAATAGTCTCGTCTTGACTAAAGTTATATTTTACAAATAGTAATTCTCTTTTTTAGACACATTGGTTGGTCTTTGAATTATGTTTTTCATGACAAATGATAGATTAGTCACAAAATGATATAGTTTTTAAGCGCTAAATAATTGCTTTCAAAATTTAGAAATTTAAGACATTATATAACCTTTTGTGACAAAATATGCGGTTGCAAAATATAATTATGAGCAACAACTATATTTTGTAACTAAATAATGTTTATTGAGACACAACATATTAGTCACTCTAGCGATTTTGATTTCCACTAATTTAAAGACCATTTTTGCTGTCATAAACACTTACTTGTAGTGACTAAACAAGAAAAATAAATTTTGAAACAAGTAACGAAAATTTTTTTATAACATCAGTATTTGTTTCTAACATCGGTAATTAAAATTAAAAAAAAAAGTAAATAGAGAAAACTAAAAAGCAAAAAAAAAAAAAAGATATCGTGAGAAACAATAAAAAGAGAAAGGGAGAATAGAACCAATAAAAAAAAAACCAAAAACAAAGAAAGGAGATGCATTGTTTAAAAATAACAAACCCTAGATGCCTAATAGCCAATTGTTGCAGCCAACCAGCCACCTCAACGCTGATTTGATTTCCAGTGGCCACAAATCGAGAGTTGTAGTATCTGGTAAGCAAAAGTCGAGCTCACTCTATTCAAGAGCCGAGGTTGGAGAAAATGGGTCAATTGATTTAGGGGTCTTGGATTATATAGGACTGCCGACAAAGGCTTGGGCTTGTAGATTTATGGACATGGTTGTTGAGAATCTATTGAGGTAACAAGGAGTTTTGATTAAAGTGAGAGTTTTTTGGAGTGATTGAGTTTAAAGGGGACAACGGCTTTCTTAATAATAAAGTCAGCACCATTGGATCCAAATTCAAACAATGGTTAGTTGGTGATTATTGAATAAGGAATAAGGAAGCTTCACATAATGACGTGTTTTTTATTCTGTTATTTACATCATAGCCAAGAAATGGCTTGAAGCCGCCGTACAGGACCCGGGAGTTTGTTGATACAATTTACTGTAAGTATTTGTATCCTTATGAAAATTCATCTCTTTTCTTTATAAATAAAGTGCCTCATTTGAGCCTCTTATTTTTGCACAAAGAATTGAATTGTTACAACTATTTGCTTTGGGAGAAATTAATAATGGAATATGACGCTTTACCATCTCATTTTCTATGTCGTCTTTGTATTTGCGTGACAATTTCTTTGAAAGGCTTAAAGAATTTTGCAATTTTGCAATAGATTTTTTTTATGAAAAATAATCTCATTTATGTAATTGCTTTGTGAATTCTCATTAATGGTTGTTAATTTTCTTTATTGACTGTTATATGTTTTCTTATATTTGATTATGTTCTTTGATGTGGGTTTTTGCTTAATTTGGGATTTCATAAATATGGCTAGTTTGATTGTATGTAAATGAAATTTAAATTCGATTTATGCATCATGAATGCCATTTTTGTAGAATCTTAAATTTTGAGGAATCAATTGAGCATATAAAAAAAAAAGGTTTTGGACATTCTATTTTTTACTTTAATTCTGTCCAAAAGTAAAGTTTTTATTTGGCATTTGTATATTGCATGTAGAGGGCACCTTCATAGGAGCCATAACTGGAGCTTTAATTGGATAGAAAATTGAGAGTGGATTTTTGTTTGAGAGACTGCAGTTAGAGCTGATTTTCTATTGAAGTATTTGAATCTTCAATTGAATTGTGGGATAAAAAATCTCCAGTATTTGGTGAGCCATTTAGCCTTAATAATATTGCAAGAATATTTATTTATGTGGACCATCTTCTAGTGTCTTGTTAAGATTGGCAGCTTGTCATGTTTCTTAGGTGCATAAATTTCATGTTTTATTTAAAAAAGGAGTTAAAAAAAAAGCTGAAAAGAAAGTAATAGCTAAGACGTTGGAGAAGGCAGAAGTTTTATTTAATCTTTCTCTTTTTTTATTTAATTTCATTATTATTTAGTTTGTTGCACGCACCGGATTTTATTTATTTTTGCCAACGGATACTTGTGAAATTTCAAGTAGAGATAAGTAACAGAGAAATATATTGGCTTAAAGAATAACATATAATTTGCTATGATAGTATTTGTAAGGTTGTACTTTTTGGTTACAAATTAATTATTTGTTATTTTAATTTTCACTTGAAAATTTTTCTTTGTATATAATGTTATTCTTGTCATAATATTTATTGTAGGATAGCTTTGAGGCCAATGTCTTTAATCTAGAAGTCTAGAAACATTTGAAGAAGACAACGAAAGACAAGCTCAAGTCAATTTTCATGACAACTAGAAACGACATTTAAATTTATCAATAATTACCAAGGACCAAGATAATTAGTAATCTTTTTTAATTTTCTCATTATATTATTTTAGATAATTGATATTTGTAATTTTTGTAGTTGAATTTATTTGATTATATTATAATTTTTTTATCAAATTTTGTTTATTTAATTTTTTAATTATTTGTTCATTCATACATTCTTACTTGTCAGAGCTTGTAGTTTTTTTTTTTATTGTTATTATTAATATTGACAAAATAATTGCTAAAATAAAAATTTTGGTCATGAAATTTAATTTGATGTAACTTTTTATGACTATCAAATTTAGTCACATGTGATATGTACTAATGACAAAAAAGATTAGTCACGTACAATCTTAGTAAAGCATACAAGACTACGGTGTTTATAATCTATGACAAAGAAAAAGTCACCAATTCTAACAATTGGAGACAATTAGTTATCATCACCAAAAGTAACATTCAGTGACTAAGAAATATTGTTACGGATATGTTTTTAAAGCACTATTTTGTCATTTCTTAATATTATTTATGACTCTTAAAACTTTAATTTGATACAAAATGTTTAGTCATAAAAAGTTCTTTTTTCAGTGACAAAAATAATTTTGGTTGCTAGAATCTTTTAAGACGGTCTTTCTACTAATAACAAGTGACCATTTATTTTTTTTTCATAAAAAACATAAGGTGACTAATTCATTATTTTTAGTGACTAAATTTTTTGTAATAAAATATCGTCTTTCTTGTAGTGAAACTTATATAAAAAAAAACACTCTTAGAAATTTTCCACCGTGCGTTCCATACTCCAAAGGTACGTTCAATAACACTACCAATGATGAATGTGCAAAATCGAATGTCTATCGACAATTCTTTGGTAGGCCAGTACTACAAAATTCAGGAAGATGATATTTATCTCCTTTATAAGGATCTAGAAAACATTTCATATTTGGATACCCCCAATCAACCAAGTAATAATTACCTACAAATTATAACAAAATTTATTATTATTATTTTAAAAGAAGTAAAAAAAAAAAAGGTACAATAACACTTACAAAGTGAAGAACTTACCATTTGGTGGTTTAGGAAATTTTACGTCATCGTTTTTTAATGCCTCTAAAAATATACGAGTATCATGTGCAGTTCCTTCCCATCCAGGCCACATAAATGTAAATAACATGTCAAAATCACATACTGTCATTATATTTTGAGTAGGAATACCTTTTCTACCAATGTATGGAATTTGCTCATCCACTAGAAGCGAGGCAAAAATATGAGTCCCATTAATAGCTGTAATACAATCCTAAAATATAATATATTAATATAAGAAATGAAAATGATTTATAAATATATTAGTCATGAATAAAAAAATTGTATAAATTACCTTAAAGTATGGCCAATACTTTGGATTTCGTCAAATGTATTGAGGAGTTTCGTCAAAATTATCCCGCGCTCTAATCTCTCCACTGGCTAACTTCATCATTGGTTTTAAACACATGTTCAAATTGACGGCTCACAGTCTCACCTGAATGTTGAAATTGTTCTTGAACCATTCGATTTCCAAGATTGTGCCCTAAGATCATCAAAAACATACCCACAGCTTCTTCTAAGTTCACACCTCTAGTAGTTGTTAAACAATAAATCTTAATCTATCACATAATTTGCAAAATACATTCTTTTCCATCCGAAACATTTCATGGCAGCATCGATCATTACCATTAAGTACCTCTATAATAAATTTTCATGCTGTATGAGGAGAATTTCTACATGACTCTTTAACTAAAAAATTATTGTGATAGTATACTGTTTTTCTTGCAACAGCTAGGATAATTTCATCAAAAATCTTACCATTTCTAGCTGCTTGTTCCAAATATTATTCATTAGTGTCATCATCTGAATCACTTGATGACATTCTCTAAAAATACAAAATAGAAAATGATAAATAGCCTTAATTAAAAGAGTTTTCAAAAGGATTGATATCTAAAGAAAAAATACCAAACTGATTTGCTTTTTTTTTTCCTTTATAAAAATAAAAATGAAATCTAAAAAGGAAATGACAAATCTTACAACTTTAGCTTTGAATCAGACAAAACAAGAGAGCCAACCAAAAAAAAAAATTCATCGTCAAATGATAACATAATAGCAAAGATGGGTTTATAAAAGTTGTTACAACTTTAAAAAATCCTGAAACAATACATTAATCCGAAGTAACACAAAAACACTAGCACAAACTTAATTAAAAAAGAACTAACATAGAAATACTAGCACAAAATAGTTTCTAAATTTCAGATGTCATCTTGTTGATCCTTCAACCACTTAAGTTAATACTCCGGCTCACTCAAAGCAACAAAAGTCTCTCTATTTGCCTTTTTTTTGTGAACAAACGAATGCCCAACTTGAATAGAGGAGACATTGGTAGGCATCTTGGAAGTGTAGTTAACTTATGGAGAATCTCCTAAACACTACAACTGGGAGGATTAGTACTTATTTATGAATCCTTGTGCTTAACTACCTCACAAAGTTCATCAAGGTGTTTGGTTAATTTAGATGAAATAGATCTTTTCTTGTTAGCTTTCTTTAATTGCTTTCTTTTTGGTTGAATCTTTTCCAAATGGTCACTACATTTCATCATGATTGACTTCTTTAGAATTTGCACTATTCATCGGAGTAATGTCGTCCTCAATAATATTTTCAAAACTAAAATGATTGTATAAAGGAGGTGTTACACCAGAAGTTGGTGCCCAAGCTCTTGCTTCTGTTGTTGTAACATCATGAAATAATTCATCTAATATAAAAGCATGGTCCAGGTCCTTAATCCGAAATTTTGTAGCTTCTGGGTGTTTCTATTATTATAATTTTAGAATTAGCAACATAAAAATTTAATACATGAATTAAACTTAAAATAACTTGAATTTAAATAACCTACTTTAATCTTTGCCTCCCACAATTCATTTGTAGCTTTTATTGTTTGTCTCTCCACATTCCAACCTAGCCTGTTTCTCCCCTCACCAATGCATACATATCTGCCACTTTTTCTTCACAATATCCCAATGGTTCCTATGTTGCTTTCAATCATAATTTTTATTGGTTGCCACTGTGAAATTTTCTATAAGAGTTATCCAACCTTGCTTACTTAAATATGTTCCACTTCTATTATCACTTGCTCCACAGCCAAATTAACCCAAATTTCATATGATTTTGGATCCCAAATAGCTTTGGATTTACCTTGGGAGACATCATCAATTGCAATCTAATTCTAACTTAGGGTAATAGATATTTATCAATAGACATATCACCAACACTGAATCAGAGCAAGAATAATAGAAAATCAATAAACACAAAAGAATATAAAATAATTCGGCAAAACAATTCGGTAGTAATTGATGCCACAGCTACCAATATCTTCAAAATATTAAATACCAGTTGTTGTAACTTCAATTTTAGTTCCTTGTTACTGCGCATGCATGTCATATAATATGCAGATCAAACAATATTCTTCATTTTGAATAATTCGAACTAAATGCAATTCCTCACTTTACATTCTGAACAATAACACTTCTATATGCCCACTTGAATAAAAAACCCACATGAAATAAAGAAAAAACTTTATAAAAAAAAATACAAAATTAATTAAATTTAATTTAGCAACTGTTAGAGTGTAATTTATGCACTAATTTTGTATTGTTTGCTCCCTTTAATATCAATGTTTTGCACTTTATAATAGTGATTTATTTGTGTTTTATTTTGTAGGTGCAATTCTATTGATTGGTGTTAAAATTGAGCTAGAAGATGATGTTTGAGGATGATTATTTTCATGGAGGAATTATGAATTTCAGAAGAACTTTGTTGATAAGGTGTGGGCGCGTGCTGTCAACGAAGAACTTGCAGTTTTTATTTTAACGTATTTCATCTTTTTGGGTTATTTTTGTAATTTCGAATTTAAAGAATATTTTAGATTTTAGTATTCTATTTTTAGAAGAACTCTACAATACAAAAGGGATTGAAACAAAAAGAGAAGGGAATCAAGTAGGAAAAGAAGAAAACCCTAGATCTAATTGAAATACAAGTGTGCAACCCAAGAGGGGGGGTGAATTGGTGTTTTAAAAAATATCCTAATTAAACCACACAACAATCCACAATAATCCAATCTAATGCTTTAATCAAATCAAAAACAATAAATTCAAACAAGCATAATAATATAGGAGTAAGGGATGAGAAAGCAAACTCAATGATTTTTCGTGGTTAATTTGTCACTTTCGTCCGCCTCAACAACCCAACTTGAGTTTCACTATCCAAGCCTTTCCAAGGCTTCAAATACTTACAATTGACTTCAAGGTGTCAATGAACCTTTACAATAAAGAGATTATCTCTTCACTCAAGTGTATCACACTTAATCACTCACAAATTTGATGAGAATTGAAAAGTACAACAAAACTCTCTCAAAAGGTAGATATACAAAATAAAGAACAAAGATGGCTCAAGGATTTGTGATTCACGAATTGAGAGCTCAAGATATATTGTATGCCTTTTGTTTGTGCGTGCTAGAGAGCTTGAAAATGAGTTGGTTGAGTTTTTATAGTTGGAGCTCAAAAACTAGCGGTTATGCATAATTCTTGAAAGCGGATCGCCGTTAACCGTTAAGTTAACCGTTTATCTGGTCAAAGTTACCGTTTGAGCTGAATTTCAAATAACGGTTCACCGTTTTAAATAAGCAGTGAAGGGTAATTTCGAGACCGCAAAATAGATTTGACTTAACCGTTCTTACTAAAGGTTCAAGAGTTAACATTAAAATAAGCGGTTCACCGTTTTATAACGGTGAAGGGTAATTTCGAGACCTACAAAAATAGATTTGGCTTAACCGTTCTTACTAAGCGGTTCAGGTTAACATTAAATAAGCGGTTCGCGTTTTTACGTAAGCATGAAGGGTAATTTCAGACCTGCAAAATAGATTTGGCTTAACCTTTTTACTAAGCGGCTCAAGGTTAACATTCTGAAATAAACGGTTCACCGTTTTCTTGTTAACAGTGAAGGGTAATTTCAGTAAACTATTTACCAAAATTACAGTTTACCCCAAAACTTTCTATAAGCTGTACTATGGCCCAAAATGTTATAAAACTTTACAATTAAGTCCAATTTCAGAATTTCTAAATAATTTGTGAATCCCAAAACTTTTGAAATTTTGAAATGACCCAAAATACTATAACACTTTTCAAGCAAGTCCTTATCCATAGTTTCAACACACTTGTTGATTTTCAAGTTTTCAAAACACTTTCAATTAAACCATAAACTTGAAAAACAATCAATTTCATAAAATCATTTTTCCATTAAATATAAAACCTTTATAATGTGAAAATAATGATTTATTTAAAAAGTATAAAAAATAATTTAACCTTTTAAAAAACTTAATCATTCTTAATCTTATTTGTTATCATCAAAATCAATAATATGTAAACATATATGTTAACACTAATTTTTCTCTTCTCTCTATGAGGAACTAAATCTAAAATTCTGGTTGGAGGTTAATCAAGCTTTGATTCATCATTACTGTGAGATCTTTCTTATGCTTTAATTGTTTTATTGCTTTTTTGGTATTTGTTTATTCTCTGAATTATTGTCATGATTATGTTTGTTAATTAGATAATTGGTCACTATTTAATTACCAACTTAATCTATTGTCAATTAAAAGATTCATCGTACAAATATTTTAATGTTTGTGACAAATAGCATAGCAGTGCGTTGTGTTATGAGAATAAACAATTTAATTTAAATGAACCATTGTATGTGTTTGTTGATTAGATTTGGCCTCCTTTTTTTAGTCACAATTGATTAAACTTATGATCGATTCAGGTTGTCTATCGACAGTGGAACAACCAATGGTCGCATTTTGGTTATTCGAACGTTAAGGAGAGATTGGCTATTAGAGGTCCTTTAGCTATAACCGCCTATTCATAAGTAGTAATGATTTATATTTAGATCAATGATCGTAATCAAATGAAGTTAATTCCTTCAACCGTAGCTTTTCCGAATTTGAATTATAATTTTACTTTGCATTCTTGTTATCTTTAATTTGATTTTGAATTTGTCAACAACCCCCCAATTTTTATTTTACATTTTAAAAGGATTTAAATAATTACTAATCAGGACACAACCCCGCCAATCACTATACACAAATTTATTGTAGTAGGTTTATTTATTTACTATTTCACAACCATCAAATTTCGCTTGTCGGGATCGTGTCGCTTATTTAATCCTTTTACGCTTTACTTAGTGTACGGTTCGCTCTTCCTCGCACATGCACACTTTTGTTTGATCCTCGAATTGAGAAGACACCGCCAAATGAGACAAAACAGACGAGAAGCAAGAATCCTCGCTGTTTTGCTTCCTAAATGACATAGGTCGATTTGGTCAATCATCTAATGTATCTGTAAGAACGAGTTGACGGATGAAAGTTGCACCTGTAAAGAACCTTAGAGAGTTATCAACTGCATCAATCAAGAACCACCGCATTCAATATGTAGATTTTCGAGGTAAATTTCGAATTAAAATTTGGTCTTATTCATTTATTACCCAAGTTTCATGGTCTTGCAGTGAAAATCCTCATAAACATCTGAAGGAATTTCATGCGTGTGTTCAAGTACGAGGCCACAAGGCATGATCAAGAGCGATTGTTACGTGCTTTTCCTTTCTTTAGATGGGTTAGCTAAAGACCGTTATACTACTTACCTCGGATCTATTACAACGTGGAATGGTTTGAAGCAATTTCTGAGAAGTACTTCGCTCAAGAGCTGCCAACATCGTAAAAGATATTTGTGGGATCGACAACTTCCTGGAGAGACTTCAGACGAAAGTACTGAGCGATTCAAACAATCGCGATACCGCCTTCAAAGACGATTGGATCGCCTTCTTTATTCAATATTTTTACGAAGGATTATCATCATGGATGTGAGTACGATGGATGTCACAGAGTGTCGTGAATAAGACCTCTACTCAAGCAAGAGAGTTGATTCAAATATTGCCGCCAATGCACAACAGCTTACAAGAAAAGATCCCACTTCAAGGAAAGTGAATGAAAATATTTCTTCTATTGATCAACGTTAGATAAACTTACTGGCCAGGAAAAGTTTGTCAGAGAATGCGCAACAAGTAAAGACTCATGGATTTGTTCCAATACGGGTCATTCAACTGATATGTCCTACACTTCAAGAAGAACTCAACAATGCCAATGCAGCTTGAGGATTTCTAGGCATGCCTCGAGGAGGTAATGATCCTTATGCACGACTTTACAACCGGATGAGAGATCATCCAAACTTCACTATGGAGTTAAAGCCATCGTGATTTTCACAATACCCACCAAGACAACCAGCCCTCCACTACCAAACTCTAAGTCGTATATATCTTCAAGAGATTGTTAAATCATCATGACTAACACTCAACAATTTCAAAGCAGTAAACCACAACGAGCATTCAATTGGAGAACTGCGAAATCAATCACTACAAGGAGCCACTGAGTCTCAAGTATAAGGAGATTGCTTCACAACTGAGTGAATCCAAAAGCAAAACGCTAGCCGCCACCCTTAGAAGGGGAAAGGAACCAGAGAGCCTAAAAGAAAGTTGACAAAACAAGTAAAAGTTGAGCTGACGAGTCGATGCCTAATTCTCGTGATGCGCAAGAACCACCCGTAGCTTAAACCCCACCTACGGTGATACCCCTTCCTTTTCCAAGTCGGTTTGCAAAATCCAAGAAGGAGGAACAAGCAGAAGACATTCTAGAGACATTTCGCAAGGTCGAGGTAAATATTCTTTATTAGATGCTATAAACAACAACATGGACATGCTAAATTTCAAGGAACCTGCACTCTAAAAGAAAATTAAGAGGAGATGAAAGAGTTCACATGGGAGAATGTTTTAGCTTCCAAAAAGAAACTACCTTCTAAGTGCAAGCGATCCGTATGTTTACTATCCCTTGCAAAATTGGTAATGTTGAGTCAAGGCTATGTTAGATCTGGTGAGCTTCTATTAATGTCATGCCTCGCTCTATTTATTCATCTTTGAATGTTGGTTCATTAAAGAAACCGTGTGATAATTCAACTTGACAGTTCTAATGCATATCCTGGGGTATTGTACAAGATGTCTTAGTACAAGTTAACGAGTTGGTTTTTCCCGCTGATTTTTTGCATTGATACAAGAGGATAACTCTCTAATTTCGTCTCCAATTTTGCTAGGAAGACATTTTCTAAGACCGCTAGAACTAAAGTGGATATACATGCGGATTCTCACCATGGAATTTGATTTGAAAGTTATAGTAGTTCAATATGAACGATGCCACGAAATATCCCAGCCAGTTAGGAACATTCGATATTTTCTCGCGGGATGTTATCGAACCTATAGTGAATTCTTTTATTTAGACGCTCAAGATTCATTGTTGTTGCTTTGAACAATAGTTTCAGTTTCAAAGGATTGCAAAGGAAACGAAAATGAGTTTGTTTTTAAATTGCATCATAAGAGACAAATTTATGAATTAAATTCTTTGAGAACTTTAACTCATCATGTATCTTATATTGAATTACCTTCAACTCATGCAAAACTTCTTCCATCTATTTTGCAGGCACTGAAAATAGAGCTTAAACCATTGCCAAATCATCTAAAGTACATATTTCTAGGAGATGGTGAGACACTTCCGGTGATCATCTCTTCAAAGATTAGTACTTCAGAGGAAGAAAAGCTTATTAGGGTGCTGAAGGATTACAAAAAGGCTATTGGATGGACAATTGCTGATATTAAAGGGATAAGTCCATCCACGTGCATGCATAGAATACTGTTGAAGGAAGATGCCAAACCTTCAATTCAAGCTCAACGTCGTTTCAATCCACCCATGATGGAAGTGCAAGAAAGAAATTAAACTTCGACAGTGTATAATCTATCCAATTTCGATAAGAATGGTAAGTCCGATACAAGTGGTACCAAGAAAATGTATAACGATTATTGAGAATTTTACGGTGAGAGTTAAGTACCACCGTAGTTCAGAATGGAGGGTTTGTATTGATTTTAGAAACTTAATTCACTCACCAGGAAGGATCATTTTCCTATTCCTTTTATTGATCGATGTTTGAAAGATTGGCAGAAAATCTCTATTTTTGTTGTCTGATGACTATTCGTGTTTTCATGAGATACCGCCATACCGAGGATCGTGAGAAGACTACTTTCACGTCCGTTGGGAACCTTCACATCGACGATGCCATTTGGTCTTTGTAACGCCCCGCCACTTTCCGTGAGCATGGTCAAGATTTTTCACTCATGTAGAGAACATTATAGAGGTATTTATGGATGATTTACCGTCTATGCCGATTTTTTTTGGCGATTGTCTCTATAACCTAAGGAAAGTACTTGAAAGATGCATCAAACAAACCTTGTCTCAATTATGAAAATGTCATTTTATGGTAGATCAAGGCATTATTTGGGTTACGTAGTCTACGCTAGAGGAATTGAGGGTAGATAAAGCTAAAATAGATGTTATTAAATCTTTACCTTATCCCACATGTAAAGTGCGGAAGTTCGCTTTTTCCTGGTCACGAGGTTTCTATCGACGCTTTATTAAGGATTTTCAAAGATAGCTCAACCTTTATGTGTTTACCCGTAAAAGATGTGACGCTTGAATTTAATGAAGCATGGCGTAGCATTTGATAAGCTCGCGGTTATTGACTTACTCCAATTATACACCACCGATCGAGCCTTCTTGAGATAATGACCAAGAACTACGTCGCCGTTTCGGACAAAGCGGTTGAAGAGCTGCTATGATATATTACGCATCAAGACACTTGATAGTGCTCGCAATTACTCAACAACGGAAAAGACCTTCCGCTATTGTTTTTGCTTTAGAAAATTCCATTCATATTTATCGGGTACAGTAATCATTTTTTCTGATCATGCCCTCGGATATTTGCTCGCCAATGAAGCGAAACCGAGACTCATTCACTGGATCCTATTACTCAAGAGTTTAACTCGAGATCCGTGACAAGAAAGTGAGCAGAAATTTGGTTGCATCACCTTAGATTGACCACGAGTAAAGAAGCACACTATCAAGGATGATTTTCCGATGAGCATCTCTTGTAACTCAAGGTACGGTTCCTCGCACGTACGACATTGTCAATTACTTAGTTACAAGAACACTACCTAGTGATCTGACCAGGGCTCAAAAAGATAAAATTAAGAGTGATGCTAAGTACTATGTTTGGGATGACCCTTACTTGTGGAAACATTGCTCTGACCAAGTCATTAGAAGGTGTGTATCTGAGTTTGAAATTCATTCTATTCTCGAGTTTTGTCATTCATATGCATGCAAGAGTCTTTTGGTCCAAAAGGACAGCATTCAAGCGTGTTAGAATGTGGTCTATTTTGGCCTACTTTATTTCGTGATTCATACATGTTTTGTAAGTCAGGAGAATTTTCAAAAGATCGGCAATTTGTTTATAATCAAATGCCACTTACTCCTATTCTTGTGTGTGAAATATTCGATGTGTGGGGCATTGATTTTATGGGACCTTTTCCCTCATCTTTTGGCAATGTTTACATTCTTTTAATAGTGGATTACGTTTCGAAGTGGGTAGAGGCTAAAGCGACTCGGACTGACAATGTTAAAGTTGTTGTAGATTTTGTCAAGTCCAATATTTTTGCCAGGTTTGGTGTACCGAGAGCGGTGATAAGTGATAGAGGCACTCATTTCTGTAATCGGGTGGTAAAAGCTTTGTTCAAGAGATATCATGTTACCCACCGAGTGTCCACCGCCTATCATCCACAGAGAAATCAAGTCTATTCTTGAAAAGACGGTTAGTCCAAATCGAAAAGATCGAGCCACGATTGATGACGACGATTTCAGGGCGATCGCACCGCGTACAAAACTCTCATAGGTATGTCTCCTTATCGTTTAGTATTTGGTAAGCCTTGTCATTTACCTGTAGAGCAAGAGCACAGAGCATACTGGGCGGTCAAAGCAATGCAACATGCAGATGGATGAAGCGGGAAAGCAAAGGAAGTTGTAGCAGCAAGAGTTGGAGGAAATTAGAAATTAATCATATGAGAGTTCACGATTCTATAAGGAAAAGACGAAAATATTTCATGACAGAATGATTTTGAGAAAAGAGTTCTCTGTTGGTCAAAAAGTTCTTCCTTTTCATTCTAAGCTTAAACTTTTTCCTGGTAAATTACGTTCTCGCTGGATTGGACCCTTTATTGTTACTAATGTTTTTCCTCATGGTGCAGTTGAGATTCGGAGTCCGATCTCTGACAAAATTTTTAAGGTTAATGGTCACCGCTTAAAACCTTTTTACGGTTTTTCTGAATATCAGGAGGAAGGGCTCTAGAATCCTATTTATGGAGATCGATGCATAATGTGTTCAACCAAAGACATAAAACAGCATGGGAGGAAACCCAAAGGATTCATTTATTTTTATATCCGTTGTTTTAATTTTGATCCGATTGTTTAAATAATATTTTGTTTATTTTGGCCAAGTAATTTTAAGAAGCGTACGCCTTTAACTAATAAGTACTGTGATTTTAAAATAAAATGGTTTTGGCCCACGCTTTAACCAAGAAGACTTCGTGATTTCTGAAATGATTTGGCATGTGCACGCTATTAAAAAAGTACTTCTGTAATTTTTGGTGTTTTAAGTGTCTCTTTTAGTTTTTAGTTTGTAAAAAAAAAAAGGAGTTTTTATTTTTATTTTTTTTCATTTTCATTTTATTTTTTTTATTTATAATATAAAAAAAATTTTATTTTTATTTTAAAAAATTTCAAAAAAAAAAGGGGGATTTTTTTTTTATTAAAAAAAAAACACAAAATGATTTTACTGTTCAAGAAACCCTAACAATTACTTTCTCTCTAGCTCAAGCCAGCAGCCGCAACCTTCAGCCACCGCGCGTAGTTCCTCTCTCCAGCCGAGCAATCCGATCAATCCACCAACACTACTCCAAGAATAATGCGACTCCATCCAACACGCCAGCTCCACGTCTCCAACGCCTGCCCAGCAGGTCTCCTGTGAGCCACCCAAGACGATTCGCCCACAATCAGCAAGCCTGCCATGTGTCTCCAATGCCTCAGATCTCACAGCACCCGCGCGCAGACCAGTCCAAGCAAGCCACAGCGTGTTTCCAAGATCTCGCCCCTCATGACACCAAAGACCACTGTGCATCTCAACCCCCAGCAATCCAGCCTCGTGTCTTCACCAGTCCAGCACTCCAGCCACCACTCAAGCATCCCGTGCCAGCCAAACTAATTTCCAACGCACTTCAATTCGGATTCCAGCCAAACCCAATTTTCCAGCCGTGCTGCAAATTTCTCATTCAATTGTACCAATGCCGAAGAGGAAAGCGTCAACTTCTAAGTCATCAACATCCAAAAAGAAACCCGTCGTAAAGAAATCCAAAATTGCCACTCCCACTACGGTCCCATAGAACACCGTTTTAGATTCACATCAAGCCATGAGACAAAGATCGAAGCATGGAAAAAGCATGAGTGTTTTGCCGATTGCTGAATCCAATCTCGGAGGGTACCTCACATTCACGACTCAAAAAGAAAAAGAGCGGTACAAAGATATCTCAAAGCGAAAAATACTTCCAGCTAAGTATATTCATTACCCGACTCTTGAAAAATTAAATGTTAAGGATGAGTTTACTGCTTTGATAGATAAAATTGGTTTGCGACAATTTGTTGATGTTGATTGTTTGGGTTATGTTGAGTTGATTAGGGAGTTCTATGCTACTTTTCAATTTAATATACCGAATGATTTTACTTTGCATACTCCGAATGTGATAAAGTTTAGGTTAATGGGACGGAATTTTTAACACTCTATTACAGATTTTAACCTAGCTTTAGGATTCATTGATGATGATTATGCTTCTAGCGATGCATATTTAGGGACAACTTGTGACTTTAGCAAAAATTTTGAGCCTTATGGTCTTTGGCGTAATTTATCTTTAGATCACAGTGCCTATGACCCGAGTAAATCAAAGAGCTCTTTCTTACGTGATCCTATTTTGAAATGCATGCATCAGTTCTTGGCATATAATTTTTTAGGTAAGAAAGATCATTTGGGAGTTTTCTCTAAAACTGAGTTTTATTTTATCTGGTGCATGTTAAATGATGTGAGGCCTAATCTAGGTTTTTGGTTAGCAAATCAATTTCAAAGTGTGCTTAAAAAGTATAGGACTTTATATCTTGGTCCATACATTACTCTGTTAGCTATAAACTTATGTGTGCTCGATCCTGAGGATAATGATTTACATCCTGCTTGCAAAAAGGAATTTTTGGATATGTCTGTATTTGAACAGTGTGGTCAATTCAAGGAGGGAGATTTCATCAACCAGACCCACTCAACTTCCAAAGAAGCTTTATGCTGTGGAGTGGCGCTACCGATGACGAGTTTGACAAGTTGTTGCCCACCAACTATTCCTTCTACATCCGCACCACCTTTGAGCACCCGCTTAGAGAAATTGAGCACAATGAACAAGATGGATAATTTGGCCAGATATTTCGAGAGTGTGGATTTATCCCACCATTTCCGCCAAGCCCATAGACATTATGTGGATCAAAGCTCACAATTGAGACGCTTTTTCTTTGCCTTTAATCTTTACCCTTATGCATTATTTTTTTATGTGAGCTTTGATCATACATGGGGACAATGTAAATTCTGGGGAAGGATTTTAATATTGATATCTGAAGTGTTATTTTCACTGTCATCCTTAAATGATTTTGGAGTTAGTGTGCTTCATATATTAAGTTCAATTTTTCTTTTCTTTTCTTTCTCACTACTCTTTTCCCATCCATCTCAAATCATTTACATCTATTTCTATTTCATCATACTCTTTCATTTTTTTTTCTTCTTTCTATCTCATTTTATCTTTCACTTTTTATATCACTACATACATCTTTCTCGCTTCTTACCCTTTTTTACATTTCCCTTGATATATCACTCATACCTTTTTCTCATTCTACACCACTCTTGATAGTTGATTCATTTGAAGAGTGTACATGATTTAATGGCAAATTTACCAACTTTGTGAGGATTTGAGCCTATGAGCAACCACTACACTCTAATTAGTTTTGTTGTCTGAATATCAATCTTAGTTTGTTTATTCTAGAACTTGCTCACATGCATGTCAAGTGACACGGATTTTATGCATTAAAATGATAAGGGTAAGCCACTTTCTATTTCTCTATTTTCGTATTTTTCTTCTTTTTCTCCACCCGAAGACCTTTATTTGTTATCTTTGTTTGAGCCTTAACCATTCTCTTATAATTCTCTCCATCTACTTACCCATTTTCCTTCTATTTGAGCCTAAATTTAAGGAGATTTTTGGACTCATTGTTTGTATATATTTTGTTTATGTTCCGTTGCTTTTGCTACTTTGAATTAAAGTTTCTCAATTAGATCAAAAAGCATTATGCTTGAATTAAATTGTGCAAGTTTCATTTCTTTTGTTTAAAAAAAAAAATCAATCAAAATAAAAAAAAAATCCGAAAAAAAAAAGTATCTACATTCTTGGCGGCTTGAGTAGAAATAAGTATTTTTGATATTGCAAGGTTCATTCAATGGTTTCATTCTTCTCATTTTGATCCTTTTTTCTTTCATAACCCTTTCTTTTTCATTTACCCCATTTAGCCCCATTACAACCTTTCTAAGACCCTTAGATTTTTGCATTTAATTCATGTTTTGTGGATTGAAATGTGATATATGAGCAAGCTTATGGTAATAGCATTCTTTGATTTGATTTGAGTGCATAAATGATAACCTAAACATTTTGAGTGCATGGAGTGAAATCAATGAGAGGGCTATTAAATCTTGTTGCACTTGAATTTTGAATGGACTTTCTTTATGGTTGAATGTGCTTATTCTAGCTTCTAAGATCCTAAGCTTTAAAATCCTTGTCTCTCGAATGTTGCTAGACTTAATTTCTTGAGGTGTGCTTGCTTAAGATTGTTTTTGGATGAGTTGAGATGAGAATTGGGTGGAGAGTTGGGATTAGTCTTGAGTTATATGCTTGAGGACAAGCATCATCTTGGTGTGGGGGAATTTGTTAGAGTGTAATTTATGCATTAATTTTGTATTGTTTACTCCTTTTAATATCAATGTTTTGCACTTAATAATAGTGATTTATTTGTGTTTTATTTTGTAGGTGCAATTCTATTGATTGGTGTTAAAATTGAGCTAGAAGATGATGTTTGAGGATAATTATTTTCATGGAGGAATTATGAATTTCAGAAGAACTTTGTTAATAAGGCGTGGGCGCGTGCTGTCAACGAAAAACTTGCAGTTTTTATTTTAACGTGTTTCATCTTTTTGGGTTATTTTTGTAATTCCGAATTTAAAGAATATTTTAGATTTTAGTATTCTATTTTTAGAAGAACTCTACAATACAAAAGAGATTGAAACAAAAAGAGAATGGAATCAAGTAGGAAAAGAAGAAAACCCTAGATCTAATTTTTCTCTTCTCTCTATGAGGAACTAAATCTAAAATTCTGGTTGGAGGTTAATAAAGCTTTGATTCATCATTACTGTGAGATCTTTCTTATGCTTTAATTGTTTTATTGCTTTTTGGGTATTTGTTTATTCTTTGAATTATTGTCATGATTATGTTTGTTAATTAGATAATTGGCCACTATTTAATTACCAACTTAATCTATTGTCAATTAAAAGATTCATCGTATGAAGATTTTAATGTTTGTGACAAATAGCATAGCAGTGCGTTGTGTTATGAGAATAAACAATCTAATTTAAATGAACCATCGTATGTGTTTGTTGATTAGGATGTGGGTCTCTCTGGTTTTTTAGGCTATCAATTGATTAAATCCTATGATCGTATCTAGCGTTGTCTATTGATTAGGGAAATAACCAATGGTCGTACCTTGGTTATCGACTAGTTAAGGAGAGATTGGCTATTAGAGGATCTCATATAGCCTATTCATAAGTAGTAATGATTTATATTTAGATCAATGATCGAGTAATTGGTGAGTTAATTCCTTCAACCAGAGCTTTTCCGAATTTGAATTATAATTTTACTTTGCATTCTTGTTATCTTTAATTTGATTTTGAATTTTGTCAACAACCCCCCCCCCCCATTTTGTATTTTACATTTTAAAATGATTTAAATAATTACCAATCTCTGTGGACACGATCCTGCTGAATCACTATACACAAATTTATTAGAGTAGGTATTTATTTTTGCTGGCTTCGACAACCATCAGCAACTAACTTCTACTGCATATTCCACCAATTCACAAAACATTATTCTTTGTTCCAAGTCAACTTTATAAATTTACTTCAAAAAATAATTAAATAAAGCATAACCGAATGGACAAAGAATCAAAGTATAAGATTTCCGTATAATTCCATATAATCAAAGCATGAGATTTCTGTATACACACACACACACACACACACACATTAAAAAATTAAAAATAAGACGTAAATCAAAGCATGAGATTACAAAAAAAAAATCTTATTTGAAAGAAGATTGGTATGGTGATTGTGTTCCTTCTGTTGTTTTTTTTTTTTTTTTTGTTGAATAATGAAGAGGCAAAACAAGAAAAATATGTAAGAAATAAGGTTTAAGGGTTTGGATGTGGAGGTAATTTTTTTTGTTCCTTGTTAATTTAAGGTTAGTTTAGGAATTATGAAAAGTATAATAAATGAGAAAATAACTTCTCAAAAGGTCTTTTGGGAAAAGTTAGAAATCCTGAATTCTCTGAAAAAAAACCTTTTTTTTAATTCTAAAGCCCAAAAAAGAGCTTAATTAAGTTAACCAAAATAGGCACTATGTATGTTAAATGTGTCCCCTTTTTGGCAGCAATAACCCAACATCAAGCAAAAAGCTCAAGTGGATGAGATCTTTAATAGAGAATTTCCTAGAAAGAGCTTGAACAAAATTAGAAATCAAGGTCGAGGAATTGCCTATGACAAGTAGATCATTAATATAAACCAAAAAAAAAAAAAAAAATCAGCATTAGGTGTGTAAACAAAAAGGGAAGCATTAGTCTATGAGTGTGTAAAACCATGTGATAACACAAAGGATTTTAATTCATTGAACCATGCTCGCGGGGGTTGCTTAAGTCCATAAATAGCTTTAGAAAGACGATAAACATGGGAAGGCTGAGAACGATGAATATACCCCAGTGGTTGAGCCATAGAGACTTCCGATGATAATTTCCAATGCAAAAAAGCATTGTTCACACCCAGTTGGTGAACCGACCAATCTCTACTTACAGTAATAGAAAGTACTGTGCGAATAGGGGCGAGTTTTACCACAAGACTGAATGTTGCATGGTAATCAGGGCTTGGTCTTTAGTGAAGCCCTTAGCCACTAATTGGGCTATATATTTTTCAATGTTTCCATTAGATCGCTGCTTAATGCAGAACAACCATTTGCACCCGACAACAAGGATCCAACTCCATTTTTCATAAGGGCATTAATTTTATCCCTCATTGCTGCCCTCCAATTGGAGTCCCCAAGGGCCTGTGAAGCACCTGTGGGTTTAAAAGAAGTGGAGAAAGGGCATTAATTTTAAAATATTTGATTCTTTCTACGGGTGGTCATTGTGTGTTGGTTGTGAACTAATGGTCGTTGGTGAATTTGTGCAGTGAGTAATGAAAAGAAGAATCATACCTTGGTGGAATATCATTTATACTTAGAGAAGTAAGAGTAACCGTGTCAGAAGAGGCAACAATGATAAACTCCACGATGTGAGGCAACACTAGTGTAGACTTATTACTAGATGACGATTCATAATGAATATTTATAGAAGAAGAATATGAAGTGAGGTTTAGGATTAATGAAGAAGGTTGGTGGGAACCAGAGTTTAGAGTTGACTTGATTAACAGAGAAGAGGTTGACTCATTTAAATTGGTATAAGTATCTTCATGCATCAAGTCATGAGTTGCATGCAATTCATAGGAATTTGACAGACGTGATGGAGAAGATGACATGACATTGGAGTGAATTATAGTTGACTGGGATTTGGACACATCGATTTCAGAAGCAAAGTGGGAGAGAGATGGTGATGCTGAAGTCCAAGCAATAAAATTATTTATTTCAAAATCTTTCCTAAATGTTGAAGAGGATAAAAATGGGAATTAGTCTTCAACAAATTTGACATGTCTAGAAATAAATATTTTATTACTTTGTGCATCAAAACACTTACAAGTGTTATGAATATTTGGATAAATACTAAAGAAACATGGCTTGAAATGAGGTTTAAGCTTATGACAAGTTTACAGTCAAAGCCACAGGTAACATAGACACCCAAACACTCAAAGCTTGGAGTAATTTGGACTAGTGTGAAATAAACAAGAAAATGGTGACTTAGTTGAAGAATTGTTTTTGGAAAATGGTTAATCAAATACACAGCAACTTGAAAGGAATGAAACCAAAAAGACATTGGAAGAGATGCTTTATATAACAAGGATAAGCCAGTTTCGACAATTCGTCGATGGCGGCTTTAAGTTGAGGTTATGTGTTATGAAGTTTACGGTGGAGAAATCAAGTGCTGAATCCCATTAGATTCAACAAAAGTTTTTAAACTTTGATATCCACCCCGACCATTAGAGTAAATGGTGACAATTGGAGTTTCAAAAGTATTATTCCACGATAAGTTTGAATTTGGTAAAAATAGAGAAGGCGTCAGATTTTTTCGTTGAAAGAAAAAGCCCAATTTTTTTTGTAAAATGGTAAAAAAATAAAATATAAATGAAAAACCATCTATCGACTTAATTGGAAAGGTTCCCCATATACATCAAAATAAACAAGATCTAATGGACCACGGCTCTCAGGTGTAGAAGTACTCAAGGTTAGTCGATGACTCTTACTACAAAGACATGAATCATAAAAAAAGTTAGAATTAGACGCACTTAAGAACATAGAGAGATTATTATTCAACACCAAATAACTAAGGGTTTTGGTGGAGGGATGGCCAAGGTGATTATGCTAATTAACAAGAGAAGTCTTAACTCCTAAATAGGCAAGTTTGGCCCCTCCCAACGTTGACTCCCATATCGTAGGCCATTCAGACACATTATTCCTATTCTTTTCACGTGTGAGTGCCGGCCATATTGTGAGATCCTTCATGCAAAATTAGATGGAGAATATTCAACAGACATTTGATTAGTATTGTAAAATTAAGCAACTCCGAAAATAAATTTTGTTGTATTATAGCAACACGAAGGACATTAGATAATGAAAAAGATTTAGATGAGGAAGTAATATTAGAAGATCCGGTATGTGTGATATGAAGCCCTGTGCCATCACTAATAATGATTAATATTAAAAATTATTTGATTATCAAGCGATAAAAAATATTATTTTGTACTTATATTATAATTTATATTTGTGTTTATACAATATATTAGGGATTATTAATTATTTCTTAACTATATTTGATATTGTGTATTTTTTATGTATTTATTAGGTAAAATATTAAATTCACGTAATTTGATACTCCAAACATATAAACGGATGCCAATTTTGGATTTTGAAGGTCCGAAAGCCTTAGAATGAGTTAAGACTGGCTAAAATTGAGATTATGTAAAAAATTGATTTTTTCTATTGACTGACCATTGATTAAATGATAAAATGAGCTTACAATAGATATGAGTGCATTGGATGATTATCAATTTTGACTAAATCTCAACTATTCATAATTCATTGGCCACAATTGTGCTACGTGGCAATGGTTGGTGAAACAAGTTGTAAGATCCGAACCTTTGTATTCGGGTCAACTCGATCCAACTATTAACCAGCCAAATCTTAACCATTTTTTAACTAAATCGGGCACTTCACATAAAGCTGTTGGATCTTAATCTAATGGCTGTGAGAAGAGCATGCAAAAAACTTATGATGGACCGCAAAACATTGTATTATGAATGTATTTTTCTGTAAATAGAACCTCATTTTTATGTTTTGAGCATCTCTCTTCTTCTCAATTTCTCTCAATTTTCCCGTAATCTAATTTCTCAGGTGTGTTTTAATATTTTGCATAATTATTTGTAAATAAATTTAGTTTTATTTTCAACTTTAGTTGTTTTTGTTCCTTTTAATTATGAGTAATTTAATTTTAATAATTATTTTTATTTCAATTATACTTAGTTAAATAATAACAGTTGGTAAGGTGAAACTCTTAGGAAATAAATGTGATTTAATCAAAATTTATTTTTAATTATATAAATTAAATTATTTTCCATTTAATTTTATACATATTTTATATTTTGAAATTTAGATTTATTGTAGACAAACAAGGGATGGTAAAATGGTATTTTGACTCATTGTAGACAAATTAAAATTTGGCACAATAAATACTTAATCCATAATAAAATTAATAAAATAATAATAATAATTTATGTAATTAATCATTTTGGCAATAAACCAAAACAAAGCAAAAGCACAGTCTCGTGCTTCTCTACAACGATTCACCTGAACCCACAAAGCAAAGAGCAAGAAAATCAGATGTTAGAATCTAAAATCTCCGCTTCATTTTGGTCCAGTGAAGAAAGAAGGTTCTCCGTTATGTCATTTAGCCCCAAAGTTACATTCCTGTACCGCTCAGTGTTGGCAGTCCACAGTACTGCAACAATCTTACCCACCTTGTGTAGTTGTGATTCTACCTGAACTCTCTAGTTACAACAAACAAACACATGAAAAATAAACCCCATTTCTTACAAAAGGAAACAAATTAAGTAAACCTCTTGGGATCAAAACTAATAAGTATATGTACCTAATATGTTTGATGGTTTGTAGCGCATTTGTGCTTTGGTTCCAATGATCATTTGTTGGCACGTGACTCATAGTTGCTAGCAATGAAATCAGCCAGGTTCATAGATTTCAGGAAGTGGAACCATGGATCCCCATGTAGGGCTTAGTTGCTTTTCTTGTCACTTATATCCCATCCTCCAAATACAATGTCAGCTGGATTCACCTAAATTTACAAACAAATGAAATTGAAATTTTAGATTAATTTAGAAGCAATTATGAAAAATTATATCAACCAATTCCATTCTAACGAAATTACCATATGGAGAATGCTTTTGAATGAAGGATCGTTAAATACATGCAAGAACCTTAGGAAGGTAGCTGAGAAATTGTAGCCACAAGGAGAAAAGAGTAGAATCTGCCCTACAAAAATTGAATTATAATTAATATATTTATCTTACAAGCAACTTAATATAAATTTAAGCGTCCAGAAAGCAGAGAAATTAGATCATGGAATTCCTAAGTTGAAGAGACAAAAGCGGTACAATAAACAAACCTCTTCTTCAGCTTTCAACGAGCATCCTGTGCTGAGACCATTGCTTTGGAATCTGATCAAAGAAAAAGGTTTCTTATCTTCTTATAGCAAGAAACGAGTAAAATGATTAAGAAATAATAATGCTCAATGTTGTTCTTGGTTATTCAATCTGATGTTGTTCTTGGTAATTCAATCTCTATTTTTTTTTTTTAAATATATATATACCGTTGCATAATGCAGACCAGATAACATACATGATACATGTTAGTGTTGGGAAAAATTCAGTTTTAAAAAACATTTTAGGACCGATCTCATAAAATATATATGAATTCATAATCTAGAAATCGTATCTTGAAAATCCAATTTGGATTTTTCCGCTGAAGTGATTAAAGCTCCCAAATCACGATCCGTCACACCACTCCCGTTAGATCACGATCCGTCACCACCACGCCTGTTAGATCACGAACTATCACCAATGATCTTTCAGGTTATGACTCAGCTTTTATCTGCACTTAACGTGTGGGCGCCTTTATCACTACTAAAAGCAAAGTAGCACGAGAAAATTTTTCTCTCAAAATTAGAGACAAAAATCTTTTTCTCTGATCTGTATGAAGTGGCTGCTATCTCTTTTAGGAGAAAAATAAGCCTTTTTATATTATTTCTTTAGTGAAACCCTAGGCTCCAAATAAAAGTCACGTTACTTACTTTTTTCCATAAGGGGACTACCTTGTAAAATAACATAAGGCCCCTTTATACATAAGCATATTAATGGAACCTCCCACTAAATAATATAATTATGTTTTTGACCCAAATTGCTAGTTATCTTGCTTATTAATCCAGTAGTGGTGCAGTCAATTAAATGAACTAACCCGGAGATCATTTGGGAACATACAATAGTGGCTACAACAATTAAGCATGTATTTAAACAAGCTTAATCATTTAATTTCAACTCTACTCCACTATAAGATTGGAACTAACCTCCATAATTGTATGTTCGAATAATAATTTGTCTCAAGCCACATTGATTTCTTTACTGCTCAATCCTTTGTACCACATCGTTAATTAAATCGATATCTCAACTGTCCAATCGATTTAATTACATCTTATTCCTTGATACTTACTAGTTTTCTCTAATGATCATTTTCAACATACTAAATATGTTGACATACTCTGGCCAAAGATTTCTATGATCAAGTACCGAAAACCCATCAAGAGATGTGTCGTACAAATTTTATATTATTAATCTATAACTCCAATACTCATAATTGCTCCCACCAAGATACCGGGTAATCTTGACCACAAGGGTGTGTTGTGCCCATTGGTAACTCAAATGGAATAACAATTACAATCATGAAATCATAATTACAGATTTAATAAGTGTGTCGTTTCAAGGTTAATTAAATCTCATATGTGACCAGCTCAATGTAGTCAATCTACATCAGTAAATTCATATATGATTAAGACAAATCATTCAATGAATTTACTACAGTCTAAACATAAATAGAGCGCCCAAGTCTGTTTATCAACTGCGAACTTAATTTATTTAATCATAAGATAACTTGTATTTATGTCTTCTGTGAATTCATATGATGATCACATAAATACATATAAAATGATTAAACAGACCTTATTCAATATATTTATGCAATTAAAATATCTCAAATATTTATTAATCAGAAAATAAGTTAATATGCTTTAAAAGAGCATATTATCCCAATAGTTAGAATGAGAAGGTGCTTCATGCAGTGAATCAATGCTCGAAAAATGCCTCAGAGAAGCAACTAAGCATGGTTTTCACGTCCAGCTCCTCATTCAGGAAGTATTGACATGGAAAATGACTCAGCAAAGGAGTGATTACTCAGCACCACCTCAGGAATTCTCAAGGTAGCTTGTAGATAACAATGAAGGGTTGTTGATAGGACAAGTGAGAACTGACCTTTGTAAAGGACAGTGAATTGTGTCCATCAGATTGAATCAAAGGGAGCCAATAGATTAGCATTCCAGCTGTGCTTGTAGTGAAATTGACTTGTCAAACAAGAATGTATTTTTATATATATTTACATGAAAAATGGAAAGCAAGAATGCCGAGCAAAATTATATTCGGCTCGCTGTAGCTCTGCGTCCTGCATTCTCAGTTCTTGAACTCTACAGAATTCGACTACAAAAAGAAAATACCTGTGAGTGATGGTAACTGCAGCCACTTCGAACACTTTCAAATGACAGTAGAAACTCTGCTAATACCTGCAAAAATTTTGTAATGAGCCCATAAAGGTCGGATATTGCTGTGAGACAAAAGTTGATAGTGTTTTGTAAAAGACATAACTTTTAAAGTTTGAAAAATAATTGTGGTGATTTGATTGCCCTGATTCTCATAAGCAATAAACCACTGCCCAAGAACTTTTGCCAAGAACAATTCAAGATGCAATTAAACCAACGATCGATCTGAAGCACCAATGATGAAACAAAACCTTAGCTCTAGGTTAATGGAGATTGAACAGAAGATTAAACGAATCAAGAAGCAAATACACACTCTCAAAGACAGGATTTAACGTGGTTCGATTATGCATAAAATGCACAATCTACATCCACGGGAGAAGACACAGAAATCTCTTTATTGATGATTCAAGATGAATATTACAGAGCTGATACAGAGAAGGTTACAAGGAAAGAGATGACTCTTTCTCACTTTCTAGAAACTCTCTGAAAAGATCATTCACGCATGCACAATCTGCTTCAACAACCAACCTCTATATACTCTGTTATGAAAACCCAGGTTGCACAGCCAAACACTTTTGTTTTATTTACTTTCTTTAGGTGCTTCATCCTTTTAAATTTTATTTATTTATATGCATTAAAATGTTAGAGGAAACTAATTTAAGGTTTCAAATTATATGAATAATAGCATTTATATTAAGAAAAAGTACGAGAGACTAATCACATGTTATTAACGATCACGAAGACTTATTAATGAGCAAACAGCTTAAATGAAGACTGAAATCCTAGATTTTGATTGCATTTGGAACTTTTGGGGCGATGATACTTTCTAATTTCCCCTAAACAAGTAATTCAGCTACGGTGAGAAATAAAAATCTCATTTTACTAATTTTCTTAACTATTCAAAAAACAAACTATGATGGTGACAAATTCATACTTGGGTGTTACTCTGCTACAGAAAATCTCCACCATCGTTGTCCTGATGTCCTTCCTCAATAAAGATTGTCGAACAATGGATTTACCACTGGATCACAAAATATTGTAAATCAACAATAATTAAAAAAGTGGAGTGAAATTAATGTTAGTTAGTTAATTAATTATTTCAATGGAAAAATAGAATTGGCCAGTACATAAAAATATACTTAAACCATGATAAATCTCATAGATCGTAAAAAAACCTTGCACTCTAGACTTCAATGCTGCTAGCCCTCATGTTAGGATCATATAGGCACTCTGCTTTCCCTTTTAACAGTTTTCTCGATTTTATATTTTGGGATAATAATCTCCTTTCCATCCTCGTTTTGCTAGAGGAGTTCCCTTTCAACAATTCCTTCGCTATCATGGTTGGCTCACTCCCATACTGAATTATCTTTGGCCACCTCTTTTCCAAATTAGTTTTATATGAAAGCACTTTGGTTCTTCTTAGCAGTCTAAACGGCAGACATTGATCTCTCTCGATAAGACTAAAATTAAAATTTTAAATTAAACAAACATAATTAATTAATTAATTAATTAATTAAAAATATAATTTACTAAAATTTATTAATTTATAGAGTGTATTTACAATTTAAATAATATAAATTTTAAAATTTTAAAATTCAGTTTATTTGAATCATTCAAGTTTTCTCTCTACACCTATTTTAAAAAAGAAATTTATTATTAAAAAATTAAAATTTAAAAATATCAAAACTACTCTTCATTGATCACTATCTTTCTTTACCTTATAATTGGATATTCTCTCCCTACTATTACATTCTACAAACTAAATACTCAATTTTACTCCCTTTTATTTTATTTTTTTGTTTTTTTTGCTTGTCTTAACATATCATGTCCTATATTTTATGCTTTTTGAAAATATAAAGCTTTTTTATGTTGATATTCAATAGCCTCATGGCTAATAAAATTTACTTATGTTTATTTTTAAATGGTAGACTTTGTTATTCTTAGTTAATGATACTAATTATTTGCAGTTAAAAGAATATATCTGAATGAATTGATGAGAATTTGTGAAATTGAGAAGAGAAAGAGAAGAAAGAGTTACTTAAGTAATTTTTTCAAAAGATTATTTAGATAATAAAGTTCTTAATTAAAAAGAGGGTGTAGAAAGAAAATTAGTGGGTTTAAATAGCTCTGTCCTTTAAGGAATTAGTACAAAAGGCACAAAAAATACAAAAACGAGTCTTGCATTGTAATTTTTTTTGGTATTATAGTCTTTTTATTTATTTATTTATAATTTTTTTTTTTTTGGGTCTTCTAAAGATGGTACACTTATTTTTTGCACATATCAGTATTAGGCATGAAAAGTGAAACTATAGTATTTCATTTTTAAAGAGAAGGGATATTTTACCATAAAAAGTAAAATAGGTTTCTAATTAAGTTTCAATAACTACCACCTTTTCTGAAGCTTTTCTTGATTTGATCAACTGGTCAATTAATTTCCATGAATTAGTTTGTTACTAAAGTTAAAAAAAATAAAAATTAAAAAAGAAGAAGAAAGAAAATGTTAATTATTCAATTTGTCAGGAATACTGAAGAGGGGATAGAGCATAACTAATTAATTTCACATATGCACTCGGCGGCGGCAGCTGCAAGCTCCAAAAATGAAATACATGAAATTAAACAGAATAATAAGTTTGTTGCCTTTTAAATCTGTGTTCTTGTTGTGAATCATCACTTCCCCTTGATTAAGTCACTTCATCATTATTCATGGACAAGCTGCATTAATATAATTAATTAATTAATTGGCTTCAATCAAATCATCCTACTGGCAAAGAAACAGAACATGGAAAATTGTTTTGGCTCTTCCTCATTGCTTCATCAACCAACTTCATACCAAGAATATGCATATTTCGTTGTAATTAATTATCTGGTGCAGTTGTCCATATGCATCTTTTGCTTCAATTGAAACAAAAACAATTAGTGATTTTCAAGTACCTGAATTTCAGTATAGAAAACAAGGATGTTTACTTACAAATTGTCCATCCAATTTTTCTTGTATAATCATATACATGAAGCAAAAGAAAAGAGTGAGTTTTGATACCATTCATCAACATCATCCATGAGGTTTGAAGAGCATTTTTGTGACCTAAAGCATCCAAATTGTAATTTAAAGCTTAATCTTCTTTGTTCTTTGTTCTTTCTTCTTTCTTCTATGTTGAAAGGAAAATTGTAAAGCAGGCATATAAACAAAACTCTCCGTCAGCTTTGACCTCGATTCTGG
Organism: Citropsis articulata; assembly: GCA_030449925.1. Lineage (NCBI taxonomy): Eukaryota > Viridiplantae > Streptophyta > Magnoliopsida > Sapindales > Rutaceae > Citropsis > Citropsis articulata. Next base: position 1,607,643 of record JASUUH010000108.1, on the reverse strand, counting down.
TGTTGACTGCAGCTAGCAGTAGACCCAAATCAAATCTGAGTAGCCAAAGCAGTCCTCGCACGTGCTGTGGGCATTCTGTGCTGGGAACGTTATTTTCGAATCTGATAAAAGAAAATTGGTCATTATATTCCCAAGACAACCCAGAGAGCTCAGCTGAGGATGAAATCCAAACATTTCTCCTCCTCTCAAGCTGTCAGCACAATGATGTATGCCACAAACCACTAAAGCCACAGTCACAAGCTGCCGATCCTCTGCAAGATTAATTCATTAAAATTCGCAGGTAAACTTGAAATGATACAAAGCTTAGCATCATGATGAAATTTCCCGGATGCAGAAAATATATACCACAAGTTTTCCCACAATATATTTCCTTATTTGTATTTCACATATCAACATCAGACACGAAATATAGAACAGATAATATATATTATACACATTAGAAGGAGAAAGTGTTTGATGCAGTGAATGGACTGTTCGGCGAAATGCCACAGCAACCTAGCATGGTGCTCAAATCCAGCCCGACATTCAGAAAGTATTGACATGGAAACTGACTCAGCAGAGGAGCGACGACTCAGCAACGCCTCAGAAATTCTCTAGATAGCTCGTAGATAAGAATGAAAGGTTGTTGTGTAGGACAAGTAACCTGCCCTTTGTAAAGAACAGTGAATTTTTTCCATCAGATTGAATCAAAGGGAGCCATTAGACTAGCATTACAGCAGTGCATTACTGAACATGATTTGTTAAACAAAAATGTATTTTTATATATACTGAAATGAGAAACGAAATTGCAAGTATGCGGAGCAAAATATTAATCTTCCCTCCGGTAGTACTGTGTTTTGCATTTTTAGGGTTTATTCGGCATTGATGAATTGCAACTTTTAAGATACCGTTATTATGAACAATAATTTGTAATTGTAATATATCCTAAAACCACATTAGATTTCGACTAATTCAGATTCGAGTCAGGTAAGACTGTTATGGAATTAAAGCTTTCCCAATAAATCTCTTTTTTTTTATAAGATCCAAATATAATTGTTGATACTTGGGTCAGTGAGCCAAATTAATTGGCTTGGGGCCAAGGAGATTTCTCCGAGAGAGCAATTCAGTCAATTAAAAATACTAGTGTCAAGCAAAAAAAACATAAAAAAATAAGACAAAAAATTAGGAAGAAACTCACACTTGATTTGCTATGACACCACGGGTGAGAGTTGAGCAGTTGTTTCTACCCCCGCGCAACACATCGACGGGATGCACACAACCATAAAATTAAACAACAATAATGACGAAACCCAGTGTTTATATCTACAAGTCAGAGAAAGCTATATCCAGCTACAGAGACCATTAGGAAACTTTACCGAGCACTTGTTTCATAGTATACATTTTTCCATGCATGCTTAATTAGGCCATAGTGATAGGTAACATGATTTTGTATTGTCAGCATATATAGCTAGCATAAGTAGCAGTCAAAACCTGTTCTGCATATTAATAGAAACAAACTAAGAATCAGGCATTGTTGTGATGATTCATGTGCATGCTTCTCAACAAAAGGAAGAAGAAAAATAACAAATGAAAATATAAAGAATAGAGTCCTCATTGGGGCACCAACCAATTTCATGAGATTCATTTAAATCATATCTGCCAATCTTCAGCTGGCACTAAGACAGGGAATATTTGTTTTCGAATTAAAACTTTAACATCAAATAAATGTTTTAACGAATAACATTCAACGAGAATCCCCTTTGCATGGATTTGATTGGTTCGATCTTTCTTGAGAGCATTAGAAAAAGCATAAAAGAGGGCATTTGAACCTACTAAATTCCTCTCTAAACAAATTTCAAAAAATAAAATCATTACTAATTTTTTAAAATATTAAAATTACCCTTCGATAATCACCTTCTCTCTCTACCTTAAAATTATATATTCTCTCTCTACTGTCACATTCTGCAAACTAAACACTCAATTTCACTCTCATTTAAATTTATTTTTTTAGCCTTTCTTAGTATATCATAGCCTACATTTCATACTTTCTATATATAAGAGTTTTTCATTCTTGATATTCGTTAGTTTTTGTTTTTAGTAAAAATTAATTTGTTGATATTTATTAACTATCATGACAAATAAAAACTTACTAATGTTCATTTTCAAATGGTAGGTTTAGTTCCTCTTAGTGATACTAATTTTTTTTTTTCAAATTAACAATTTAACGAGAATCCCCTTTGCATGGATTTGATTGGTTCGATCTTTCTTAAGAGCATTAGAAAAAAAAAATAAAAGAGGGTATTTGAACCTACTAAATTCCTCTCTACACAAATTTCAAAAAATAAAATCATTACTAAAATTTTAAAATATTAAAATTACCCTTCGATAGTCACCTTCTCTCTCTACCTTAAAATTATATATTCTCTCTCTACTGTCACATTCTGCAAACTAAACACTCAATTTCACTCTCATTTAAATTTATTTTTTTAGCCTTTCTTAGTATATCATAGCCTACATTTCATACTTTCTATATATAAGAGTTTTTCATTCTTGATATTCGTTAGTTTTTGTTTTTAGTAAAAATTAATTTGTTGATATTTATTAACTATCATGACAAATAAAAACTTACTAATGTTCATTTTCAAATGGTAGGTTTAGCTCCTCTTAGTGATACTAATTTTTTTTTTCAAATTAACAACTTAACGAGAATCCCCTTTGCATGGATTTGATTGGTTCGATCTTTCTTGAGAGCATTAGAAAAAAAAATAAAAGAGGGTATTTGAACCTACTAAATTCCTCTCTACACAAATTTCAAAAAATAAAATCATTACTAAAATTTTAAAATATTAAAATTACCCTTCGATAATCACCTTCTCTCTCTACCTTAAAATTATATATTCTCTCTCTACTGTCACATTCTGCAAACTAAACACTCAATTTCACTCTCATTTAAATTTATTTTTTTAGCCTTTCTTAGTATATCATAGCCTACATTTCATACTTTCTATATATAAGAGTTTTTTTTTCTTGATATTCGTTAGTTTTTGTTTTTAGTAAAAATTAATTTGTTGATATTTATTAACTATCATGACAAATAAAAACTTACTAATGTTCATTTTCAAATGGTAGGTTTAGTTCCTCTTAGTGATACTAATTTTTTTTTTCAAATTAACAATTTAAGCTAGTTACATTCACTAATGTTTTGTGCTGGTTCTACTACATATTCATCACTGGTGTGCCCTTAGGAAACATGAAATTCCATTGGAAATGAAGTTCGATTGCCAATTGCTCACTGTTTCAGGCGAGAACTTATTCACACCACATGTCACAAGGATGAACTCTTTTTCGATTGAAATAAAGTTTGGCTTGATTGGAAATTCATGCTTAGTGGTCTGCGATCCACCTGATTCAGTTGCGTGGTTTGGAAAGTTAAGTCCAAAAAGCATATTTTGTCGTTGATATCGCCTAAATAAGCTCCTATTGCAATTTTGACTATAGTTGTTGTTTCATTGAGTAGTAGATTTAGATTTAAACAATAATAGCACCTATTGTGAATAGTGATAGCGGAACAGAGTACATCCATGAATAATGAATAACCAGTAGCTTAGTATTAATTTTCTTGTATTTTTATAGTATAGAAAGATAATTGGGGAAAATGTGAGAAAATAGAATATTTTCAGAAAATGAATATGGAAATGTGTTTGGAATATATTTTAGAAAATGTTTATTGAATGAATTTGCAAAAGTTTTTTTGGGAGAATCTTGAAATATTTTCTCAGAAACATTTTTGGGGCGAATACTAAAAATGTTTTTTCATAAATTGTTTTTAGAAGAATACTAAAAATATTCATTTGAAAATTGTTTTTGGAAGAATATTGCAAATGTTTTCTCGGAAATTGTTTTTGAGAAACTAAATTTAAAAATGGGTTTTGGGAGAAAAATTAATTTTGAAAAATGCACTTAAGTTTTTATTTTCTCTTGGATTACTTAACTAAAAGGATAGATGCTTGAATGAATTGCGAAGTTTACTATTTATAAGCTTCTTTAATTGCGTTAGTTCTAGTGTATGCTTTACATTAATTCTAATGCATGCATCCTTTATATTAATTCTAATGCATGCATGCTTTATATTAATTCTAATGCTTGCTTTATACTAAATATCAGTTAATGCTTTATATTAATCCTAATGCATGATTTACATTAAATATCAGTGCATGCTTTGTCCACACATAGAATCCGCATGCATTTCATATTGTCAACATCATATGCATTCAATCATGATGCATACTCACCAAAGTGAGCTTTTTTAGCCAATAATTATTTATTTTATGACTACTTAACTTTTAATTCAGAAAACAAATAAATAATCGATGTATATGAATTAACAATGCATGCATGAGATTTGGGATTTTTTATACTAAACTTATTATTATTTTAAAGTGATTGGCTCACCATGAGTTTGTTTCACATGACATTTCCTTGTAGGTTAAGAGATCCCAAATGGTCTTAATTAAGGGTTCAAAACAAATTAAGTTTCACTTTATATGGGTAGCTCCTAAACCAAAGCCCATAATTGTCCTAATACAATGACTTGAGTCCATCATGAAATATGTACTGTATTGGTTGACTAGACCATTAGGCTTAGCATCGATTTTTAAGAAGTAACACTGATCAAGGGTGATTTTAACACAACACCAACATCATGATTTCATTGGCATTCTTTTGACCAAAAGCATGTAAATTTCAATTGAATCCATCCCTTTTTCCGCTCATATCTTGTGAATGAACTACCCACACTCTCATGGAGATAATCAATGGCTTAAATTTCATTCTTTCTATCAATAATATACTTGAAATTCCATTAAAAATCATCGTTAAAATTTTCTCTTTTTTACTTTATTTCATGTCTTTATTCTGTTAAATTTTATGTGATTGAATGAAAAAAAATATATACATCTATAGTTTAAAATATTAGAGGAAACTAATATATCCATGTTCATTGCATCTATGTGCTTGCCCGGGATCTAGTCCAAGAATTGGAACTTCTTTAACTAAAGTGTCCTTTCTCATCTTAGCGTGACTCCTATTCTCAATTATCTCACATTGTCAATTATCTCCACCACCTCTTGTCCAAATTTATAAAAGTCTTTTTGTTTTTCTCATCAATATAAATGGGTGATATTGGTATATTTTGGTTAGACTAAAATTTTAATTTTAAAATTATATAAATTTAAAAAAATAGTAGTTGAATCAAATTTCATTTAATAGAATATCATAGTCAACTATATTTGTAATTTTATTGAATTATTAATTTGTAATATGAATAATTGATCCAAGGTTGAGAATTAAATTTTTTTAAACATAAAAAAACAAAAGTTGAGAGGTTAACAGTCATCGTCCTATTTCTCTTTATATCGTGCTTTCCATAAATTTTACAAAATTTATATTATTTAAGAAAATTCTGTAAATTACAAAATTTATAATTTCAAAATTTATATCATTTAAAAAAATACTTTGTAAATTACAATAAGTAGTTGCCATAATGCAGAGAGCCACTAACATAGTGCAGAGTAGCAAGACACTTAGCCATATTTATTTTCAGTCTTACTTCCATGTGTGTAAATTTCAAATTACTAAACTTCAAATTACCATTACCTATTCTTGTGTGTAAACATCAAACTACCACTGTTTAGAGTGATTATCTTCTACATATCTCAAGATATGTAAACATCAATTTATTCTTTAAATGTTGTTAATTGCCATAGTGGACTTTTGTTGATTTGTTAAAATATAAAAATATACAACTTATAAGTGATAATGTTTAGGGATGGCAAAAAAATTGGATTCCGGCCGTATCCGAAAATATTTGAATTATTTTTTAGTTAAATTATTCATTTAATTAAAATTAAATTAGAAATATATAAGTTAAATAAAAAAATCAAATTTATATGGATTAGTGGTATTTTTATTTGTGGATTTGTTGTAGTGTTCGGCTTAGATTTATATTATTATTAATTTTTGATTTATATTGTGGTACTTTTATTTGTGAATTTATAGTGATGTTGAATGTTATTTTTGTTGGGGAAAATTCAGTTTAAAAAAAAAAAACTTTTAGGGCTGATCTCATAAAATATATATGAATTCGTAATCTAGAAATCGTACCTTGAAAATCCGATTTAGATTTTTCCGCTGAAGTGATTTAGGCTCCTAGATCACGATCCGTCACCACCACTCCTGTTAGATCACGATCCGTCACCACCACGCCGGTTAGATCACGATCCGTCACCATCACGCCGGTTAGATCACGAACTGTCACCAATGATCTTCCAGGTTATGACTCAGGTTTGATTTGCACTTGACGTGTGGGCGCCTTTATCACCACTAAAGCAACTAACATGAGAAAATTTTCTCTCAAAATTAAAGAGAAAAATCTTTTTCTCTGATCTGTATGAAGTGGCTGCTTTCTCTTTTGGGAGAAAAATAAGCCTTTTTATATTATTTCTTTAGTGAAATCCTAGGCTCTAAAATAAAAATCACGTTACTTGCTTTTTTCCATAAGGGGACCACCTTATAAAATAACATAAGGCCCCTTTATACATAAGCATATTAATGGAGCCTCCCACTAAATAATATAATTATGTTTTTGACCCAAATTGCTAGTTATCTTGCTTATTAATCCAGTAGTGGTGCAGTCAATTAAATGAGCTAACCCGGAGATCATTTGGGAACATAAAATAGTGGCTACAACAATTAAGCCTATAATTAAACAAGCCTAATCATTTAATTCCAACTCTACTCCACTATAAGATTGGAACTGACCTCCATAATTGTATATTCGAATAATAATTCATCCCAAGCCACATTGATTTCTTTACTGCTCAATCCTTTGTACCACATCGTTAATTAAATCGATATCTCAACTGTCCAATCGATTTAATTACATCTTATTCCTTGATACTTACTGGTTTTCTCTAATGATCATTTTCAACATAATAAATATGTTGACGCACTTTGGCCAGAGAATTCTATAATCAAGTACCGAAAACCCATCAAGAGATGTGTCGTACAAATTCTATATTGTTAATCTATAACTCCAATACTCATAATTGCTCCCACCAAGATACCGGGTAATTTTGACCACAAGGGTGTGTCGTGCCCATTGGTAACTCAAATGGAATGACAATTACAATCATGAAATCATAATTAACTCAAAATTAAGATTACAGTAAAATCAATGCCTATGAGATTTAATAAGTCTGACAGTCATTTCAAGGTTAATTAAATCTCATATGTGATCCAGCTCAATGTAGTCAAACTACATCAGTAAATTCATACAAGATTAAGACAAATCATTCAATGAATTTACTACGCCTAAACATAAATAGAGCCCAACTTTATCAACGTGAACTTAATTTATTTAATCATAAGATAACTTGTATTTATGTTCTCGAATCCATATGATGATCACATAAATACATATAATATGATTAAACGGACCTTATTCAATATATTTATGCAATTAAAATATCTCAAATATTTTATTAATCAGAAAATAAATTAATATGCTTTAAAAGAGCATATTATCCCAACAATTTTAGGTGTTGAATTGTTGATTGTTGAACTTTGATTAGATTTTCTTTGATTTTATTAAGTAAATTTGTTGAATTTTAAATTTTACCTGAATTTAGCATTATTTGACCCTAATATCCAGAAAATTTGTCTATAATCTTCATAAGCATTACCACATTCGGATCTATATATTTTTTTGGGATTTTGATGTGGTTCCAAATATCAAAATCTTAACATGGATCTGAAATCTCAAAATTTTGCAATGAAACACTCCTTTGCGAAATTGGAAAGCGGCTGGCTGATGGCGAGGTTTGGCATTGTTAAAGAGGGATGGGGGTACTGATTCAGGATAGAAGGGCCATGTTTGACCGAATTGAAAGAGGTTAGAGTTTGTTAAAGAGGACGAGGTCAGGATGAAGAGGAAAAGGATAAATGAATAATAAAAATAAATAAAGAGATAATAACAATAACAGAAATGGTTTTTTCACCATAAATGCCGACATTAACACCGAATCGGCATCGTTTTCATTTAGATCAAAACACAAGTTTTGAAGTACGACAACCTGCCAGTAAGTATCACCCTCATACGCCGCATCGTATTGCTGAGGTATGTTCTAATCCTTATTCTTTTAGTGCAAGATAATCTGTACATATTTTAATATAGAAAAATGGGATTCGATGAGTGAAGTTTTTTTTTTTCTTCTTTGAAGCCTTCATTCGCACTGGACTAAAAGGTTTTGAGGCTTAGGCTTCGAAGGTTAGTGGCTGTTGAAGTGCACTTTGAAAAAAAACGAATCGTGAAAGCCACGGAAAAATCAAAATTAAATTCTAATTTCTCAATTTAGGGTTTGTTTGATTCTCTTCCTATCGAAAGCAAACCAAATGGCGAAAAACAATCTTGGCCGTATATTTGCATCAATCGCCAACCTCTCAGCTCCACCGGGGCTATCCCGTCCGTTCGTCGGACCCTCCAACTCAGTGAACCGACTAATTTGGTTATCGTCATCATCGACACGGCAAGAAAACTCGCCCATCAACGAATAAGAAGTGACCATTAAATCAAGACACTGGAGAGGTCGGTGGGCCCAGAGGTCCCGAGCCCAACCGTTACGGTGGTCGATGCGATGATTTTTAATTTATTGTCTCTATGTTTTTTTTCCTTTCATACTGTTATTATTATTTTTTTTGGGAAAGATATTATTATCACATTTTTTTTTCCTCGGACAAATTCCAATGTACTGAGAGCTGAAGGATAAGCTTTGTTGCTGTTGAATTGAACACATGCAATTGAATTTGAAAGCCCTTTTGACTCCAAGGAAAAAGTAACTTCAGTAATTATCCGTTCTCGTGATTGGAGTCAATTCGAAATTAACAATTTTCTAAGTGCTGTTTCAAACGAACTAAATATTAAGAAAAGCTTTCATATTTTTATTGTTTTTTCAATTTGACATTTCTTTATAGGTTTGGAGGAGCCATCCAATTATCAAAACTTTTGGAAAGCACGGAGCTCTATAAACTCCGAAGGCTTGAAGCATCTTCTTCATATTACTATGAAAATAACATTTACTAACACTACAATCATTGTCACTCTGTAAAAAATGCCAGTAATTATGTATATTTGTACAATTCTCTGCATTTAACAAATAAGTATCATAAATTAATAATATTAGTGTGTCAGCACTAACGAATCAAAAGTTAAAAAAAATTAATTCACAACATTATGAATGGAGGGAAAAAGATGTGAGATGGTATCTTTTGTTTTTTAATTTTTAACATAATATTTGTGTCTTAGTGGTTTGCAAACCAAGAGTAACCATTTTAAATTTTAGAAGTCATAGGTTCAAAACATCTCCCATAACTGCTGTCACTGCTTTCGACTAGCTACTGTCATCATCTCCCTTCACCAAGATCTGGACTCTTTTGCTATTGTCAGTCTGTCATCTCTCAAGCACCAAATTAAGTTGCAAGTCCATTATAGTGACTTATGAATTTATACTGTCACCGATAGCTTATCTGCTCTTCTTCACAGTAATGGCCCCTCTTGTCCTTTAATTGTCTTTCATAATCTATTTCTTGTGTTAAATTTTTATTATTTTTTTCGTTGCAGCTTTTATCATTATTTTTAAAATGTTCTGACCTCACCTGAAAAAAAAGGTTGCTTTGACCATTGGGATTTGTAAATGAGGATACAAGAAAAATGTCATCAAATAATAACACCATAGTGTCATTATTTTGGTGATACTATAGTGACACAAATTACTGACATAAAAATCATTGATACTAAAAGTAAATGTCAGTGTGTTCTGACTTGGGATCAGGATTCTCTCATGATCTGATCATGTTCTGAGCAAATAAATCAATTGCTGATTGGTTATTAATAAATAAAAAAATAAAAGAAGTTAAATCACACCCATACACTACCACTAAGAGACACTTGGCAAGAGATCTTTAAAAGCTCAGTAATGCTCAGATCAGGAGAGGATCCTCTTCCACTGACTTGATCATTACTGACACAATTAATAAGTGTCAGTAAAAGTAATTATTGACACTAAATTGGTGTCACTAAAATCTATTTTTCTATTAGTGATCATGTCCTTAATTTGAATTAATAGTTTTATGTTCAATCGAAAAGTTCGAATCTAATAGTACAGTACTGAGTCTGAGAAATTGACTTAGCTTGTCATATAGTCTTCCAACTGTCTGCGTCCTGCATATGATCCAGCGAAATTGAACAATATCCATTCACTGCGAAGAGTTTCTACTATCAATACTTTTGAATTTAAATCAATTTGATTCTCCTAAAAGCGAACAATGCAATCAGGCAAGTGATTTTGTAATGAATCATAATACGTGATTAAAGCCAATGTGCTTCAGTGCAGGCGGCCAGCCAAAGTTCCTTGAGCCACATGGCTGCTGAAAACCCCTGATACATGAGCTTTATTGTTGCAGGCGACATGCCAAAGGCTGTCTGTTGGGTGACATGTAGCCAAAGCGTGGTGAGATGCTTCTTTCTGTTCATGGCTTAGCCCTTGAGTTGTACGAGGAGGATAAAATGGGAGCCTTTAAAGTCATGCCTTTAAATCAGCAAATTTCCCTCTTTCTGGTTCTTGATCTTAAAACTGTTAGGAGAAGAAATGCTTTTGATTGTGTTCTGAAAATGAATCCTTTGGATAACCAATGTAACCTAGCTTACTAAACAAAATGACAGATGTATCTACTTCACCTTGCAGTTTGTATTAAGAAAAAAAAAATTTGCTTGGATGTAGTATATAATGTATCCTTGATTCTTGTATTATGTCTTAGATTTGATCTGATATTTCAATTATTGATTGTAGAATCTAAATAAAGTTAATCTTCAAATAATAAACAAATCTGCAATGGTTGCCCATTTAGTTCTACTCTGAATATACTTTCATAATTATACGTGTAATTTTTTCTCTTTGTTCGAATGTGCTGTTACCTTGACACTGATCTTTAGCTAAAGTTAGTGTTACATCTTAAGTTTTTAACAAACTCATGCGACTTTGTTTTCATCTGCTGTAATTATAGAAGCAATGGATCTCTTTTGCCACTTCATTTGTTCGATGTGGGTATTGACTATTGAGACCAAGATTTGAAGATAAGAAAAATCATATTGATATTGAGGATCTGAAAGCAGCTTTAGTCAGCCCTGTAGAGCAGAAGGAAAAAGGAGATGGAATAGAGAGTGAGGTGCTGTATGATGAAGATGATCAGCACTCATGTTACTTGAATACAAGTAAACTAAATAAAATAGGCAGGGCATGGGAGGATCTTTTATTAGGAACTATCCCGTTCTGTTCCATACACTTCAGTAACTTCTGCACAAGCTCCTTCATGTAGGCTTTAGTGTGGGCCTTACAAAGAAGTTTACATGTCAATGAATCCGGAATCACCCTCATCTTATGCGGATTCTCAAAGAGCAAATCTGCTTCCAGTGAAATGCCCTTCAGGGGTACACAGGCACTTTTCATGCCAGAAAGTACAGATTCCATTTCTTTTATCATCCCATTTTTCCCATATCTATCCATCACACCAATGTAAGCATAGACATCCGGGGCAGTTGGATGCTCTCATCAAGTTGTTTGAACAAAGCATTGACTTAATCTACATTTCGAGCTTGAGCACGAGCTCTCAAATGAATGTTGTACGTCACAAGATGTGTGGTTTTGTGAAAATTAAGATTTCTTTAAGAATTATCTTAATTTTTTGATGCTTTACAATAGAGAAGAATACTTATTTATATACATCAGACCCTAAGATAAAAAAGATAAAAAACAGCTAGGATATTGCAAATCATTATTCCTGAAAATTAGGGATTAGATCTCCTAAAATCTACAAATTGACATCTACAACAATAGTCAACACACAAAAATATGACACCGACATCTCTGTCGAGCATAGATGTTCTTCATGCCCAGCTTGCATACAAACTCTTCAAACTTGTGTCCAGGTATTCCTTTTGTCAACATATCTGCAGTTTGCTGTCCTGTAGGAATATACATCAAACAGATAACTCCAGCTTCCAATTTCTCTTTAATGAAATGTCGGTCTACCTCCACATGTTTTGTCCTGTCATGATGGACAGGATTATGAGCAATATTAATTGCTGCCTTATTGTCACAGTAAAGTTGCATAGGATTGTTTTTTATTAACTGTAGTTCTTTGAGAACACGTTCTATCCACATAAGCTCACATACTGCATGTGCTAGTGCTCGAAACTCTGCTCAGACCGCCAGGCCACTATTGCTTTCGCTTCCAAGTTACAAGGTTTCCCCACACTTTAGTACAATAACCTGTTGTAGACCTCCTATCCATGATGTTTCTAGCCCAATCTGCATAAACAAAAGCTTCTACATTCCTTTTTTCTGCCTTCTCAAAATAAAGTCCCTTTCCCGGCGTTGACTTCAAGTATCAAGTATCCACATCGCCATTAAGTGAGCTTCTCTTGGAGAGTGCATAAATTGGCTCACTAAGCTAACCGCAAAAGCAATATCAGGTCTAGTATGGGAAAGATAAATTAATCTCCCTACTAGTCTTTGATAACTCCCCCTCTCCACAGGTGTACTATTTTCTTCAAGACCTAACTTGCTATTTGGTTCAACTGGTGTGGCAGCAGGTTTACAGTCAGTCATGCCAGTTTCCTTTAGCAAATCTAGGGTGTATTTCCTCTGCGTAACTAGAATACCTTTAGTTATTCTAGCTACCTCCATTCCCAAAAAATAACGTAGTGGTCCAAGATCTTTGATTTCAAACTCATAAGCCAATTTTGCCTTCAATCCTTCCAGCTCTTCATTGTCATCCCCTGTTAGTATAATGTCATCAACATAAACGATCAAAATAGCTAACTTTCCTTCTTTAGACCTTTTGTAGAACATAGTGTGATCAACTTGCCCTTGAGAGTAACCATGGTTCTTTAAGACTTTCCCAAATCGGTCGAACCAGGCCCTAGGGGATTGTTTAAGGCCATAAAGAGACCTTTTTAACCAACAAACTCTTCCAGCATGTCCTTTTTCTTCAAAACCAGGTGGCATATCCATGTAAACTTCCTCTTCCAATTCTCCATTCAAGAAGGCATTCTTAATATCAAGCTGGTTGAGAGGCCAATCCAAATTTGCAGCAAGAGAGAGAAGGATCCTTACAGTATTAAGCTTTGCCACTGGGGCAAAAGTCTCTAGGTAGTCCACGCCGTAGGTTTGTGTGAAACCCTTCGCCACGAGTCTTGCTTTGTACCTGTCCACACTTCCATCAGCCTTACATTTGATTGTAAATACCCACTTGCACCCCACAGTCCTCTTATCTTTAGGTCTTGGTACAAGGCTCCATGTGTTATTCTTTATTAAGGCTGCCATTTCTTCTTGAACAGCTTTATTCCACTCTTTTGACTCAAGGGCTTCATGGATGTTTCTTGGAATAATGGTGTTAGATAGATTAGCCACAAAATTCCTATACTCCTTAGATAGATTTGCATATGACAAGAACTTGTAGATATGATGTTTTGTGCAATTTCTTACCCCTTTCCTTATCGCAATAGGCAAATTTGTGGACTTCTGAGCTTCGTTCTCAGCATATTCAGTAGGTGGGTTTTGATCCTCCCTTAGTTCAGATCTTGGTTCTGCTTGATCTACAAGTGGCTGTACCTCTTAAGTTTTACTCTTCCTTCGTAAATAGACATGAAACTCGCCTATAGGTTCCTCCAAATATGAATTAGCTTTTATCCCTTCATTCCTTGGTGACACTATTGGTTGATTAAGTTCTATGGTGTTGGGTAGGTTAGAATGAATGTCTGGACTGAGGGAGGAGGTATTTGGCAGATTGGGTTGTAGGCTGGAATTACTAGGTAGATTAAGTTTTAGGCTGGAACTGATGGTTGTCGAAGCCAGCAAAAATAAATACCTACTCTAAATAAATTGTGTATAGTGATTGAGCAAGGTCATGTCCACAGAGATTGGTAATTATTTAAATCCTTTCAAAATATAAAATGCAAAGTATGGGAGATTGTTGACAAAATTTAAAATCAAATTAAAAATAACAAGAATGCAAATTAAAATTGTAATTCAAATTGGAAAAAGCTCTGGTTGAAGGAATTAACTCAGCTTGATTCGACTACTGATCATTGATCTAAATATAAATAATTATTACTCATGAATAGACTGGTTATAGCTACTGAAACGCTCTAATAGCCAATCTCTCCTTAACTAGTCGATAACCAAGGTACGACCATTGGTTATTTCCCTAATCAATAGACAACCCTAGATACGATCATATGATTTAATCAATTGACAGCCTAAAAAGCTAGAGAGACCCAAATCCTAATCAACAAACGCATACGATGGTTCATTTAAATTAGATTATTTATTCTCATAACACAACCCACTGCTATGCTATTTGTCACAAACATTAAAATCTTCATACGATGAATCCTTTAATTGACAATAGATTAATTTGGTAATTAAATAGTGGCCAATTATCTAATTAACAAACATAATCATGACAATAATTCAGAGAATAAACAAATACCCAACTGAATCAAAGCTTCATTAACCTTCAACCAGAAAAATAAATTTAGTTCCTCATAGAGAGAAGAGAAAAATTTAGATCTAGGGTTTTTTTCTTTTCCTTCATGATCCCCCTTCTCTCTTTGTGTTTCAATCCCTTTTGTATTCTAAAGTTCTTCTAAAAATAGAATACTAAAATCTAAAATATTCTCTAAATTCGGAATTACAAAAATAGCCCAAAAAGGTGAAACACATTAAAATAAAAACTGCAAGTTCTTCGTTGACAGCACGCGCCCACGCCTTATCAACAAAGTTCTTCTGAAATTCATAATTCCTCCATGCAAATAATCATCCTCAAACATCATCTTCTAGCTCAATTTTAGCACCAATCAATAGAATTGCACCTACAAAATAAAACACAAATAAATCACTATTATTAAGTGCAAAACATTGATATTAAAGGAGTAAACAATACAAAATTAGTGCATAAATTGCACTCTAACAGGAACTGCTGGGCATATTGGGCTGTAGGCTGGAATTACCATGCACCTTAGGTTCTAAAATGTCAAGAAGATCCCAGGAATTATCTTCTCTCAAATTCTGCCCCTGAAGAGAATTACTTGGGTAAAAAGGCTGATTTTCAAAGAACTTGACATCCATGGTAACAAATAATTTATTTGTGAGAGGGTTATAGCACTTGTACCCTTTCTTAGTAGGAGAATATCCTAGAAACAGACACTTGATGGCTCTAGGAGACAACTTTGTTCTTTGAAGACTCGGAAGATATACAAAGGCTGTACAACCAAAAGTTTTGAGTGCAAGATTAGAGGTAACAAGGTGATTTTGTGGATAGCTGTCAAGAAAAACAGAAATAGGTGTTTTGAATTTAAGAACTCGAGATGGCATACGGTTTATAAGATAAGATGCTGTAAGAATGGCCTCTCCCTAATATATTTTTGGTACATTAGTTGTGAACATAATGGCCCTAGCAACCTCTAAAAGGTATTTGTTTTTACGTTCCGCAACCCCATTTTGTTGTGGCGTTCTGGAACAAGAACTTTGGTGGACAATTCCTTGTTGTGATAGGTAACTCCCTAGAATAAAATTGAAATACTCAGTTCCATTATCTGTACGGATTATACGTATGTCAGTTTGAAACTGAGTTTTTACCATGGCATGGAATTGTTTAAAGGTTTGTCCAGCTTCTGATTTTTCCTTTAAAAGGTACACCCAAGTAGTTCTAGAGTGATCATCTATGAACATAATGAACCATTTTGCTTTTGATAGGTTGTTGACCCTTGAGGGGCCCCAAATATCACTATGAATCAAGGAGAAAGGTTGGGATGGTTTATAACTACGGGCAAAAAATGGAACACGTGTCTGTTTAGCCATTTGGCAAAAATCACAATATAAGAAACTCAAATCTTTATTTTTAAATAAGCAAGGAAACAAGGTTTTTAGATATGGAAAGCTATGGTGGCCTAACCTATAGTGCCACAACATTATTTCAGAATAAACAAATTCATATTGAGAGACCTGATCATGTCCTTTCACTAGTCCTTTATTATCGAGATAGTATAGCCCCCCATATTCCTTCGCATTCCCAATCATCCTCCCCAAGTTTGGATCCTGAAATTCACATTTAGAACCACAGAATTTAGCTATACAGTTTGTGTCCTTGGTAAGTTTACTAACTGAAAGAAGGTTACATTTAAGATTTGGGACATGTAAAACTGAAAAAAGAGTCAAATAATCTGATAGTTTTACTGTTCCTTTCCCAGCAACAGTGGATAATGATCCATCAGCAATCCTCACTTTATAATTACCTGGACATGGAGTGTAACTAGAGAAAATTTGAGAAGATCCAGTCATATGGTCTGAGGCCCCTGAATCAACAATCCAAGGACCTTTTTCAAGGGATTGGATGCTAGGTGATGGGTTACCCGTATGGATTACATTACAGTGTAGGAGGTCACCTCACTTTTGCTTGTCGATTTTGTATGGTCGTGCAAGATCTCAAATTGATCTTTGTGAGGGCAAATTGATTAGTTTTCTCTGCTACCACTCCATTTGCTTCCTCACGCTTTTGGTTTCAATCTGGCTTTCCATGAAGCTTCCAGATGAGTCTCGAGTATGTCCTTTCCGTGACAATAATCAGTGTAGGACGCTCCCATGTTTTTGTCCCTTTTGGTCTTGATCGATCCGTCTTTTTGTCACCGGCCGATCTCCGTCTCGGGTTCCCTCACCAGTCCCATCATAACCCTCTTTCGACTTTCTTCACGCCTTACCTCAGCAAAAGCTTATCGGATAGAGGGTAGTGGATTCTTTCCCAATATTCTGCCACGAACTTCATCAAGTTCTTTGTCGAGTCCATAAAGGAAATCAAAGAGGCGTTCTTTATCCAACATCCTCTTATATTTGATGGCATCCTCGGAACAATGCCACTGGGATTCATAGTAAAGGTCGAGTTCCTGCCATATATTGTTTAGAGAATTGAAATACTGAGTCACTGAAAGACTCCCTTGCTTTTGGTCACGTAATTGTGACTTGATTTCAAAGAGCTGAGCCGCATTCCCAAGGTCAGAATAGGTTTCTGTCACGGCTTCCCAAAGCTCCTTCGCAGATGGTAAGAAAAGATAAGTCCTACCAATATCCACGTCCATCGAGTTGATCAACCAAGTTTGCACCATTGAATTTTCAGCATCCCACTGCTGATAACTAGGATCCAAGACATCAGGGGCTTTGGTTTCCCCTGTAATATACCCTAATCGGCCTTTGCCACGAAGAAATAGGGTGACGGATTGAGACCATTGCAAAAAGTTTCTGCCATTTAACTTGTGCAGAGTTATTTGCAAAGAGGGGTTTTGACTGGGAACCAAGAGATGTTCTTTGTTACGTAACCGGAGGAAATCTCGATTCAGTGCAGGGTTTGTTGTCTTCTCCATTGGAAGGCTTGAGGCTGGAGAATTGGAAGAGAAGAAAATTGAGGCTCGGATCAAAAAGTGCTCGATACCATGTGAAAATTCAGATTTCTTCAAGAATTATCTTAATTTTCTGATGCTTTACAATAGAGAAGAATACCTATTTATATACATCAGACCCTAAGATAAAAAAGACAAAAAACAGCTAGGATATTACAAATCATTATCCCTGAAAATTAGGGATTAGATCTCCTAAAAATCTTGTATCTAAGTCAATATATAGTAGTAAAACACAGCTGACATCTACAACAATAGTCAACACACAGCTGTAAAATACAGCACAGCTGACATCTGCAACAGGTTTACACCGTTTCCATTATTTCTCTTCAACTTCTCAAAATAACCAAGCGCTTTGGTTGACGCTTTTGCTTTATCCCGGGTGTGGAGATGTGCAGTGGTACGAGCATTCATTATGGACAGAAGGGCCAGTGCAGCACCCACTATTACGCATCTCAGAGAAGAGCCACATGCAATATTTAAGCCAATCAAACTGTTTACTTTGATGAGGAAATCCACTAATGGCAATGACAACTTCGATGTCATACCTATGCTCTAAACTCATTTACCCTTTGCACAAAACAAGTACAAAATTGCACTAAACTCACTGTGATCATAGATTAATACTCATTATGTTGCACTAGTTTGTGTGAGTTAATATTAATGTGCAAAAGATAACAATACTCGTGTATAAGGCCCAATTAAACACGCATCTCTCTGAGAGTAAAATGAAAGATGGAAACTCAAATTGAAAGTATTGATATGACAGCGAGTAAGTGCTTCTCTATAAAACACTTAAATAACCTTTCGTTATGTCGTGGCCTAGGACTTCACTTGCTCTAGCTGCAATTTTCATTTTCCTCCAATCATTTTCTTGGAAAACAAACACAAACACCAAAAGAAATTGCCTCCAGGGCCAAAAGAGTTTCCAATTTTCGGATGTTAGGCCAATCTCCTCATAGAGCTTTGCATAAGCTAACTAAAAGATATGGCCCCATCATGCACTTACGGTTGGGCTTAAATGCCTACAATTGTTGTCTCTTCACCATAAGCAGCTGAGCAATTTCTCAAAGCACGACCTTATCTTTGCGAGCAGGCCTCCTCTTCAAGCAGCTAAGCATATTTCTTTCGAGCAAAAGGATTTATTTAGCATTTTCCCCGTGCAGACCTTATTGGGGAACACTCTGAAAAATCTGCACACTAGAATTTCTCCCACTATAGAATTATTGAGTAGTGTCAGGATTAATTAATTTTAGGTAATAAGAAAAGAAGAGCTTGATTTAGTTAGTATTGAGTTACTATAGTTTTTAAGTTCAATAATTATTATAAAAAAATTACAGTTATAAAATAAAAATTAATAATGTACAGTAAATATTATTTTTAAATATTAATTTTGTCAAAAATTTTAATAAAAATTGTCAGCTAGGGCTTTATTTCCATTGGCGTTTGAAAGTTATTATAACCTATAAACGAACCAGATAATAATATTATTATAAATTAATCCATAAATTCTTTTCTTAGGAATATTGACACCATCGCACCATTGGGTTGACTCATTTGAACTATTGTTCAAGTTGTTGTAGATATTTCTGTCTAGGCCTTTTCTGTTTGTCAACGGCACCATTAATTGACATATTCGTGCAATTAATTATGGATTTAAATACTTTATTAATTATAAAAATCTATTTTCACATTAGATTCGTAATTAAGTTAATTGGACCTCGGATAGAGCATCCATGATCAAAATTCATGGAATTTGATGGTATACAGAATAAATAAATGAATACCAATGATATGTCTCCAAAATCAATGTGATAGGAGACTATATTAAAAAGGAAAATTTATAAAACCACTATAGTTTTGATTATTTGTAAATCTATATCTTGTGCCTGTCTTGTGTCTAAGGATTTTAGATATGCGACGTTTTTGCATGATGTAAAATTTGAATTTGATAGTAGATGTTTGAATTCTATAATGTTTGTACTTGAGAAAAATTAGGTATTAATTATTACGTAAAATATTTTAATGGTCTTTCATTTTTTTTTTTTTCTTTCTCAGATGGAATCATGCGGGCATTCATTTTAAAAATATGGAACTACAGAAGTACATATAAAGCACGTGTGCTTATTTTTGTTTTTGTTCGTGTGTTGATGTCCACTTTCTGCAAACCAAATCTACCGATCGTACCTTTATTTATTATTATTGATTTATTAATATTTTGAAACTTTATTACTTTGTTGTTTGTTTTTCTTTCTTCGCTTTCTTTTTTTTTAATCAATTTGATTTTATTTTTTGTCAATAAAAGGTAGAAAATTAGGCAGCTTTTGGACAGGACGTAGAAGACGAGAAAGACTAAAAGACAGTGAAGAGAAGCAGCTTAAAACAATTATTGCGTTTAAAAAAATGTATGATTTTGGATGGTGGCACGCACCAACTTTGCCAGTTTGCCACCGCCTTGGCGCCTTCTCTTTATTTTTTAAACTCTGTTGCTTTTGCTTTTGAATAAACATACCCAGATGAAAAAGATGGCACCGGAGTTTCTTTAATCTTTCGGCCTTTATGTATAGCTTAATTGAGGGGGTTTTTGTTTTCGGATCAGGATCCTCTCCTGATCTGATCATAATCTGAGCAAATAACTCATTTATTGATTGGTAGTTAATAAATAAAAAAATAAAAGAAGTTGAATCTTATCCATACACTACCACTCAACACACACGCTACGCAGATCTTAAAAGTTTCGATGAGATCGGATCGAGGATCCTTTTCCTTGTTTTTCTCCCTACTTTTTCTTTTAGAAAATTATATTTTATTGCCTTGAGGTTATCACTCTCTATATATATATAGTACTTGCGATTTTTAAACTAACTAAATTAGAAAGTTGTTGCCTCCACCAGTTGTAAATACTTTGATTCATTTGATATGTTTAGATTTATGATAAATTTAATATAACAATTTTAGTTACTCATACAAAATGCGACTTTGATCTCATACCGTCATACAGTGACATAAAGTTTTTTTTTTTTTTTTTTTTGGGGGCCAATTCTACATGTTTTACATTAACATTTTAAAAAGCATTGAGATTTACACTGAACACGTACGAAAAAAAATTATATACAACTCACCTGCTCTGGCCCTACTTCTGCTGCCGGTTGAATAGAAAATCTAGTGGCTTTGGCTTTTAGCAAGAATTGGTTTTGCTTCCTCATCTTTTAAACATAAACCAATCAAAGACGAGTCACAAGTACACGACAATATCATAATTATATATTTTTTTCAAATTACTAGTTGAAATGTCTGCCTTGAATAGAAAAATAGTTTTTTTTTTCTTTTTTTAAGATTTGAATGAGATAGGAAATCTCATTCAAATTATGGATTCTTAGTTTTTCAATATTGTTCAAATTCAAATGACAGTAGGTTTAGCACATTCATGACCAACTATACTGCACCTGAAAAAAAAAAAAAAAAAAGCTCCTTTTATCTAATAAACATAACAAATATTAAAAATAATAAATAAGTAGTCATTTTAAATATTGAAAATCAACTATTTGACAAGTTTGGATTTTTTTAATTTAAACATTAGCTAGTTATAATTAATAGTGAATGGTAACCTCTCCTCATTTTAACTCATCTAACACTTGAAGAATACTTATAATATCTGCACATTTTTATCTATACTTGTCAACATTTTCATATTTATTTGCATTCTTTATTAACTACTAGTTAATTATTTCTTCAATACATATAGCAGTGATTATTTTGAAAGCTACAACATTATTAAATTGATTTATGAAATTTTTTAATCTTGGTATTACTATTATCCTTAAGTGGCATTAACTAATTGACGATACATTCTTTTTTCTTTTCTCTCTCTTTGATCTTTCATGGATTCATATGCATGGATTGAAATGCCATGTAATTGAAAAAAAAAAAAAGAGAGAAAATAGTAAAGCAAAATGAAAGTTTGATTCTCGAAAAGCTTTGTTATTATATTTTTCTATTACGAGATTTTCTTTCAAATTAAAACTCTCAAAAAACAGAAAATGTTAGACATACAGAAGGAAAGGAATTTTTTTAACGATGTTTCACTAAAATGGTCAAAAATTAGCTCTATTTATAAATATATGGAGAAAAAAGAGCTTTCTAAGGCAAAGTTATTGCTAAAACAAGGAATTCTTATGGAAAAATGATACCTACACTCTCAAGGTATGGGGAAATGGTAACAAAGATCCCCAAATTTTTAAAAAATGACATGAAAACCTCTTTTTAACCATAATACCCTTTTAATATAGTAATCAGAAAATTGACTTTAAAGTTTTTTTGATTAATTCAAATTTAATATAAATAATATAATCTACCTAGTAGGTTAATAATGTTAAACTATTTTTAACATTTAAAATAATATTGAGTTATTAAACTATTATTTTATTTTAATAATATATTTTTATTTATTATAAAGATTTTAAATAAATATTTGGGTTAAATAAATTTTACAGTTAACAAAATATCTTCATATTAATAATTTAAAATTAACTTTAAACAATATTCAAAATAATTTTATTTTTAATTTATTTATTTTAATATCATGTTTCTATTTATTATTAAATATTACTTTAATATAATAAAATAGTTCTAATAGATTATAAAATATTAAAAAATTTAAATATTAAAATTTTTTTAAAATGTATATTAAACTTATTTTGTGCCCTATTTCTATTTATTATAAAATTTTGGGGTCAATGTTTTGGGTTTTAACAGAGTTAAGGGAATTATAGCATTAGTGTCATTTATTGGAACTAAGGGATGTGTATGATCATTTCCTCAAATCTTAGGGTGTAGGTGTGGTTTTTTTTTTTTTTTTTCAATTCTTATTGATAAATTTTTTAAAAAAAATTAATGAACACGGGTATTGACGTAAATTTTTAATTCTCGAAAGCGTTAGTTCTCTCTTCAAAGTATTATTCTTTCAGTAAAATTGATTAAAAAAAAAAGAGTGGATTACAAGAATCTAATATATGCATGTAAGGCCGCAAGCAGACTAGTTGTTAGGAGACAATACAAGGCTCAAAAATAATAAAATTATCACCTCTCACATTTTATTATGTTTCATGCATAATTTAGGGACCAAGTTTGTTAATTTGAATATTTAAAAAAAAAAAAAAACCTTAAATGGAAGGTAGGAACCGTGGCAGAAGCTTGGAAGTTTCATTGTATATTTGGAATTGAAGTGCTGTATTTTAAGTTACAATTACTATGAAAAAAAGTTGTAATTATGAAATAAAATTAGTAATATGTGGTAAATATAAATTTTAAATAATAATTTTTATAAAATTATTAAAGATATAAAAGATTTTGCATGAAATAAGTAAAAAATTACATTTATATAACTTTTAAAGTATAATAGTTAGTGTTTACCAAATACTTTAATATTATAACTTTCAACCTCAATTTAAAATAAACTCTAAGAATGTTGAGTTTTTTTTATTAATATTATATTCTCCTTCTTAACAATTAATAAAACTAATTACATAAAAACATTTTTTGATCAAACCAGCTTTGTTCCAGCTGTACCGCCAACCAAACTTGCTGTTGGTTTGGTTTCTTGAAACAAAAAATGGATAATAAAACCATTTTCTTTTTTGAAAGAATTTTATTTAAAAATGGACTTAAAAAACTTAATAATGAAATACTTTACGTTAATCCTTATTTAAATAAAGGCTGCTGCTGAGTTCTGTATAAATATCTGCGTCGAAATGCGTGAACGGCTTATTCCTTTCTACAGTTGTGTACACGCGCCTGCTGACCAAACAAACCTTGCAAAGAACCAATCAGAACTTGTGGGGCCTGCAGTAAGCTCCAATTATGAGGCTGCTCACCGCCAGATCCTTGCCATCTGTCAATCATCAGAGCTAATGATATTCTCTCAAAACGTGTATGGTGGTGATGTTCACATTGACTGTGCCAGCTGCTCATTCAGACGTGCTTTCCGCGATTGATCGAGTCCCTTTCCATGAATAGCTTTCAAACACCTTAACAATTTGTTTCTTAAAAGGAGTATTTCATTGAATTTATCATTTATGTCCTTCCATTTTGATGTTTTTAAGCATACAAATTACAAAATCTTATGCTTTTCATATTTATGTTTACGTCTTTATATTTAGCTGCTTTGTATGTATAGAGGTGCGATGAAGTTTGTTTGAACAATTTGATTGGAAGATGATTTAATGATAAAGATGATTGAGGACATGATTCCCAAAAAAAAACAAAAAAACAAAAATTCAAACATAACTGCAAGTTTAGTTTTCAAATAATTGTACAAGTATTCAAAATTTAATTAGATTTTTATAAACAACAATTTCTTCTCTTTTAAAAGTAATATAATACTTTGAACTATCAACTTCAACACTCATGATACATAAAAATTATTTTAATTAAAATAATAACTACTATTTCCGAGTGATCAAATAGATAAAGATTTATTATGATCTTATTACTAGCAAATAAACGGAAGGAGAAAAAAAAGAGCTGGAGTAACTTTAAAATAATATTTATGAAAATATTGATGTATTATTGTAAATGTGCAACTATACAAGGACAGCAATGCAAAATTTACCGCATTATTTCCTTACACCTGATGATAATTGGCTTGTACATTAAGAACCCAAATCATATTTTAATGCATTAAAACATTGTCCAAAAGACAAAACTACTAAAATATCAGCGTCTGTAGGGCGAGAAAAGCTTTTGTTTACTCTTCTTATTTGGGTCCACAACCTTTGTTTCTCTGTTTGAAATCTACCCGAAAGTCTATTTAAGAAGCAGACGCAGTAGAGGTTCACAACAGCTAGCCTTAATTAGAAGCACTTTTCTTTGTTTGTTACAAGGCAAGCAAAGCAAAGCCAAGCAAAGAATCTGTTTTTGAGCAAGGAAGCTCCTCTGCAGCTTCTCTGCTACCCTAAGCTTCCATTTTCTTTATTAGTATAAATTCACCCCTCACAACTTGCAAGTGACATTTTCGAAACACCTTTCAAGCTTCTGCTGGTTTTCATTCTCACAATATTTTCTCATAAGTTTTTCTCAGAATTTTTCATTGATACCCAGTAGGTGAAAAGGTCTTAAAAATCAGAAAATGGGAGTTGGGGGGACTTTAGAATATTTATCTGATTTAATGGGAAGCTCTGGCCATAAGCACAAGAAGAAGAAGAAGCAATTACAAACTGTTGATCTGAAAGTCAGAATGGACTGTGATGGCTGTGAGCTTAAAGTCAAGAAAGCTCTCTCTTCACTAAGCGGTGAGTTTTGGTTTCAATGTTATGTTTTGTAAACCAAACTGAGTAATGTTTATTGAAACGGAATTGAAATGAAAGTTTCATTTGTTTTGAGCAGGGGTGAAGTCTGTGGAGATAAACAGGAAGCAACAGAAAGTGAGTGTGACTGGTTATGTTGAAGCAAACAAGGTGTTAAAGAAGGCAAAATCAACAGGGAAAAGGGCAGAGATTTGGCCTTATGTGCCTTACAATTTGGTGGCTCAGCCTTACATTGCTGGTGCTTATGACAAGAAAGCTCCTCCTGGCTATGTCAGGAAAGTTGAAAGCACAGCAACAAATGCCAGTGTCACTACATTTGAAGATCCTTATATATCTATGTTTAGTGATGACAATCCAAATGCTTGTTCCATTATGTAATATTGTAAGAAAAAGCACTTGAAATCCCCTGTTTTTGCTGCTTTTTCTCAGCTGATGATCAGTTCGGTGACTACCTGCAGAACACCACTGTAAAATTCCATTGTGGCGAAATAGGATTTTTGCATTTTCCGATTTCTGTTTGGGGTTTTGCTGTAATATTATTGGTCTATTATTGATGGTAATGAGAAGGTTAGTAGTTTGATTAATGTTTTGTTTAGTTCCATTCTGATTGGACCTGATAAGCACTCTTTTCTTTTTTATTTTGTCAGCTTTGTAAATGACTCGAGGAGTGGTTAACGTGGGGGCCTGAGCTTTAAGTTGTTAAGGGGCAGCTACAACTTGCTTGCTTTTAGAGCTTTAGTTACTTTATATAAGCATGTAATTCTTTTACGGTCGTTTGATGTAAATTTAATAGTTATAGAAATAATATAATTTTATTATTTTATATTTTTACAGTGTTATAAATATGAGAGACTGTAGTTTTAAGTTGTTATAAGACAGTTATAACTTATTTATTTTACTACTTTAGTCATCTCATCTTATTATATAAGGTATATGATTTTTTTACGATCATGAAAATTTAATAGTTATAGAAATAACATAATTTTATTACTTAATATTTTAATAACTGTTAATTTTTTATCAAATAATTGTAAAAAAGTTATTTAACTTACATAATATGATAATAATGTTACTTTTACAGTTGATAATTGAAGAGTCATTGTCATTTGATGATGTTTGCATCTCTTCCAAAATCCAAAATCAAATCATCAAGATTTTTATATTCAATGTAATTTACGTAATCTATTAGCATTAACAATTTTCAATCTTTGAGGAAGGGAAACCAATCTATTCAATCCTATGTGAGGACGAGTAGATTTCACCTCAAACTGGATCCTTAGGCTGTTCTCTCATTGAACTGATTAGCAGGTCTTGGAAGATACCTAACTACAAGTGTAAGTAACTCAAAAGAGCTAAAATTTGCATGCAAAAGATTTTTAATTAAAAGGAATATTGCTAATATCATGAACAATTCATTTACGCATGAATGTCTATTTTACGGCTTGAAATGACTATGGTTTGGCCACAGCTGTTTTCAAAACCATGTATAGGAAGATAGGGTTGCTAGCTGGCTGCTACTGTGCTACATGTGGCAATGGCAAAGGTGCTGTTATTTCTAGCTACGTCTTGAAGCTTTTTTAGAAAAGGGGATGCTTGACAAGTGAACATCTCGCTATAGCTCACACTTCAAAACAAAAACTCTGCTTTTCTGACTTTCTAATTCTATTTAGAAATCTTTTTCTCCACCCTAACGTTCAAATTAATTCAAACCAATTTGGTCCCAAAACAGCAGAGGAAACAAAAAATGAGATAAGAGAAATCCCTACTTGACGTAACTGCACATGAGAATAAAAAAAAAGAGTGCATGCTAGTTGGCTCTACATATGAAGCTGATGGCAAGAAGCTGCCCATTTCTAGTACTACAAGTTGCAATGATGCAAATGATAGCGAAGATTCTAATACGAGATCTTGGCTCGAGTACTTTATCAATTAACCGTCTAAGCCAAAAACTTAAGGTTAGGTTTCCAACACACGATACTGGGCTTTGCTCGCATTACAAATCTTCAAAGTTATTCTTTCTACAGGCCATCTGGGAAAAAAAATGTAAAATTAAATTTCCTCATCTCTCTGTTGGTTTAATTGAAATGCGTAATTTGCAAATGGTTGCACTATCTGTAGTAGGTCCAAGGCTCTAAATTCAAATTAGTTCAGATCCATAGATTGCGAAAAGGGCGTAGGCAGAAAAGCAAAAAGGAAATTTCCCAAGAAAAGCAAATCCTTTTCTTCCACTGAGGCAAACATGAGAAGAATCAACTTCCATTTATTTTCATACTTTTTCTCAAAACTTTCTCAGATCCAAAGGAAGCGTAAAGACGTATCATTTCTATAAACAAAGGATTCACGTGCAACGGGCACAGTTTCAAAAGGCGTATGCACCGTTAAATTCACATATAATTTATTAAGACTTAAAGTTAAATCCGTAATGGCAAACACAGTAGAAGCAATACACCAATCCTGCATTTGACCTGTAAATTTTCTGATAATATGCTGCATTTTACAGCAGCTGAAGTGGTTTGTGTATGGCAATAATTTGGAGATGAACACATATATTTATCCCTTGCAATGCAGATGTACAGTTGTATTGATAGCTTTTAAAGGGCTCCAATCTAGAAAATGCAGCATATAAACAACATTCTAAAATTAAGAAAATTATAAATACCGTAGGCAGAAAATTTAGGCTGCATTCTATGCGAAAAAAATAGAACACGCATCTAGTGCAATCAGTCGGGATGAATAATTACTCCAACAATGAATCGTTGTGTTTCTGCTCCAAATAGGCCCAGATGATCAGTTGGCAAGCTACAGGCTCCATGATCCTTTTGATAAAGGTGACTAGTGCTGTTATCAACGAGATTTAGACCCTTCAGACTGACCCATGCTTGGATGTATTATCTGGTTCACTGCTTTAAACTTTCTAGGAAAAGGATTAAAAAAAATTAATTTTAAAGGAAATTCTACATATCAAAGGAGAGAAAGCACATAAATTTTTCACCCAGGGACATGTTCAACATAAAGTAATGTGATGGCCGATATTGCCTTGTAAGCTTTGTAAAACTAGCCTGTGCACATATGATCTCGGACACTGCTGGCGATATTTCAATAAGACCATAGGCTAACGAAACGATTAAAAGTAAATCAACTGATTGAGGACTTCACTGAAAAAGGGCTGATGGATGTGTGTTATACTATATGCTGGTCAACTCTTCCATATGCACTTCCAAAAGTGATTTATTGATTATCGGACTGTTAATTTTACCTCGACTCATGATTTTTAAGTGTCGGATACCAGACAGAGACTGTAACAACTCTGTAATCACATTGAACTTGCATAGATTTCAAAACTTTTGTGCTGAAACAAGCAGTTTAACAGTGAATAATCTTTCATTGTTAGTATAGATTAAATAAAGCAGGATAGATCCATTCTGTCTAGTTGCTCAAGCAAGAATATAGATTGGAACTTTGTAGTTAAGTTTTTTGAGTTAAATACTAGACATGACCAGTTATTGTGGATTTTTTATTCTCGTGTTATAAATATACAAAAGGGAAAGGTGCTTTTATTAACGGTGAACAATCTTTCATTTATACACAGGCTACTACTTTTTTCAGAACTGTGTAATATCAAATAGAGGATGTTAGTGGACTCACTTGACCTACACAGGCTTCTCATGGAACTTTGAACAATTAAATCTGGTTTGTCTTCACTTGCGATTCCCCGAGTAGATGCCAACAAAATTAATATCATACACAAGAGTTGCGTTGGCAGGTATATTACAATCACCTACATAAACCAGAAAATGAGTGTAAGAATCCAATAATTGCTGCAAAAATGATTGCTTATAGCACTAGGTATGTGTAGTGTTTTATTCAATAATGAAGTAATATTAACCTTGATTTCACATTTTAACAAACTTAGTTACTAAAAACCTGTAAACTGAAACACTTTCACATTGCAAACGATCATTGTGGGAATTTCTGTTCCTCTGAAAGAACCTAACCTCTTTCCTCATGCACATCAGATCATAATAATGATTAATTTTGAAGTCCAAGAAACTGGAATATTGATTCCTTACACTAGAGAGCAAGAGAGAGATGTTAACATGAAGAATTCAGTTCTGGCTATTAAAAGTCAGTACTAAGGAGTCAGAGCATTCGAAATATTCTCAGATTCTAGCTATTAGAAAGTCAGTGCTAATGGGTTGGAGCATTTGAAATACTCTCAGATGCAATGATTGATAAAAATACGCTAAGTTGTTAGATATTTAAGCAACGAAGTTAAGTATACATT
Organism: Citropsis articulata; assembly: GCA_030449925.1. Lineage (NCBI taxonomy): Eukaryota > Viridiplantae > Streptophyta > Magnoliopsida > Sapindales > Rutaceae > Citropsis > Citropsis articulata. The sequence continues at coordinate 1,578,512 of JASUUH010000108.1, read as the reverse complement.
TCGAATTATGAATAGTCTAGATTATAAAATATTCAGTCATAAATGAACCTCACCAGAAAAGCATCCTGCAGGTTCTGGTCCGTATGCTAACTCTGGTGGAATCTGAAGTTTGCGTTTTCCACCTGAATGAAATTAGAGATGTATCAATTCTCTGGGAAGTTAAGAAGCAATATATAAAATGTGAATGTACACGAGTTTAATTATTGCTTTTAAAAACATACCAACATGCATTGGAGGTACTCCATCACCCCCCAGAATTCCCTGATCCAAGCCCTTTATGACCTGGGCACGAGTATGAAGACAGAAAGTGAAGTCATATTTTGACACTTCAATGGTAGACAGGCAGACAGGATTGAACCAATTATTTAATAGCTAATACAATTTCGTACCTTGCCAACTCCAATACGCATAGTAAGAGGTCTAGCACGCTTATAGCTGCTGTCAAAGATTATCCCATCAGCAAATCTTGCAGTGTAGTGAACCTATATTTACAAAAAGAAGAACACAAATCAGTAAAATTTGTGGAATATTCAGTAACAGGTATTCTCGTAGTTTTTATCACTTGGTTGCAAAGATCATTCTATATTACTCATGATTCATGATATGCTAAAATTCCTATCAAAAGAATATTCACAAGAAACCTATTTATCTCACTGGCATTTGCAATGACTGTCAAACATTTTTGAAAAGCTTGGGACAATTGGCAGAAGAATGTGCTCACTATGAATTGGGATAGAAATCAAATTGCCCTGCAAGTTCCAAAACTTGTTCGTGTCTATATATGTTCAGCAGCTGATTGCAGAAAAAAGCTTTTAAATTTCTAGTTGTTAATATCAAAAACCAAATTTTCAGCATATTTCGTTTGTAACTGGAGTAAAATACTTTCACCAATAACTATCCAAATTCTAAAATTTACTATAATATGTCACACACAAACGCAAAACAAGAAAGCCACTCCACACTAATATATTATCATTTGAATATTTTATTTCACATTGACATGTTTTAAAATGCTCGTCTTGAGACGATATTGTCTGGCTACAATGCAGTCTTAAATTATTAGTTATTAGACGGGGCGGTCTAGCTTCAAATTCCCATTTTAAAATGTGCAGACAAAAATAGTCAAAGACAATTCAATCAACCCAGAAAAAAATGAAAGAGAAAAATCTGAAACAAAGGGAGAAAGTTATTGAAGCCTCACATTGATAAGCTCGCCATAAGGAGCCTCAACACCCGAGCCAGAAGCAATGTCACAGTAACCAAGGCCAGAACGAGCAAAGCTGAACTCACATGGAGGGTCAGCTGTAGTGGCGTAGTACTCAATCCTGGTAGCATCGGCTTCTAAGGGGGTCAAAGCAAGTACTGAAGAAGCTAAAAGCCCGATGCCCACTTCAAAAAAGCGCTTCTTTGGGTCAAATGAAAGCTGCTGCTGCTGCTGATGCTGCTTTGTGTTGTGTGCTTGTTTTGATGACAAACGTGAAGAAGAGGAGGATGAAGAAAAACACGAACAAATGATTGTTGGTGTTGAAACTGCCGCCATTTTCAGTTGAGAGCTTGAGAACGTGTGTAACTGAAAGTGCTTAGTTATTGGGAAAATTGTGGATATTGAAGTGGGGCCCAGTTTGGAGGATGATTTTGGACCGTAAGATATAGATAAGAGTGCCATTAATCCTGGGGATGATTAGGAATTGTAGATGCTATGCCTCGGCCAGGTACTTAATAAGGAGTGGTGATTTGTTTTGTTAATTAAATAAGAACGATTGAGCTAAAATTCGACTTAACACTAAATCTTCATCTTTGTTAAAATACTTTTTAGCTTTGTGAAACCAATAAAGGTGAGTTGCTTGCTCTTACCATCTCTAAACAAATTTCAACAAATACAAATTAGCATTTTTTTTCGAAACAATTAAAACCAAATAAATAAATAAATAAAGAGAAGCAAAAATTATTTGGTGCGCATCAACTAGATGCCAGTTATTTCTCCTTTCTCGGGGGGGGGGGAATCTTTCAAGCGATCCTCCATCATGTGTTTTGGCAAATTCTTCACCCATATTCTTGATTTGCAGATTCATAATCGTTCGAGAACTTTAAGTTTAATTTGAATTTTCTTTATAGTACTTTCTATTAAAAAATAATAATAATAATCATCATCATCATAGTCGTCATCATCGTCGTCGTCGTCGTCATCGTCAAGCCTAGCTCGAGAGTCAGTTATTTTTATAAGGGTATTCTTAGTATTTAAATAAATTATTTGTACTGTAAAATAAGTTTCTCAGTTTTTAAATTTTACTGAAGCATATATTAAGTAAATACGTACGAGTAATATTTTAAATTTTAAGGAATAGATCCAAATAGTTTCTACCTTATAAGTTAGTTTTTTGCCATTACAATATTTTTTTTTAACCATTACAATTTTTTTTTAACCTTCACAAATAGCTAAACAAAATGCAAAAGAAACTGCACTATATCGAGGCATTAAGTAATAAAGGACTTTGACCCTACCATGTCAAGATACGGTCATCTGGTTATTTAACATCGTGTGTATATTCATCTCGAAATGTAACTATCCTACAAATGAATTGTAACTTTTACGTGCAATAATATATGATAATCTATGTGATTAGATGATCACATAATGATGTAATGTGACACTTTTGGGTCAGATTAATTGATACAATTGCCTCATCACAGCAAACAACTTAGAAGAAAGTACATAGCAGAAGCTAAAAAATCAAAATAAGCACCCGTTGGCCTTGCCCCTGTGGCCCGCGCTGCGCCCTGCCCCTGCCGCTGCGTCGGAATCTTGTTATTATTTATAAAGAGTTTGTGGTCACTTCTTCAAATTCAACAAACCCAATAAATCAATCTCTTCGATTTTTATTTTTTTTTATTTACCTGAAAAAATAGCTATCAATATGTCTGCCCGTTCATCATCAGGGGAGAATGACTATGAGAAAGAGATCGGTGGTGGTGATGCAGAAAAATAGAATGTGATTAAGGTGTTTAAAGATAATGGGTTGGAGGATTGTTTGGGTGGGGATGCTTCTGATACAGAAGAAGTTCTTTAAAATTTGTAGGGTGTTCGGCGTGGATCAAATAGTGAATGCGATGAAAGCCTTTGTGCCTCCGGAAAGAGTTGATCTTTTGAAGATCTTTTTGAAGAATACGAAGAGGATTACCGATGTTTATGTTGCTGGTGATCCTAATGCTAGACTAAACGTTTTAAAACTGCAACCACACTTTCTTCTCTCCTCGATTCAGGCTTTTGAACGGAAAACACAGGCCGTGTTCCAGACTTTAGAAGAGCAACACCAGCAAGAATGGACCAGTATTTACAACGGGTACAACCGCGTCTTGATCGACTGCAGAGTACTGTGCCGAGCAACACGTCTTTGAAAAGTTGGGAGGATCAACAACTGAACGATTCCCTTGCTATTTATGTCAGGGTCCACTGTTTAGCATTGCAACAGCATATCGCGATGAAGTTCTTGCAACAGCAACATCAGCAGCAAAGCCCGGCCCAGCAGCAGCAGCTGCCAGCGATGGGATTTTTAGAACAGCGAGTCCAACAACAGCGGCAAGCCGTGATTGGGTCATTACAACTGCTACAGAAGTAGGCACAACAGCAGCAGTTGGCGGTGATGGGATTTTTACAACAGCTACAACGGACAGCAGCAGGCAGCGTTGACATTTTCACAACAGTAACAGCAGGACGTGATTGGGATTCTACAGCAGTTATAACAACAAGTTGGGATTGGATTTCAACAACAGCAACGGCAGGCCATCATTGGGTTTTTGCAGCAGCAGCTGGCCCAACAACAACAGCAGCTTCATAATAATGATGCCAGTAGTGCTCAAGTATCTATTACTGCAAGTAATTATAGGGAGAGTGCTAGAAATGCGAAGTCGGGGCCAAACAATGCATCTTTGCAAAGTTCCGAGATTCAGCAACAGAATGTCGGCCGTGGTGGTGGCTGATTATTCTTTTCTTTGTGATTCTGAAGAATGTTTATATATATTTATGTTTGCAAGGATTAAAATGGGTTTTAAATTCGATATCTTGATAGGTTTTAGATTTTAGAGAAAGATCATATAACTTTTGCCTATTTAGAAAAAGCTCAAAGATCAAAATAAACATGCGTGCAAAGTACAATATTATCATGACATTATAATTTTGAAGGTCTAAACATAGTACATTTAAGCAGAGTTAATTATTTTTCTCAAGCTGAAAGCGAAATTTTAAAATTCAGAAAGTAAAATGCGAAGATCCTCCCAATTCAAATCTTCTGCCCACTTTAAATCATCCGAATCAAGTAACCAATTATTTTCCTTGTTTCCCTTCTCAGCCTGCTCACACAAAATTAATAATCCCCCAACAAATAAATAAATAAATAGAGAGAGAGAGAGCTTACTAAAAATGGATGTTAGGTAACTAAAATGAAAATTTTAATTTTGGCTCATAAATAATTAAATATATAATCAACCTAATTACCTCATTAGAATTTGGCAATAGATTTACTTGAGTACTAAGAGCTGCTTCGCTGCCTCCATTTTTTTCAGTGTTGCCATTATCATTGTTGTTGCTATTGGTGAAAATAGGTTCATAGTCTACCGCAGAAAAAACCCTGAAAATAATGTAATATTAAAATAATTCTAAGGATTTTTAGATAAGCTACCTTGTTTTGTTAAGGATTATTTCCCCCCCCCCCCCTCAAAAAAAAAAAAAGGTACCTCTCAGAGTTCAAAGGTTGATTGTTGTTATTGAGAATAGTACTTAATGCGCCATCAGTGAAATTCACCTCATTAAAATCTGCTTCAAATTGAAACGTTGGTGACATTACATTTTGGATGTGCGCATTGTCCTGCTTCCCCAAAAATAAAATAAAATAAAAAATATTAGCAATTTATACACTGCTGGGTCAATGTACTTTCAATGGTTAAGATTGAATACAACATGGGTAATAAATGCATAATTAGTTAATACAACACAATTAATATGGACTTGAGATTGATTATTAATTCTTTGAGAGTGATTAATTAATCTAACAGTCTACAATTTGTGTGAAAATAAGAAAGCTTCTCAACTAAATTAACCCTTTGATGAGAATATATGCAATTAATCAAATATGTCCCACGATACTGAAAATGCAAAATACACAATTTCTCTTTTCTATCTCAGAAAATAATTTTAAACAATTTAAATTAATATGAATCAACTAAATAACAAAAAGTTGAGGAGCTTATCACCTACAATTGTTGGTGGAATTTGGGCAATTGGATCTGCATCATTACTGCCACTGTGTTCAATGCTGTTGTTGTTGTTGTCAACAACACTCCCATTGTTGCTACTATCAGCAGTAACAGCATTGGTGAAATTCAAATGTTCAGAATTGTCGTTGTTGCTGTCAATGGTGATAGCGGCAATGGTATTGGGGACCCTAAATTTATAAAAAGAAAATTTTTTTGAGGCTATAAACTATAAAATCTTTGATTTTTCTTAGAATAATGAAAAAAATTTTATATATACCTCTCAAAATTTAATGGTTGATCGAATTTAATATTGACATGATCTGAATTTTGAATAGTACTGAATATATTATTAGTATCAGTAAAATCCACTTCACTAGGATTTGCTTGAAAGTGTGATGTATGTGGCACTACATTTTGATTGTTCACATTAGTCTGGTTCCAAAAAATAATACCAAAATTAGTGTTAATTGAAAATTTTAAGAGAAGGAAGAACAGAAAATAGAACTTTATATTTTTGTTTGAGCTGCAAACCCAATTGTGCCCATGTGTTTGTGTTGGATAGGTTTGATGAAATCCCTGTATCGGTGCTTCAAGCCCCTGCAAATTAATGCAATCAATTGAAAAAGCTCGCAATTAAAGGCTATACAATTTTTTTTCTTTTTTCTTTTTTTGTTTTTGGAGGGGGAAGGGGGTGGTGATGGTGTTACATACCATAGAGGAGAAATTGAACTGCTGATTTGGAACCCCAAATGATGAGATTTGATCCCCCATTATGGGCTGATGCAATAACAATTTTCTCAAACCATATAAATAAATATATAAGCTAACAAGGCATAATCTTAGAAGAAAAAAGAAAAAAAAAACCTCATATTTTTCAATTACATGTGTAAGCGGATGAAAAATGTAATTAAGTAAGAGATAAATAATTAGCTTATTAATTATCACCTGGACTGAGCTTGAGTAAGTTGGTGGAAATTGCAAATTTTCTGAAGCTGCTACTCTACTAATGTGTGCAAGTAGTTCTTGAAATAAGCACTCGGGAAAACTTGATGAACTGCAACAAAAATGCATCAATGGTAGGGTTTTAACTTACGATTTTTAAAAACTTGCACTAATTTCATGTTATGTTGTCGTTTGATCCAAAAAAATTAATATGTCAAGTCACACGTGCAAGATTAAATAGAGTATGCAAATGCAATTACGTAAGGGGATTCAACCACACCCGATTATCATATTAATTAATTCTAATACGTACTACGAAATTGATTGTTTTTAAAAGGGGTTTGTAACACTGATGATAATACCTGAACGGATCGCTTATCAAATGATCATGCTGCATTTGAAGTGAACCAGAACTAGGGCTTTTTGTTTGCCTCTCCTTTGTCAAATGATCATCTTGTTTTGCCTTATCCTTCTTCTGCTAATCATATCCAACTCTTACGTATATATTAATTATTTCAAGTAACAACAACAAACACAAAATATTGGAAAGCCTTTCTTTTTTTTTCTTTTTTTTCCTCCAACTCATTTTTCTATATATCTAATTAATTAAGATAATATAAATTGAATATACCTTATTTCTCTTCTTATATTTTCTTGACGGACTTTTAATCAACTCATTCTGCTAAAAGGAATAAAGAAACTAATAAATAGCCACCGATGGAATAAAAAAATTAATTTAAAAAAAAAAAGCTCACTTTTTTATTCTGTACTTGCTGCAAAGCTTGTTTCAGGTTTCTCTCCAACAAAATAATGTTAGATGATGAAAGACCGTCTTTTAGGCCGGGCTCATAAAACCTTTCAAAGGTTCCAGGAAATATGAAAGAAAAAATGAAAACAACAATGGATTCCAAAAAATAAATTATCATTTTTAGTGATAATATACACTTAATTACCGGAGGTGGTCCTCTAGGATCTCTGTCTCCACCAACGTCTTAGTAATTCTTCGTTCAAGATCCTGATGAAAAATCAAAATTAAATTAAAAAATGATTAATTTTACAGTAATGAACATTAAACCAAATAATTATTAAAGATTAAAAGCTGATGTACTCACCCTAATTCTGTGTTGCACAAGTGTAGGTTAATTGAAATTGATCCCGAATCGGAGACAACATAAAAGTTATGATTATAAGGCATCAGAACCATAAAAAAAAAAAAAAAAAATCAAACTAGAATCGATTAAGGAAAAGATGGTCAACAAATTTCATACACTGACACATGTTAATTGAGATAAAATATTTGTGAATTTGTTAATGGATCCACAGCGACCAATGAAACTGTGATGGCTGTGAACGTGATAGACTCGCAAATGTCACCATGCATGCATGCCTAAAACGACAACAGTCAAAAGTAAAAACGCATGAGAAAGAAAGAGAGAGAAAACAAACTGATTTTTTAGGTTATGCAACTTGTTATCATCATCCATGATATGAGCAAGCTGCTTCATCCTCTCTGATGTTTGGCAATTGCAATGTACATGTTTCTGTGGCACCAGCAATTAAGGATTATGAAAAATTAGTGTATAATAAAATTTCTTTTCTCAATTAATCCACACACACACAAAATAAATAAAGAATAAAAACTATATATTAAGATGTACCTTACATATATTTGCTTCACAATGAACCTTACAATTGTTCACTTCACTGTTTTAATAAGCGATTGACCATTCATTATTCAAAAGAAGAAAAAAAATAAAAAAATTTGAGCTAATCAAAGAAAAAATAAAACGAAAATTTTATTTATAAAATGTGTACTTACTGAAATTTTTTCTCAGGTGAAAGATTGAGGTAACGTTGAATCAGATCTTCAATTCTGTGGATCAAAGGGAGAAAAATTACTTAAATGGTAAAAAAATATAACATCTAATAATTTCACAAAAGATTTTTTTATGAAGAACCCTAGAGCAAGCTTAGAGATGAACACGATTAATACTAAAGATTAACATACAATAAAGAAAATTTCTTGCTTGAACCTTTTCATACTGCAAAATTTAGTTGAACGACCGCGTTTAGTAGGTGAAAAAGTGATAAGAGCGAGATCGATTCCACAAGCAACAGAAATTTCTCTTGCTTTCTTGATCAAACTTTTTTTTCTCTTAGTATATGTCACTTGACATGCTTTGGCATCTGCAATTTTCTTAATCTCAATTTTCTTACCCATTGTGTAATTGTAATTTGAGAGAAGAAAAGCTAAAGAAAGGAAAGCAAAAATTGTGCAATTTGCTTGGTGGGCTTTTGAGTCACACGAGTTAGTACTTTGCCACCTTTGATGGGGTTAAGTTTGTGTGCACACAAAGAAAATTGTAACAATAAAAAGCTAATGAAAAGAAGCCACGACCACCAACTAGAGCCAATCAACTTTAGAGTAAATTTTTTTTAATGTTTGTGTGCACACAAAGAAAATTCTCTCGCTTTCTCCAAAGACTACCTAATTTTATTGATTTTATTTTGTTGTAGGCGGTGCTGGATACATAAGAAACAAACTCGGTGTACGTGGCAGTATGTGGTTTGTTGGAAATTAATTGAGCAGATTCTTTGAATTAACTGCCAGATTAGAGTCAACTCTATCTCCTCGCTATTCGTGTTATGCTTCAACTTGTTGTACATTTGACCTGACATTGACTTGAAGTCTGAGGGTACAATTTTCGTAAAGGCAACGACGTTCGGGTTAAGTGGTTTGCAATTACACACGATGAGCCAATTCAAAATCCAATGGGTTATGGTTCATTTCACTAATTACAAAAATGAAGATTCTTTTTTTTTTTGGGGGGGAAATTTACAAAATATTCTCTTTTATTAATTCGTTAATGAGCTTTTATAATTTGTAGAAAAAATTTTTTTCATTATCATAGTTATGCGTACATATAAATATAAATAAGACCATTGTCGTATTTGTATGCATGCAAATCCTAATTCTCTTTTATTAAAAAACGACAAAAATATACTTTTAATAATTATTTTTAATTTTATTTTTTTATTTATCATCCTATTATTAATTCATTAAAGAAATTATTTGTCATTTATATATAACTCATCATTGATTCATTATTAATTACAATAATGACAAAATATATCTCTATGAAAGAGTAGCTTTAATAATGACAATGTAGATAACTTATTTTTAGTATTATAATTAACGAACTCTTATAAAACTATTTAAAGGTATCTCCTTGAACATAAATATCTTCTACAAGTTATTGAAATTTTCAATTTAATTATTTCTTGATCAATTTTTTCACACTTATGGTATGTGTTCCTTGATAAATTACTTTAGTATGACTAATGAATTTTCTTACTCATAGCGTAATTTTGTAACGAGAAAGAAGAAAAACTATAAAGGAGAAAGAAAAAAAAATGATTCAATTTGCTCTAGCATATAGATCAAGTCATCAAAATTATATCGTCCTATACTAAGGATGTTAAATTTAAGAGTCATAAATAGCTTAATAGCGTGCTTTGGTGCCTGCAAAGAGGCTTCCTTAAATTGGTTAATGAACAGAGGACACGACAATCCATTCGTGAGCTAATCAACTTTCTAATGGTTGATTGTTATCAATTACTATCGATTCTGATGGTAATCGCACAGAAGACACCGTCAGAATGGATCGGATGCACTGACATCAAGAAGCATTCAAGCAATCAACAAGAAGATAACCCACCCCAATTAAAATTGGTACAAGTTTTATATTATACGTGGCAGCATTTGGTCGACATTTGTAAATCAGGGATACAGTTATGCATTTGCCACGTCACATAACCCCTAGACTAATCGCTGCCGTCCGATTAATATCATCGTCAAACCAACCCAATGCAGCACAAACTCGTGTTTGCATTCTCCCGCCAAAACGAACAGACTCGAGATCCAAATAACCAATTCAAAGCTCTCTCGATCAGTATCACGCGCCATCCAAGACCCGCGTCAGTACGCTCTCCAAGTTCCTATAAATATCCACCATATTTCGCTCTTATCGCATCACTCTTATTTCTGAACTTCACTCAGAATTGCTCAAAAGCGTTAAGCTCCCTGAAATGGCCACTCTCTCCACTTCTCTCCGATTCCTTACCGTCCTCACGATCTATCTTCTCATTATAACCAAATCGGCAGCCCTCACCGACGTCGAAACACTCTTCACCACTACTCCTCCGCCACAACAAACACCTCCCCCGCCGTCGGACCTCAACGACCAGTCCTCGTTCTTCTCACACACGGCTATGCTCGCGCCGATCCTCTCACACCTCGGCTTTAACGAGCTCGCCACCGCTGCTCCATCTCTGTCCAACGACGCCGTCGCGACCAGCTGGTCCGGTCCGTCAACTCTCTTCGCTCCCTCCGATTCCTCTCTCCGCACGTGCTTCTCGTGCTCCGTTCCTTCTCTCCTCCGCGAGCATCTCGTTCCCGGCCTCTTCACCATCGACTACCTCCGCAAGCTCGCTTTCGGTTCGAAAATCGAAACGCTAAGCCCCGGCCGCTGCATCACCATAACTTCCTCCAGGAGCGAAAACGACACCGTCTCAAAAGTCTTCATCGGCGGCGTCGAGATCACTCATCCGGATCTCTTCAATAATGGAATCATCATCATTCACGGAATCCAAGGCTACATCTCGCCTCTCTCTCCGTTATCTTGCGACGTCGAGCGGATGACGTCGTTGTCCTTCCCTTTCCAGCCGCCCGATCGCGGTCATCACCATCACCAGATCCAAACTCAGCAGCCGATGATGCGCTTGATGCTCCGAGACGCCATGCTTCGTCTCCGAAACAACGGTTACAGCATCCTCTCGCTGGCGATGAAAGTGAAGTATCAAGAGCTCATCAATCTCGCGAACATGACCGTTTTCGCTCTCGATGACTTGTCAATCTTCTCCGGTTCGTACACTTACATAAGCAATGTTCGGTTTCATATAATACCAAATCGTTACTTGATGATCGGCGACCTCGAGAGGCTTCCGGTTGGGACGACGTTGCCGACGCTTGAGAGAGGACAGTCGCTAACGGTAACGACTGCTGGAGGAGCTTCCGTGACGGCGCCGTTAAGGATCAACTACGTGAGAGTTAAGGTCCCTGACGTTATGAAGAACTTGAAGATTGTCGTTCACGGAATTTACTTGCCCTTTCCTCACTTGCATCCTGCTACTGTGTTTGATAGTGTGATTGGAGTTTCTAGTAATGCTGATGGTGAATCAGACGGTGGAGATCCTTCGATTGAAGGGGAATGCTCTGTGATGGATGAGCACGAAATCGGTTCTTGTGGTGGTACGGTTACTGGACCCGCTACTACGGTCGCGTCGGGGGCCAAGTTCAGCAAACCAACTGTGGAGATTGAAGATCATCATATGCTGTGATGATCAGTGACGACTAGTCACACGCTGATGCGTTATTTTTTTCACTTTGCGTGTTTGTTGTTGTTAGTTAGTGACGACGGTAGTCAACTCTTGACTTGCCTGATACGGAATACGGATTATGCCCTGTTTGTTGGAAATGAATAAAACTCGATTCCTTTTTTCTGATTCATACTATTCAGCTTATTTCACTGATTCGCTCTACTTCAGCAATGAAGAGAAGTAATACATTCCAAGTTTAGTTTGTTTATTGATTCAATTTTAAACCTAATGTAATACGATATTTTAAATAAAATAATAATAATAATACAAAGTAACAAATTTCCAGTTCACTATTTTCTGCTCATCCAGCCCATGATTGACGACGGCAACGCCCCAAGTCTCTCAATTCCCTCAGCAAATACAACTCCCATGCCCAGGTAAAAATGGGCCTCGATGTGGCAATCAAAAGCCCAAGCTCCTGGGTTGTCGGCCCGAAACAGCAATACCGTCCACCCAAAACGAACTAAGGTTGAAGCGGCACTGTGTTTTCAAAATTGGAGCCACCAAATAAACTTGTTTGTATCATTATCGATATCAAATTTGCCTTCTCCATAGCCCAATACCCAAAAATCATGCCCATGTAGACGATCTTTATTTTTTTTTTTTTTTTTTTTCTTTGGGGAAGGATTCAGTATGGGAAGTCAACTTTTTAATGGCGGTTGGACCATAAATGTCTACTGAATGATTCTCTCAACAGCAACGCGATTCAGGCAGCCGGTCAAACCTAATTTTATTGATCTGATTTTAATTTATGGGTTTTTATTTTAACTTAGGATTTCTCAACACAGATTCAATCACCTAATTTTATCTGTTTTGGGTTATTTATTTATATTATTATATTAATCTATAGCCTCCTCAAGCAACCGAAGGATTTACTTATTATAATGATTCATCTCAACCATTAGATGGAATTCCTTTATATCCTATCGAAATTTTGCATGAGGACAAAAAGTGTTGCATGTTGCAACTGATGCAGCATAGCCGAGGCCTTATCTCTGTTATTAATGTTTAGATTTTAGATTTGAAATGTTCATTTAATTAATTATAAATGCAGTGATTACTTTATCTTTATACTACTTGCACTAAGAATAATTAAGTCAAAATATTAATTTCTGAAACTACACTTCTACTAAGTTATAATCTCCATCATAATAATAAAATTAGTTTTGTCTCAACTATATGACTATAGAAAAGTTTTATTGTAATAATTTTTTGAAAATTTATGTTATTTATTTATTGTTTTTTATTATTCAAAACAATATGAAAAACAAATTTCATATCATTTTATTTATATAAATATAAAACTTCAAAGTTATTTTGGGGGTTAATATAGTCAAAGAGTATAATAGAAGAAAAAACAGTTTATGACAGTTTATGTGCCTATATCCAAAACAGTTTATGTGTCTATTTCTGAATTTATGGGATCTATATGCTTATGGTATCAACATTCAAAATTTTTATAGACAAGTAAAGTGTTATATTATTCTAAGAGGTTTTACCACTTAAACTAATTATCACTTACAAATAAATCATATAGTTGATCTGTTTGATGGATTTATGAGAAATGAATTTAAGTATTTTTTTTTTTTTTTCGGGTGGCTTTGTCATCCACCAGGAAGTGCAAGTGTACACTGATGAAGTGATGATCTCTCATGCAAAACTACAAGCAAAGAGGGACCTAATTTTCCAGTATTTTTAGTATTTCCTGCGTACACATCCCTTAAGAAGCCTCTCAAATCCTTCAGCAAAAACAACTCCCGTGCCCAGGTAAAGAAGTATCAGCCCAAAATCGTAACGCTATCCTGCCACAAGGATGAACGGGTCCTATGTTTGTAATATTCGGATCCACGAAATCGTACTCGTTTGTATCATCATACATGTCCAAGTTTCCTTCTCTATAGCCCAATACCCAAAAATCATGCCCCATGTAGATGCCAAGGATGCGTCTCACTTTAATTAACAGTAAGTAGATGCCAACGAAGTGTCTCGCTTACATAAACAAAAATAGAATTCGCATTCCGTAGAATAACGGCCACTGTTGCACCGAAATACACCTTGTAAATTCCATTACCTTGCAACACTAAAAATATCGTAATTTTTAAAACACATCTTTCTGGAGGCGGGGTTTGATCAAAAGCATCTGTCATATTTTCTTTGTGCAATACGATAATGCACGTGAGGAAAATTACGCGACGCATTGTTCAAAAGACCACTTGAAAAGTTGAAATATCCACCCACAAGATTTTGCGTATTGAGCATGCTATCATTCTGTCAGGAGTCTGCAGCGGGGGAACGATGAATCCCTTCCGGACGACTTTATTTAAAAATACAAAAGATTGTATGAGTGAAGTGAACCAGCGATGTGAAATTTGATAGATGCCTTTTTCGTTCTAAAACGCGGCAAAGGGTTGTATGGAAAACACATACCCTAATTTGGAGGTTGAGGGTAGAAATAGCCTGCCCCAATGGCTAGCTAATGCGGCCCATACCTAAATACAAAATATCTAGAGAAAATAATTTAAAACTATTTCTTCTAATATATTTTTCTTTTTGATTTAAAAAAAAAAATAACGCATTTGGAGCCCAGGCCCTGCACATCCAAACTTGGACAGGCTTTTCAAAGATTCTGGCTTGTTTTGGAAACAAAAATTAAAAAAGTGAAAAGAACCTGGGCTCTGACCTATGTAGCCTGTTTTAAAATATGTTAACTTATTGACCCAAAAAATTAAATGTTAATATAAAAGATCAAGACAAGAAAATTAAACTAGATATTTGAGGTTTTAAATATTAGTTGAAAGTTATGATTTTAAGTAATTATTAATTTTTTCTTTATGAAGCAAGTTACTAAACTATTTGACCTAAAAGTTGGAGCATCAATCTCAAAAGATCAGGAGTAAGTGATTGGAACGAAATGTACAAGTCATTATGATAATATTGATCTTTGAGATTTTAGAAGCTTTATCTTGTAGATAACACAATTTTATATTAACTCATGTTTTGCTGCAAATTCTAGTTGCATTATGTTGTATTAACTCATATTTTGCTGCAAATTCTAGTTGCATTGTGTTGTATAATTTGGTGGATCCAAATTATACATCTTTGGATCATTGTAGATATCAAATTTGCCTTCTCCATAGCCCAATACCGAAAAATCATGCCCGTGAAGATGCCAAGGATGTGTCTCGCTCGTCTTGTTACTCATAGAATTTGCATTCTGCAGAATAATATCCACTGTTGAATTGAGTTAACGAAAGGTTTATTTTCCTTGAAAACAAAGAAAACAAGGACTGATATCTGGGAGTCCTTTCTTTATAAAATTAAACATCTGAATTAATCGTCATCACTGTTTACAGCTTGCTTGAACTGAAATTATTACCAAATAAAATTAAATTAAAGCCACAGTATGTTCATTCAGGATCTCCTTTATACTTTTTTCTAAATTCCATCTCCAACACTTAATGAAAATAACACAATTATTTTGCTTAACAGTTTTCACAAGGCCTGAAATACCGTTACAGTTAGGAGGCACAATAAAAACTACGTTCCTTAATTCACAATGACGAATCAATTAATATATAAAAAATAATATCATTAATTAGATTGAGCTACCTACGTTATGATAATATTTAGAGATTTAAAAAAGAGATTGAATGTTATCTGAAAAAAAAAGCATTAATTATTGCTTTGTAGATTATTTTTATGGCTATGACTATGTTGGAGTTGATTTATGGTGGAGCACAAATCTCAAGCACACATGCAAAGTGATTAATAATAAAAAACTCATTATAATTTTGATCGTATGGTATGGTTATTAAGGGGTGTTCTATCTTAAAACAGTTACAACATAACGGGGCTTTATTTTTATAACTGTTTGAGATTCATGCACGTGGGAGGCATCTGAAAAACATTTAAAATTGGACATCAGCATCAGCCTTGATCAGTTGTGGTCAACGTACCCACAAAAAGTCAATGTCTCGATGACAGTGCAGTGCTGAGTGAGACATGTTCATCTCTTTTGTTGCCCCCTACTTTTGTGATTTATTAAAAGGCCCTTATCGTTCAGGTTATATTAGGGGTGGGCACAGTCCGGTCCAGTTCGGTTTGGTTCGAAATTAAGTAGAACCGATTTAAATCGGTTATTTTCTAAAAAGAACCGAATAAGAACCGAACTCAATAAAAATCAAATTCAAACAGATCTTTTCGGTTCGGTTCAGTTCAGTTTAGTTTTTTCGGTTCTGGGCCTATTTTGAATTTCTAAATTTTTAACCTATTGGGCCTCATGAATGTAATAATTTTTTTCAATAATTAATTTATCATAATTTCATTACAAATATTAACAATAAATACAAAGTATTCAAAACATATTTTATCACTAATATCCTAGTAACTACTAATAAGGTACTCACTACTCACAAAATATAAAATATTAAGATTTCAAAATACATAACCAATTAAAATATTAAGATTTCAAAATACATAACTAATTAAAATTCTATTGTGTGTATACATGTCTATTTTAGTTATCTTACGCACCCAATTAAAATTTAACACTTGTCGATTTAAATAAAATTTCAAAAATAACTCGATTTTTTGGTTCGGTTTTTCGGTTCAGCTGAGTGAACCAAATACCGAACCGGTATTTCTGTTTTTTTTTTTACAAATTATATATTTCGGTTTTTTTCTAAAATTAAAACCAATCCAAACGGTACGGTTCAGATCGGTTCGGTTCAGATCGGTTCGGTTCAGTTTTCGCTAGAACACGGTTTTTTTGCCCAGCCCTAGGTTATATTGATGTTTTACCATTATTTTAGTATTTCCAAATTTAAAATTATTCTAGTATTCAACCTAACAGTAATGCTTTTTGGTTTAACATGACAAGTAATATATTTTAAAAATATTTCTTATTCAAAATTTTATTTCTACTCAGATCTAAGAAAAGAAATACCATTGTTAATTTTTCTGTCTTTATTATGATAGTTGCAAGTAAATTTGATATTTCTTATCATAAACGGATTTGTGAAATTAATATGTTCACTTAAATATTAATGGGGGTATATTTAGCCAATTTTGAATTTAATTATTTTATTTAAATATTCAAATTACTTTGTAGAATAGATCTAGTGAGTTCTAATAATTTTTTTATTATAAATATCAACATTTTTGACACGTATTTTGGTGACTTGTATATGAAGATTTTACTATTATAATTTCTTAATAATTATAATTTAGTACTGAATCAATTTTTATTGAAATGTGCCGCATTTCTATGATTTATTTATTTTTTCAGAAAATAAGTTGAACAAATATTTGAAAAAAAAAGGTATTATAAAGACTGTTTTCTTGAGGTATAAACTAGGAAGGGCAGTACTGAGTAGAAGAAGCAGGAATGTGAATGCCAGCACTGCT
This sequence comes from Citropsis articulata, assembly GCA_030449925.1. Taxonomy (NCBI): domain Eukaryota; kingdom Viridiplantae; phylum Streptophyta; class Magnoliopsida; order Sapindales; family Rutaceae; genus Citropsis; species Citropsis articulata. The sequence continues at coordinate 1,561,475 of JASUUH010000108.1, read as the reverse complement.
ACGGTGCTACACTGCTGCTCGATGAGATCGATAAAAATTTCTCACCCATTAACTCCGCTAATTAAAAAAAGAAAAGAAATTTTGATGAAACAACGTACATCAAACTGAGTCCGCGTCGTCACTGCATGTCCAAGGGACGGTTGAACCTTGAACGAGCGACTCATGAAAACGAAGTAGCATTGGGATGCTCTCAGCTACTCCTAGATTTTAGTCCCATTTCATTAAATATTAGGATCTCATGAAATTTACGACGCTCTTGTATGAATAGTAAATGGACCGACATCATTTACTATTTAAACGAGAGAATTGTAAATTTTATAAATGTAACTTAGCATTGGCCTAAAAATTAATGTAAGTGAAAACTTACACTTGATGCGGCGTGACTTTGGAAGCCCACCAAACAAAACATATCTGCTCTGCTGCCGCTTTTGTATTCACCAGGCCGGCAACTTCTTTGAAGTCGGTCTCTATCAAGCATAAACTACAACCAAAGAGGCTAACCCCACTTGTAGACACGCAGTCCCCATTCTGCACAGCTTCTGCGTGTGCACATCCAGCACAAATTCTACGTACTGGATCTGTCTCTTCCACAAATTCCCAGAAGTTGGCAACAGGCTCTTTACTGATATACAAAAATATATTTTAATTTCTAATCATGCATGAATCATTCGCACTCGTGGCAACTAAGAGAAAATTAATAATTTTCTTATAGAATCCATGACCCTTGATGATAATATGCTCTTTAGGCCTTTGAATCCATTGGCCCATAAGTGGACTTGCTGCCTCTTGAATATTTTGTTGATTTGGGTCTATAATAAATTATGCTTTGTTTGGAATTCCTCGTATCGACATTCTTTTCTTGTTTTTATTCCTTTTCAGATTTGATATTTTCTTCCATTGTTGGTGAAATGTGGAACTATATATACTGATTAGCTTCAACACTTCGATTTCTGGGGCATAATCGCTCAGGAACACTAAGTACATTATTTGGGCTGTAAATTGTTGGTAGTCAAGAAACAAAGGTTTGTCATCATGAAGTTTACTGCAACAAATGATGCCCATTTTCCTTGTTTACTCCTTGTTCATATTCATATTTTTAATAGCTTACATTCACTATGACTGGAATTTCCTACTTTAAGGGGTTTGATACCTTTTGTAAATGCTCTAACTAGGGGTGGGCAAAATCGGGTTCGGATCGGGCTCGGGTCAATCCGATCGGATTTCGGATTATTCGGGTTGGGTAAATATTGATCCGAATACAACCCTAATTTACAATCCGACCCGATCCGATCCGATATATATTCGGGTTGGTTCGGATCGGGTCGAAAATCGGGTTGAATTCGGGTAGTATCGGTTCGGATTAAAAATAATCGTCTCAACTCTCAAATCAAGCCAATTCGGGTCAATGAAAACGGGTCAATTCAAAATATATATACCAACCAATACACTATGAAAGCTACAAATTTCAAAACAATCGGTTTCGACAGCCGAGTAGCAAAGCAGGCGGCAGATCAGGATGCAGATCGCAAGGAGAGATGGCTGACGCAGAAGCGGCGGCAAAGCGGGACGGCAAGACGGTGGCGAGATCGTGGACGCAACACGGCGGCGCAAAGATGAAAGAGAACAGCAGATCGTGGACGCAACAGCAGATCGCCGGACTCACAGCACGATAGCAGTAGATCATTGGAGGAAGAGAATGTTTTCTTGCTTCTTGTGGGCGGGTTGGGTGTTGTGACTTGTGAGTTTTGTGTTTGTGTAACTCTGAATCTGAATATGTGATTTGTGTGTGTCTGTGTGGTGTGCGTGTGTTTAGCCAATAGCCACTTAGGTTTAGTTTTTTTTTTTTTTAAGCAACCCGATCGGGTTTTCGGATCGGATCGGTTTTTACCCGATCCGATCGCAACCCGATCGGGTTTGCAAGATTTCACCCGATCGGATTCTAATCACAACCCGATCTGATCCGAACCTGAAATATTTCGGGTCGAATCGGGTCGGATCGGATCGGATCGGATCGGGTATTTTGCCCACCCCTAGCTCTAACCATAAAGAAAGTTTTAATAAATCACCTACTCTATCTTTAACCTTCTTTAGATTTTACTACGTACTATCGTGCTTTGAATTATGATCAGTCATACTTTTATTCAATTCGTGTGACTAAAATTTGTAGTCGAGGTTCTTTCTCCTAACAAGACAAAATTGTCACAATTTTTTTTTTTACCAGTAACTAGTTGCGAAAAAACGAAATACATTATGGGCGTATTGTGCTTCAAAATAATGTGAAACGAAATAAATGGTCAATTGGTCACAAAATAGCACTTCTATAATCTAGTTTTTTTAGTAATTAGATATTAATTTCTGTGACTAAAATTGGTTGTCTTGGATTTTTTATTTTAGCTACGATACAAAATAACCACAAAAAACTTTTTCATACGACTTAAGTAGCGAAATTACAAAATACGTTGGGCTTAAAAAAATAAGACTGCAAGTATCGAAATTACAAAATACGTTGGGCTTAAAAAAATGAGACTGCCAATTGCAACTACAAAAAAGTGTCATAAATAATAATTATTGGCGACAAAAATATTACGTCTAATTATTGGAGACAAAAACAAACGTCTTGATGGCTAACATTTAGTGACAAGAATATATTGTCATTGATTATCTTTCAAACCGCCAAAAGTTTTTTTTTTTAAATAGCAGTTGCGACTATTTTTATAAATCACCTAAAGTGATAAAAATATAGTGTCGTTGATTGCACTTTTGAACATCTAAATCGACTATTTTAAATATCCTTTATAACTGTTTAATTTAAATTTGGGACAAACAATTTAGTCACAACAATATATTGTTTTATTGATGAAAATGATTTTGGTCGCTAGTTAAAACCTAATGTGACGCACTTTTTCCAACTAAAGTCTAACAATTAATATTGTGTCATAAAAGACATAAGGTGACTAATTTCTTATCTTTAGTGACTAAACTTTTGTTGTAGATATCAATTTTTTTTATAGTGAATCTATTGCTTTGCCCTTGCAACTGCAATCAAGTCTCTATTTCAACAAGAAAATTTTATCTTTTTATATATCAAGTATCATAACTATGGTCGATTGTTTATGGATGCTTGTCATCAACTTTATCATGACAACAAATTGAAGCCATCTTTCATCAACATTTGGAATTGGTTAACAACATCATCTTCACGATTAAGCCGCAAGGACTGCAAGCGAATATGTATAATATTATTCAACAAGTTAACATCTTTATACATCAATAGGATATACCTAAGAATACGATATGACCATATACACTATCAAAACTATATTATTGAATGAAAACAAACTTCTAATGAGAACAAATATTGAGGATACATTTTCATCTTATTAAAATCTTAAACATAAGTGGAATCTCTCTGGTAAACTTCTTTATTTATACTGGCGACAGTTGCTGTTGTCCTGTGGAATAGATATTTATAGCTTCATACCATTTCAAAATGTCATCGTAAAATCCACGACACACATTCATAAACATGATGCCATATTGATACACAACAATGATAATAGCAGCGCAACCTAATGCAATGTAGCAAATGATTTGCGCAGAAGTGAAAAATGTAGAGACCAATGAGACTGTGGAAAGAGATCCAGAGATTATAGAAACAAGGCCCCAGAACTGAGAAGGTTTTGCTTGATTACGTTGAGACATCTTATCCACTACAAATGCAATATAGTGGATGATTATGGTCGCAAGAAACACATACAAACTTACTCCATGAGTCTCCTTCAACTGCTTAGTTGTGACTTGCATGTTCACACCAACAACAGCTGCAAGGGTCGTATTCAGATATCCAAAAATTTTCAGGTACGGAATAGAGGAAATGAAATTACCGTCACTGCAAAGCCATCAATTTGCATACATTGAGAAGTTAGCAGAAGCAACAATAAAGAGACAGAAAGAGATGTTATAAGAGTTACATGTGTGTGTGTGTGTGTCTGTGTGTGTGTGTGTGTAAAGTGTTTTAGTTAAAAAAAATTATGATTAATGCAAGAAAAAATCTAATATACTAGTCTAACAAGGGACCATCAAGTTCAAGCCCTTACTCTAAAGGCCACAAGATACTCGTAACCAAGCTTGTGATCTTTGTTATGGAAAAAAGAAATTAAAAATATAATTTAGCTGCTTTCATTTCTTCTCAGAGGACTAAAAGTAAAGAACTATAACGAAAATTTAGTTCATATTAAAACAAATGGACACACATTCAGAGAGATACACATACATACATACATATATGTGTGTGTATGAATATATGCACACACACACATACATACATATGTGCGTGTGTGTAAATATATCCTTGCCGCGCGAGCGTGGCCCAGATGCCCCTCGCAAGCTGCGCGCAGCCTTGCTCGCGAGCGCGCTCTGCATGCCTCGCGCGAGCGCGAGTCGCGCGCTTTCACGCACTGACGGAGGGTAGCCTGCGAGAACTGGACTGGGCCTGCTTATGACGATAATCGAACCTCATTCGGAGTTGCCGAAGCCAGAGGCGCCAGTTGGTTTGTTTGCGTTGCCTCCTTCTCCTCCGTCAAGTAATTACTCATTCAAATTCGGAAAATTCATCGGAGAACGAAGCAACAAATTCTCCGCCGGAATCGCGAAGAAGTTAAATTCTCTCGACGATGCTCGGGCTGGGGCTGAGCCTGAGCCTGAGCCGGCGGCGTCGACGGTGATCGAACCGGACGAGGTGACTCAGTTCAACATATCAGGACTCTCTCTCTCTACACTCCAAGAGCCTCATTCGGAGTTGCCGAAGCCAGAGGCGCCAGCTGGTTTGTTTGCGTTGCCTTCTTCTCCTCCATCAAGTAATTACTCATTCAAATTCGGAAAATTCATTCGAGAACGAACAACGAAGCAACAACTTCTCCGCCGCAATCGAGAAGAAGTTAAATTCTCTGGACGATGCTCGGGCAGAGGCTGAGCCTGAGCCGGCTGCGTCGACGGTGATCGAACAGGACGAGGTGACTCAGTTCAACATATCAGGACTCTCTCTCTCTACTTGAAATGGTTTTTAGTTTTTACATAAGCAGGCCCAGGCCACTTCCCGCAAGCTAGCCTCCATTAGTGCGAGAAAGCGCGCGACGAAGCTCATATTAAAAAAAAGAAAATTGACTAGATCTGGAGTACAACTGAAAACAGACAAGCTAAACAAAACCAAAATTAAAATTGCAATAAAAAATATTGTACGTGAGTACCTTGAAGGATTAAAGTGCTGTTGATGAAGATGAAGATGGCATTGGCAGCATATTTGCGTCATATTGGATGCAACTCTTCTTCTTCTTCTTTTTTTTTTTTTTTTGTTTAATGAGGGTATCGCAGGAAGGGCGTATGGGAGGCCAGCACTAAGCCGTCTGCTTGGCCGGGGCCAGAAAGTCGCTCGAGGCAAGGGAGGCATTACCAAATAGTCTGACTCCATTTCGAGGCCCGGGGGCCAACAGGTCAGCGGCAAGGGGCTGGGTGTAGGTGGAAGTAATAACTTTGTTGGTGAGCAAGTATAGAATAAGGTAAATTATTGATTTTATAGTCTCGTGCCGCAAATTTAGACTTATGCATCCAACTCGTATCTGTCACGTACATAGAGGTGTCGCACTCGCTGAAGAATAAAGAGAGAAAGTAGATTGAGGTGTCGCACTCGCTGAAGAATAATGAGAGAAAGTGGACGGACATTTTCGCGCTCACACCCAACTCAAGTTAAGGTCAGTGTCAAACTTTTTATCGTCTAGGGTTTCCTAAAAACTAATAGAATGGATTCATACTTTCCTAAAAACTAATATAGTCAATTCACGCTTTTCATTTCTGTAATTGCATTTTCTATTAATTAGTTACTGAAATGCAATCCAAGGAAACAGATATTAATTTGAGGGAAATTTACTTATTTAATAGAGAATTTTCGACATCACACTTTTACAGACACTCTTTTTTATTTCTTCATGATTAAGCAATTGCTTTTTTAACACACGGTGGCCTTAATATTTGTAAGACTTATCCGAAACTCCATTTATGTGGAAATATCTTTGCTTGAAGAGTAAGGGCACAAGAAATTACAACACCAGAACAATACGGTAGCTTGACGAATATTAATCATAATTATAAGTGTATCATTTATGATTTATCAAAGAAAAATATCGTTTTGCAGGTCCATTTGCCATTACTAATATACCACATCCCCTATCTCTTAACATATTTACCACACAACATGTAATGTAAGCACAAAACCGCTGCGGGTTTATATATCTTATGAGTCAAGCTGGCCATCAATCTTCAATTTCAAAACCAATCTTAGAAGTTTTCCACTTTCCTCTGATTAATGTTTTGTTTTTTTTTTTCATAATTCTTTATATTTTTTGTAATACCCTACTCGAATATATATTTACTTTATGTTTTAAGGGATACTATGGAGTTTGATGTAGCCTAAAAAAATTAATAGTTTAGTAATATTATTCATAAATTAATATATTTTTATTAAATAATCAAATTATTGAATGTATGTTATAAGTAATATGGAACACACACACACACACATATAGAGAGAGAGAGAGAGAGAGAAGACTTGCGACTAGAGCTGGCAAAACGGGTCATCGAGTCGTTCTCGTGTCGTGTCAAATTTATGTCTATCCAAACCCGACCCATTTAATAATCGTGTCAAAATATTCTGACCCAAACCCGACACAGAAAAATAATTGGGTTACCGAATAACCAGCTTAATATCTATATATTAAATAAAATATTATTATCGATATTATGAAATGTATATATCTACTAAAATATTACACATTTACACTATTGAAGTTTTAATTATATATATACAAATAATATTATATATCGATATTATAAAATATACATGTCTAACAATATTTTACACATTTACATTATTGAAGCTCTAAATGTATATAAAATTTTATAAGTCAAATACTGTGTTTATATTCATCTTTTAAAAAAATAAAAATAAAAGAGAGAATCATAATATTTAAGTTTTGATAACAAGAATCTATAAATTATAATCATAATATTTAAGTTTTGATAACAAGAATCTGCAAATTATTTTAAAACTTTAACCGTAACGGTAGGGGCTGACCCATGAATTTGTATTACCCCAGCCTAAATTAAAAAATTTATATTTTAAAGTGAGCATAAAAATTCATAAGTAGAAAAAAGTGAATCAAATAAGGGGGACACAAAAAATCTTATCCCTATAAGTAAGTACTTAAACAAAAATAGTTATATAAAAAGAGTAGAAAACAAAAGCAATTAAAAAATAAAACACTACTTTACAATTATGGAATCGGACTCTAATAAAATGTAATTATACAAGGATTATATAAGGATTAATATGCTAATCAATGATTTTTAGCTGAAATAAATGAATCCATGTAATTACAATCAATTAAATATTGCAAGTAAAACTTTAATGTTTGAAGTCAAGTACTTAACTACCATGTTCCAATAAACTAAACAATTCAAATTTATTCCTCTTTTTAAATAATAAAAGTATTATTAGTCAAAAGTTTCAATAATAAACTCAACTCAACACAACAAAAATTTATTTTGGTGTCATTGTTTCTTTGTCAGGCGCTCTGACTCTCTTTAAAGAACCAGTTGTTGATAATTTTTCTATCAAATTAAAGCTCCTCAAAATATTCAAATTTTATCTTAGTTAATGTAACTAATAAATAAAATCTCAAAATTCACATAAAAAGCTTATGAAAATGCCGATAATTGTTACTATATGTTATTTTTTTAAGTAGTTTAATACTAGTGACAATTATATTAGATTGACATACTTTTTTTCAATTAGAATTTTTTTAAATAAATTAAAGTAATAACATTTTACCCCCTAATGTTTTTAATCTATATAATAAATATATAATTTACTCATTTTATAAAATAAGTCACTAATTTCAATTGGAAAAAAATATAATTGAATTAAGGATATATTTGAAAATAAAATAAAAACTATATTATAGTATAAAATTAATGAAAATATAAGGATAATTGTATTAGTATGGTTGGCAATGGGACGGGATGAGATGGTATTTATCAATCCCAGTCCCGTCCCGTATATGTAAGTGGGATGAAAAAATGTCCCACTCCCGTCCCTATATTTTTTTTGGGACAAAAATGTGTCCCGATCCCGTCCCAAAAGAGATGGGATCCCGTGGGATCCCATCCCAATTGGAAAAATTCTCATTTTTAGTAGCCAATGAAATGGGATGGGACGAAATTTGACAATCTCACTCCCGTCCCGTATATTCAAATGGGATGAGAAAATGTCTCATTCCCGTCCTTAAATTTTTTTTTGGGACAACAATATGTCCCAATCCCGTTCCAAATGGGATGGGATCCTGCAGGATTCCATCCCATTGGGAAAAATTGCCATCCCTATGTATTAGGGACGTGTATGAAAATAAAATAAAATCTCTATTATTGTATATAATTGATGGTAAAATAAGGGGTATAGATAATTTTTTTTAAGTTTGACCGGGCTCTTGCTGCAGGTTCGCCACTGTCTAACCTGACACGAAAAAAAATCTTATCGATCCGGATTCAACCCATTTAATAATCGTGTTAAATTTGACGATCTATATCTATTTATTCGTGACGTATTCGTGTCGGGTAATCAGATCGTATCAAATTTTGCTAGCTCTACTTCCACATATAATTCAGGCCACAATAATCCTTCCTTTAGTAGTACAATTGGCATTAAAAAAAAAGGCGAAAGAGAAAGTCAAAAGTCACTTTTACCATCTCCCTCCTAAATTCCTGATATTAAAAGCGAAAGAAAACATGTCACTATTAAAATATTGATTTTAATAAGAAAAATCAAGAATAAATTTAATCCTTCCAATGTAATTATTAAATGACACCAATCTAATTAAATCTCCTTTAAACCCAATCTGTTTTTGTGTTTTTTCTTTCTTTTTGAGTAAAAAGTTTTGAACAATTTATTATTTTATAAATTCCATTTTCGTATTTCGATTATTCATAGAATAATAAACCACCTGTGTTGGTTTCGGATAATGATATAATTTAATTAATAATATTAATTTTTTACATATATTAATTAATTAAGAATGTCGTCATGACAGCGACAAGAACTCCAAATTTTCCAAGTCGTTGTAGGAAAAGCGGTAGGCCGACAAAAGAGCTTCCTTTTTACATATATTAATTGGTTAGTTGATAATTCCAATTTCTAGTCACATGTCTGTAAGGTGAAGGAATGTAATTTATATTGTGCTTGCTAACTATGACGGTATTTTAGGCCTTGCGAAAACCATTAAGCAAAATTATTGTATTATTTTCATTAAGTATTGGAGATGAAATTTAGAATAGTATAAAGGAGATCCTGAATGAGCATACTGTCGTTTTAATTCAATTTTATTTGGTAATAATTTTCAGTTCAAGCAAGCTGTAAACAACGATGAAGATTGATTTAGATGTATAATTTTACGGAGAAAGGACTCTCGGATGTTAATTTGCTGAAGTGTGCATCGGCAGATAGGCATATCAACTTTGTTTCCAGAAGACTAATTTGCAAACACCTTTTTATTTTCCCAGACAAAGAAATTCTTCTGCATTTCTAGAGTGTTACCTCAATTAGCAAACATATCAATGAAAATGAACATCATCAATAATCAATTATCATTTGGAAAAACTTCTTTATTGTCAAATCTCTTTCTCCAACGATCTAGCAGATCACAATTATATTATGTAGACCACTTGTTAGTTGACATACTTCTATTGAAAGCTAACTATTCTCCTCTCTATAAAATAAAAAACAGAAAAGGCTTATTTTGGTGGAATGATCGTCAAGATCTTATGCTGCTTTGATCATACATTTGCCTAACCTATATATACAATTTATATATAAAAGAAAATAGGTATTTCTTTAGTGAAATTATTTTTCAAAAAAAGAAAAAGAAAAAGAAGGATGCTGGTGGTGCATAAGATTATGATTTGTAATGTAACAAACAAAAATTGATCCTTGTGATGCAAAATTTTGCTCAATGTATAATGATTGATCTGTGTTTCGGACTTTCTTCTAAATCGATTTCTGTGGCTTATTTTTTTCCTTGAGACGCGTGTCTCAAATTACGTGTCTCCTTATGCTTAATTGTTCTACAAAAAGAAACAATTATCAAAAGGTGCCGAGGTTACCGGTAATAACCCTCCGACGCTCAAGTCAGCCTTTTAAATTTAATTGTAGAGAGAGAATTTAGAGAGAGAAGGACAACATTTCTTTATCCTTTTTTCTTTTACCTTCAAATGAGGAGTTTTGGTCTTTATATAGGCAATTTGATCCATGAGGTGGAGGTGCCATCATGACACACGGCATTATCTTAGTGACAAGTGTCTGCACAACTCATGCATAAAGACACCTGTCATTATGTGTCAAGCTTATTCATGACAAGTCTTCTTTGAACATTTGTCCTGATTTCGAGCTTTTAGCCGTCATCAGCGTCGAGCACTCTGGCTCTTGTGTTGGTTCCCCATAAAGCGGATTGGTTTTACAACATTTTACCCGTAAGTGCATTTCGCAGAATGTTTATTAGCCAGCAGGCTCATTCTGTAGAATGTTTATTAGCCCATTGGCGTATTCCATAAAATACATATATTTGTCCATAGGTGTATTTCGTAGAATGTGTATTTGCCCGGAGGCTCATTGCGTAGAATATGTATTTGCCCGTAAGCCCATTCCGTAGAATGTGTATTTTCCCGGAGGCGCATTCTGTAGAATGTGTATTTGCCCGTAAGCGCATTCCGTAGAATGTATATTTACCTGTAAGCTCATTCCATAGAATGTGCATTTGCCTGGAGGCGCATTATGTAGAATGTGCATTTACCCATAGGCCCATTCCGTAGAATGCATATTTGCCCGGAGGCGCATTCCGTCGAATGTGTATTTGCATGCAATCCCATTTCGAGTAGCTCATGTGCTCTTAGAATATTTTTCGAAGTGTCTAGGTCGTTCTTTGTGATGAATGGACACAGGTCATTCTTTGTGAGGAGTGGACCTAGGTTGTTCTTTGTGAGGAGTGGACCTAGGTTGTTCTTTGTGAGGAATGGACCTAGGTCGTTGTTTGCAAGAAATGGACCTAGGTCGTTGTTTGCAAGAAATGGACCTAGATCGTTGTTTGTAAGAAATGGACGTAGGTCATTCTTTGTCAGAAATGGACCAAGGCCGTTCTTTGTGAGGAATGGACTTAGGTCTTTCTCTGTGAGGAATGGATCTAGGTCGTTCTCTGTGAGAAATGGACCTAGGTCGTTCTCTCTGAGGAATGGACCTAGGTCATTCTTTGTGAGGAATGGACATAGGTCGTTCTTTGTGAGGAATTGACCTAGGTCGTTCTTTGCGAGGAAGGGACCTAGGTCGTTCTTTGTAAGAATAGACCTAGGTCATTCTTTAAGACCTAAGTCTTTCTTTGATGAATCACGCTTTTGGTTTTTTGTCGTTTCTTGTATTTAGACACTTTAGTTAGAATTGTAAGTACCTGGACCATTCTTATAGAGAATAAGCCTGGATTATTCTATAAAATAATTTCATTGAGCCTATATTTTTTCGTAGTTTTGGGCATTTCATAATTTGGTCTAACAATCCTGACTTTCATTTCATGGTCGTGGTACGTTGAGTTAACAAAGTAACACAAGAGGAGAGTTAAAACACGTCACTCTTTTCTTTAGTGACAGTGCTTAGTGTTTCAGGATCAGGACTTCTCTGGTTTTAAATTTCATAGCAATGGTGAAAATAGACCAGCTATTTCTTTGCAATCAGTCTCTGTAAACTATAGTCAAAGAGGCTAAACCCACTTGTAGTCCCTATTTTGCACGGCTTCTCCCCACATCTTTATTTTTTATTTCTTTTTCCGTTCTAGTCAAATACTAAGGAATCAAGAGGTGGAGTGCCGCCATTAAATCAAAGTTGCTCCACAGCATGCACGTACGCAACTGAAATAACTCTCTACTTCTTCTTTATAACTGTCGTGCATGATTCATTTGTTGGGAAAATATGATCTTTAAAGCATATGTGTTTTATTTAAATGTAATAAATAATTTTTTTGATTAATACAATAAATGAGGTATTTTATTCAAATATCTTAATTGCATAATTTTTTTAGTAAAGTCCATTTAATCATATCATATGTATTTATATGATCACCATGTGGATTCACATAAGACATAAATACAAATTATCTTATGATTAAATAAATTAAGTTTGCAGTTGATAAATAAAGTTGGGCACTTTATTTAGGTTTAGATTGTAGTAAATTCATTGAATGATTTATCTTAATCATGTATGAATTTGCTGATGTAGTTTGACTACATTGAGCTGGATCACATATGAGATTTAATTAACCTTAAAATGAATGTCAGACTTATTAAATCTCATAGGCATTGATTTTACTGCAATCTTAATCTTAAATTAATTATGATTTCATGATTGTAATTGTTATTCCATTTGAGTTACCATTGGGCATGACACACACTTGTGGTCAAGATTACCCGGTATCTTGGTGGGAGCAATTATGAGTATTGGAGTTATAGATTAATAATATAGAATTTGTACGACACATCTCTTGATGGGTTTTCAGTACTTAATCATAAAATTCTCTGGCCAGAGTGTGTCAACATATTTAATATGTTGAAAATGATCATTAGAGAAAACCAGTAAGTATCAAGGAATAAGATGTAATTAAATCGATTGGACAGTTGAGATATCGATTTAATTAACGATGTGGTACAAAGAATTGAGCAGTAAAGAAATCAATGTGGCTTGGGACGAACTATTATTCGAACATACAATTATGGAGGTCAGTTCCAATCTTATAGTGGAGTAGAATTGGAATTAAATAATTAGGCTTGTTTAATTACATGCTTAATTGTTGTAGCCACTATTATATGTTCCCAAATGATCCCCGGGTTAGCTCATTTAATTGACTGCACCACTACTGGATTAATAAGCAAGATAACTAGCTATTTGTGTCAAAAACATAATTATATCTTTTAGTGGGAGACTCTATTAATATGCTTATGTACAAGGGGTCTTATGTTATTTTATAAGGTGGGCCCCTATGACAAAGAAAAGTAACGTGGGTTTCATAATTCTAGGAGCCTTAGGATTCCCACTATGAGGGAGATATAAAAGGGCTTATTCTCTCCTAAACATGAGAGGAAAGTCACTATATATATATATATCAGAGAAAAAAAATTTTTGTACACAACAATTTTTAGAGAAAAATTTTCTCCTTCTAGTTTGCTTAATAGTGGTGATAAAGGCGCCCACACGTCAAGTGCAGATCAATCCTGAGTCATAACCTGAAAGATCGTTTGGTGACGGATCGTGATCTGAGAGCCTAAATCACATCAGCGGAAAAAGTCATCTCGGATTATTAAGGTACAATTTCTAGATTACAAATTCATATATATTTTATGAGATCGGTCCTAAAATTTTTTTTTAAAACTGTATTTTCCCCAACATCATTCGCACACGTGGCAACCAAGCTGAGAGGCATTTTTTAAAATTTTTTATTCTGAGATGAAGCTGAAAGGCATTTAAAATTACAATTTTATGACCTTAAGCCTCCATTTGCTGTGAGGACCATGCACGGCTATTTCTTTGCAGTCGGCCAAACTCACTTTGTTTTTTGACATTGCTAAACTCACTTGTATTCACCATATATAGCATATATATTCACAACGACCTTTCTGGAAAAGCTTTTAAATACATTCAGACAATCATACATATATGAATAATGCATATGTGCACGTGCATAAATAATAACATGAATACGTAGAGTGGAAAAGCTTCTAAGCTTGGTTTGGAAATTGAAGATTGATTTCCTTGGTTCAAACAAATGACTACAAGAGACTTATTATACATGGGTATTACATTTAACAACGTTAAAAAAACTGAATATGTGTAGAACTGAAATGATGCGAATGTAATAGTCACATTATTAATAAGAATTTAGAATTAATAATGTGGACAACATTTTCTTTTTTATTATTCTATTTTCAAAATTCAAAATTTAAGATTGGGTTATAAACGTATATATATCATTATTCTAATTGAAGGTATAATCAATGGGCTATTGTAAATAGCAGATGACTGAGATGAGAGAAGCCAGACAATCGCATATGCATTTGTTGAATACTAGCACATATGTGCAAGAAAAAATCTGTGTGTAAGGAAAAATCTAGCTTTCAAACTAAGAGAAATCTATCAATTTAACTAATACTAATTATTTGACATGGTCTCTTTTAAATTAAAATCTTAGTTCACTTCAGGTGCATGCTTCCTTAATTGTGTTCATGTGAATTTTAAGTACCCAGTATATTTATTATTAAATTGTTATTTTGTTATCTCATACTATTTGATTTAATATATACGAGAACTTTGCTTGTGGTGTAGAGGTAGCTAGAGACTGAGAATGAGCATTTTCAACACAAAATGAAAAAATCTACAGCAACAATAGGGCCCTTGTCACGTGCTTCCTCATTACTGAATTTCGTCGCCCTTCTCTCCCTCTCTCTGGCTGTATTCCTGTAATAAGCTCAGTAGAAGAGAAGCTAAATGCAGAAAGAGAGAAGACAAGGCAAATATACTACAAAGACTGAATTCGACAAACGAGGGGAAAAAAAAAAATTGATCGCACAGCAGCATATAATACTCCTCAGCCAAATGGCAATTTTCTTTTCAATGTTTTATTTTTATTTGTACTTTGTGCATAGGTGATAATTCATGAAAAATAGATAGCCATACACTACCTTTCCAGACATTTGTTAATAAATTCTCTACTGTTTGTCAAAACTAATCAATTCCTCTCACAATTCATCAATATACTTATGTGTTTTTTCTTTTGAATTCTTTTACTATTATAATTTTTTTGTTGATTTATGGTGAAGTTTTACTACATCAAAAGTTAAATTGTAAAAAAATGCAATAAAAATCAAGTTAAAAATAAATTAGTTTACTAAAAGAAGAGGAGGCTTCTAATTCTTTTCCCTAAATATGTTACACTTTATCAGACCAAATGCGGTAATTGAATAGAAAAGAAAATCTTCAATATAAACAAGATAGAAATTATCCAGCTTAATACTAACTTGATGTTTTTGACCAATACAAGAGCTTTTTTTGATAATTAAAATTATAATCTAGTATGCTAAGAACCCTAAGAGATATATACGTGAATAAACAATTATAACACTAAAGAGGATTTTGGTATATATCATCTTTGAAAAAACTTTAAAGCCTCTACGCTTAGCTGGCGAGCTAACTGGCTACATCGACAATAGTTGTTGTTGGTTGTTTCCTCTAAATCTATTCCAAAATTGACAAATCTTCTTATGAAACCTCTTGCTGACTGCTGTAAGCAACAAGAGGAAGAACAAAAGCCCATATAATGAAACTGAAATGTGTATATCATTGTGGCATAATAATGGGGACCAATGAGATTGAGCAAATAGAACCTGAGATCTAAACAATTGTCTTGAACATTTGAAGCTTCCATTTCATGGCAACAAAATATGCAAAGTTGTAGGCCTGTAGATGAGTAGCGCCGACAGAAATGGGCACATATTCATCAAATGTATTTCAATCAAGGGTTTATTTTTGTCTTGAGCATTATTAATTTCAATAACTCCGACAAACAATATAATTAGAAATACAAAGAGTGTGAGGTATGGTGCCGCTGATGATAAGAAATTTGGCAAACTGTAAAACTATCAAAATAAGATAAAATTACTTAATTTGCATAATAAATTTTTACACAAAAAGTAGTATATATTTGCAGTGGGGATTGAAGATCATCATAGTCTGTGATGGTTAGCGATGCCTGGGTCTAAGTTTAGCAAACCAACGGTGGAGACTGAAGATCATCATATGCTGTGATGATCAGTGACGACTAGTCACACGCGCTGATGCCCAATTTTTTCAGTTCGTATGTTTGTTGTTGTTATTTAGTGACGAGGGCAGTCATCTGCTAACTTGCTTGTACGAAATAGGGATCACTGATAACGGCTGTAAGGCCCTGTTGATTGGAAATGAACAAAACTCGATTCCGCCTTTTCTGATTCATACTATTTGGCTTATTTCGTTGATTTGCTCTGCTTTAGCATTTAAGATGAAGAGAAGTAAAACATTCCAAGTTTACTTTGTTTATTAATTCAATTTTAAATCCAATGTAATACAAAAATTTAAAATGAGAAAAATTAATAATAATAATAATAACCGAATTACAAAGCAGCTAATTTCTAGAAGTTCACACTAATTTCTGCTCACACGGCCCATGATCGAGGAAAGTAACGCAGGCAATGTTTCAGATTCTCCTTCAGGAAGTGATGCTCGAATTGATCAAAACAGGCCCGCTTCTCTTTGCGTTGCGTAATGAAATGGTATAAATATGTTCCTGGTTGCAGTAAGTCAAAAAATTTATTAAATGTTTGTTTGTCGTTGCATAAGAGTGCGTGAAATTTGACTCAAAAAGCTAGAACATGCGTGTGTGATCCTGTGGTGGGACAAAAGATTGAAAATCTGAAACCGGGAATATTGGACCTGGGCTCGACCCTACGTGGCCTCTTTTATTAAGTGGATCATACAGGCAAAGTGTGCACAATATGTTAGGTTACTTGATCCAAAAGTTAGACTGTAAATATAAAAAAATCGAGACAAGAAAATTAAAATAGATATTTGAGGTTTAAATATTAGTTGAGAGTTACGTTATTAAGTAATTATTAATATATTTTTTTCAATGAATCAAGTTATTAAATTACTTGACCTAAAAGTTGGAACCTCGGTGTTATAAGATTAGGAGTAAGAGATTGGAAGGAGATGTGAGGTTTAAACAGGAAATTGACTTGATAATGATACTGATCGTTAAGCTTTTGGAAGCTTTATCTTGTATGCTATGTTAATATTTGATTAGAAGTTGTTTATCTAGGAAAAAAAAAAAAGAAGATTGTTAGATTGAATGATAAGTTTTGTCGAAATTTTGATCCGATTTAAACTCATTTGATAAAATTTCCATTAATTTATATATTTGTTAATGCAAGTAAATATTTGTTTTTTTCTTTTTTGTGTAGATGTCCAGCTTTAATACAAATTAATGTTTTGTCAACGAATTTTTATAAACAAGGAATCTCAGATTCTACCTTAAATGAAAAGGGCGATAAGTTTCAAATAAATGTACAATTATTTTCAAATAAATTTTTATGTCTTCTTACACATCTGATTTGATCAAATTGCAGATTTGATTCTATAAATCAATTTTTAGGTGCCAGATAAAACCAAATAGGTAATCTATTAGATGGATTTATGATAAATGAATTTAAGCTGCTTTTTTTAAAAAAAAAAACTCATCATGCAATGCAAGTATACATTGTACAATCCAACTATGCAAGAATCTTTTATTAATCTTTCAAATGAAAACGAATTTCGTTGATAACTAATTACAAGCAGATAAATTTTCTTGGGTCAAAATTATTTAAAAAAAAAAGAAAAAGAAAGAGGAAAAGAAAAGGTAAAAAAGTATCCTAATTTTCCACAAGTTTTACTATTTCCTGTGCACGCAGCCCTTAATTGAAGAAGGCAACTCCCCAAGCCTCTCAATTCCTTCAGCAAACACCACTCCCATGCCCATGTAAAAATGAGACTCAATATGGCAATGAAAAGCCCAAGCTCCGGGGTTATCGGCCCGAAACCGCAATGCGGTCCAGCCATAGCGATGAACAGGCACTGTATTTTTCATAATTGGATCCACCAAATTATACTTCATCGGATCATTGTAGATATCAAATTTTCCTTCGCCATAGCCCAATACCCAAAAATCATGCCCATGAAGATGCCAAGGATGTGTCTCACTCGTCTTGTTACTCATAGAATTTGCGTTCTGTAAAATAATATCCACCGTTGAATTGAAATTCAGCCTGTAAACTCCGCTACCTATGGTGGCACTTTTGTTTTCTGCAACACTAAAAATGTCATAGTTTTTGAAATCATACCCATCTGGAGGTGGGGTTTGATCAAAAGCACTTGTTATATTCTCTTTCAGCGCAATAAGGTAAGGTACGTGAGGCAAGCTATATGTGACTTTGTTCACAGACCATCTCGTATTGCCACTCACATTATTTTGTGTATTGAGCATTACTATCATTCTGTCAGCACTTTGCGGCGGGGGAACGATGAATCCTTTCCGGGCTTTAATGGCTAAACTCTGGTTTAAGCGGGAGGCAACATCGTTCCAGAGGGGGCCGGAGGGGGGTGTCGTGGGAGGAGACCTTTTGGGATGATTTGGGTAGTAATTCAAAATGGCTAAGCCAGGAGGTGTTGTGAATGTAGCGTTCCTGCTGACAATATTTGTTGTGGCCCAATAGTTTCTGGTTGGGTTTTGGTCAGCTCTTATTAGGACGGAGTACGTTTCTCCTGAATATATAAATAGATTTTGCACCACAAACGGCTCTACATTATGCCCGTCTGCTTCCACAACTGTCATATTGTGACCCTGGAGAAGGAAAAAAAAAAATTATGTCAAAAGAAGTTTTCATAATTATATAAAATTATATATGGATACGAAATTTGTTAATGTTTGATAATGTTTTGAGAACCGTATTTTCAAAAACTGGTTATGACAAATAAAGAACGCATACCTCTATTTGAAAGCTGAGGGCGGAGAGAGCAGTCAAGCTGGAAATCCTGAGTCTGTAAGTTTTCCCGGGGATTACCGTAATAACATAGGGCGAGCATTCTGGATTTGTTTGATTACAAATAGTGCCAAAATTCAAGCTTGGAGAGTTCAAAGAAGAACAATTGAATCTTCCTTTTCCTTGTATCAAAAGTGACTGAAACATCAAAGATGAAAAAATTGTTTAGCGAAATCCCAATATTAGCTTTCCTGAGCTTTGAAAATCTCTTGTGACGCGTATTATTGTTCTTCTATTTTATTAACAACTAACCACCAATCTCTATTTAGTCAGGTAAAAAAAAAAAAAAAATTTGCATTAAAGGAGAATCCTAATTTGTAATTTTAATTTTAGATATATGCTAATTACCTGAGGCTCACCAACCCATTGAAAGGGAATAGAGGACAAGCCAGCAGCTTGTTCAAAAGTGCTTCTATGGAACCAATCATTCAAGATGATGCTTCTATCATAATCGTAGGCATATGGTTCGGATTCCCCTTCAGGAAGTGATACTCGAATAGATCCGTACAAGCCAGCTTCTCTTTGCATTCCGTAATGAGCATGATATAAATATGTTCCAGGCTACAGTAAATTCAAAATTGAAGAAATTAATTAATTGGTTGTTAGTTGTTACATATACTTGTTATGACAAAACAACCTGGAAAATAACAAAGTGATGCTTCAACCAGAAAGAGGGGGGGAAAAAACAGACACAGGTTATCTATTAGGGTAAATACAGTGAGTGTCAAATCAGTTAAGCCACTTGACCCTGAAGCATAAACTTGCATATGATTAGATCAAGATTGAAATATTGGAAAAGAGACGTAGGCCATTTATTACCATGTTAAAGTTTCGTTATCAGGTACGGAGGTTTAAAAGAGTACTTTAGTTCTAATTTGCTTGTCTTTGACCATAGGAAATTAATAAGCTGAACGGAGGGGGATTCAAGACCCGAAATTAAAACTCACCCTGTCAACAACAAACTTGTAAGTAAATGTTTCTCCAGGAAGAATTGGGCACTGAGTCACTCCCTCTGTTCCATCAGCCCAGGGAGTTCCAATCTACACATGTACACAAAATTAGCATCAATGATTTAAAATGAACTGATTCCATATTCCAAAAACATCGAAATGGAAACATTTCTACAAATCCTACCTGTCGAATTCCATGCCAATGAATGGCAACATTCTCAGTAAGCAAGCTGTTCTTAAGCTCAACAATGACGGTATCATTTTGCCGAGCCTGAATTGTTGGCCCTGGGGTCCTTCCATTGATTGTGATCACAACTTTCCTGAAGCAATCAGGGGACTTGTACTCATACTTCACTTCCCATTTGTATCTTCTAATTCTGGCCTCAGCCATTGGAACAATATTTGCTAAAGAGAAGATCAATACACATAAAGCCAACAAGTTTAAAATCTTCATTCCTCTAAATCTTGAAGAAACCGCCATGTCAAAAAAATATGCCATGGCTTCCTTTGAGACTCGAAAAAACTCAACTGCGTTGCTTTTGTTTGATGCAAATGCTTAAAATTTTGATTCAATATTTTAATATGGCAGGGCAAAGAGAGAGAAAAGAGAGAGCAGCAATGAGTTGTGTTGATTTGTAAATGTATATATAGACAAAATTCATTAGTGGTGCTGCAACTACAAGGTCAAATTTGGAGCTGGCGACCCGCGCAGAGAATACCATCATGTTTTGATTTGAATAATTATTTACTGGTGTGAAAATCTAGGAAGTTTCGGAGCATGCACTTGCAAGAAAGGATTGATGTTAATGATGTTGACCTTTTACATTTTGGAAGCTTGTTAGTCTTATTATTTTTTTGCTAACATATTGATTAGGAGATGTTTGTTAGATTGAGATCGAATTAAGTAATGTTTTTGTCAGAACACACGAACAAAAGTTTAGCCCACTTGCAAACATTTTCTATTGATATGCTTGTTAGATTGTAACGTCTACGTTTTGTGAAATACGAACTTGTATAAGAATTGAACTTGATGTATATACACGGTAAAAGAAATCTCGGCTCTATCTACTGAAATAAGGGATAATTTTCAAATAATTTTTATCTTACGAATCCACATTCAAGTTAGTCATCCTTGTAATATATATATATATAGAAGTTAGTCATCCTTCTTCAATAACTTTCATGTGCCAATATTTACATTTTCAAAAATATGGATTTGACCTCTATAAATATACAGGTAGTGAACAAAAATATATAGGCCAAATTGGTATTTGAATACGCGGGGCCATTCGAACAAAAGAAGACTCCATCTTTCATTATTATTATTATATGCGCAACTAATTGAGTTAATTATGTTAACTTCCAGAGGGAAATTTAACTCTAATTACAAGTTAGGTACGCTATGAAAATTTTAAAGAAAAAGTTTCAAAGATTATAAGCGGACCCGAATGACTTGTGCCATGTTTATCATGCTTTCAATACAACTTGATTGCAACTAATGAACCAGAGATATTTGTATTCAACTTGGTCATGCTGTAAGAAAGATTTGTGCTGGGCGGACAAATATACAGTTTCACATATTAAGGCAGAGCGTCCCACTACATAAAATCCATCATGTGACAAATTACATGAGTCTCGATAATGGAATTTAAAATGTAAATTTTAAAGTAATTAATGATTTGCCAAATCGGATACACTAATGATTTGGAAGGAATGAAAGAGGAAGAGAATAATACAAAAGACAGAGGGGAGAAAGAAAAGTAGTAAAAAAAAGGATAAATTTTATTTTTATTATTTAATTAGACATGAAATTTAACTCTCTCTCATTTTTTCTTTCTTCTCTTCTTCTTTACTCTGCTTATATTTTTTCAAACCCAGAACATCGACTGTACACAAATTTGAGATAAAGCAAACCGTTGACCATTGACCATATGAACAGTGACTTTTATTATTGTTTCAGCATAAAGTTTTTAAGTCAAGAAACCGCGTCAGACTTTTTCTTACGTGTAAAGTATTGATGCACCTTTTTAAAATGATTATTGGGCTAATAACATCCGCATCCCTAAGTTTGATCAAATCACAGATCAAGTTTTGGAATTTTTCCCAGACAACTCCTTGCGTATTTTGTTAAGAGTTCGCTACTAAAAATCAATGAAGAAAGAATTATCATGGTAAAAATAAGATGGAATACTTCAATTTTCCTTGCACCAATCTTGAAAGGGGATTATTTAAAGAAAGAATGATAAATTGATCCTATATATATATATATATATATATATATATAGATATTGTTTCTTTTGATCACTTGGGTTGGGTCAATTATTAATTGTTAATACCATACTTGAACCAATACAGTAAAACGTTAATGGAAAAAATACATAGGAACGTGCAAAAATTAAAACTAATTAATTTGTGTGGTAAAAGATTATATTTAGCCTTCGATTAAAAAAAATAAAATAAAAATGTGTTTTCGACAACAACTTGTTGTTTATGATATTGATAGAAACAAGGGACCTAGATATTATTACCAATTTCTTTATTTTCTATTCGGGATTTCTTAATAAGAAGTATCATTGCATGTTGAGTCCTTACTCTTTTGTGATTGGCAATTGACATTTTCATGCGGCAAATCACGAGGTTTCTTTCGCATCTACTTGCCATAAAGAAACACACACACACAAAACAAAGTAGTCAACGCGTTCTATTATTTTTGCTCTTTTACAAACAAAAATTATTCTTTTTCTCTTCTTTTTCGCTTTCTCCATTTTTCTTTATTCTTTTCAAATTTGTTCCATTATCTTTTTTTTTTT
The DNA here is from genome assembly GCA_030449925.1 of Citropsis articulata. Lineage (NCBI taxonomy): Eukaryota > Viridiplantae > Streptophyta > Magnoliopsida > Sapindales > Rutaceae > Citropsis > Citropsis articulata. The sequence continues at coordinate 1,538,971 of JASUUH010000108.1, read as the reverse complement.
CTTTTTTATTCATTTTCCTTTTTATTAAATCTGTTCCCATAGGAAACTTGTGCGATTATGAGAGTTTTGTTTTGAGTTTGGTGCGATTGTTAGTAAGGAAGGGTAAAATGGTAAGATCATACAGAATTTGACAGTGTTATAATGGCATGAAAAAATTGACCGTTTCATGAATAGCGCTACACATAAATTCACTTATAAAAAAAAAAGAAAAAAAAGGTAACAATAAAATCTCTTCCTAACAGGTCAACGCTAGAGAAAATTAAAAAGCGAATATATATGTAAATGTTCCAAAGGCTGTTTCGGGGAGTAGGGAACTAGGGATGGAGGAATGGTTCAACCAGCTCAGTTGAAATTTCCTTGCAATGGTTTTTTAACTTTATTTTATTTGCTTCTGGGTCAAAGTCTATTTTTTCAGTGACCAAGATCACCCGGAGACTTTTTGAACTTGGAAACTAACAATGAAACAATTTCCAGGCAACAACTCATAATTAACATTACGGCAGCTACTACCATTGTGATGATATTTGATTAACGGGGATAGAGATGAATTTTCCACAAAATTGGAACTTTGAACGTGGGGAGCATGTGAAAAGATTATCTGGAAGAAAAGAATTCCAAGCTTTTGGACAAAATTTTATCTGCTATCTCCTACCCGAGTAAGAAAAAGGTATGCTTCTAAGGCTAAGGGAGCTATGCATAGAAAGTCAAAATAAACCGGAATAATTTGAATCCCCATTCGTGGTTAACTTTCAATCGGCAGAATGGCCAGTATGTTCAATTTTGCGAATTACTACAAGTCATTCGGTTGCCTGTACAAACAACTAAAGTTGAGCTGCAATGTTCACTCTTTAGTTTTCCCGCGATGCATCGGCATTCACTTCTTCATATGTACCAGTTTCCTCGTTGAACGAATACCTGCATAGAGAACACTTTGTTGTTAAAATAGTTCTACATATTACAAGGAACAGTACATATCTTATACTAGCATCAAGAGGTACTGCTGCATTTTAAATTTAATGCCTAAAACAGGATCCCACATGCTATCAAGAAAAATAAAAACATTTGTATCTCTACAAGGTCTTAAAAATGCTACGAAAGATTTTGATAATGAAAAACCACCTCTCACAAGAAAATACTACTATGTCCAAGAAACTAATCGTATTAAGTGAAAAGTTACTTCTTAGTAATTTAGAATAGAAAAAGGCATATGATTATTTGTCTAGTTTTCTATCTAAGGACAAGCATTTGCTACCAAATCAATTTTGCACTTTCCAGATCAAGCAGTGTGAATTTAGAAGTTCCCAGCAAGAAAAAGCCAAAAATACGTTAAAAGAAATATGCAGTCATACCATTGCCCTGAAACAGCCGAGCAATAAAGTCCAGTAGATGGGTCATAGTAATAGCCCAAACTGCTGCTGTAATAGTAACTGAAGGCACAATTCAAGATATAACCGTTAGTACTACTGGATCTCTGAGGACTGAATATCATGAAATTTTAATCTAATTATGTCCATAATGATAGCACTATTGTGGAGCCAAGCCTCCAGAATGGTCAATCAACATATTTCAAAATGGTAACAACTTTGACCGGGTTAAAAGAAAATTACTCAAGTAACTCAGAGCAAGATCATACCGTTTCCCTCAATGCTCCAGTCAAACAAACCCCATGTAACACTAGACGTGTAATATCAAACCATGAGACTGAAGCATACACAAATTGTATTTGGCCCATTACTGATGAAAAATATAAGTGTCTAATCCAAATATTCTCTTAATTGAATAAGAAAACAAAGAAGTGTAGTAACAGTCCTACTGTAGACAAAAGGCTATTCAAGGTGTAGGCATGTTGCACATTTTAACCATATCGAAACACAAACTAAGCAAGTCCCACAAGAGATGGCATTTTGTATTTCAGTAACAACATAAGCAAGAGAAAACCTTGAATAATCACGTCAAACAAAAAGTAAAAAATCGAACTATCAAATGAAAGAAGCAAACAAGTGGCAATCACCAAAACTATAAAAAAGTGCATATTGCATTTCGATTTTATGTAAGTTGAAGAGAGAGAGTGTGTGTTTGTTTACCCAGAAGACTCGTCATATACATAGTCATTTTGCAAAGACTCACCTGTAGGCAAAGCAACATCAGAAGGCATAAGGAAAAGCCTGCTGGAAATGACGAACCCAAAAACTTATAATATTATCAACAACTGAGAGAACTCACTCTCAGAAGCTGTGCTTAGAGCATCTGATGATGATCGACTGGCTGCATTTGAATTAGGACCCAAAACTGTATTAAGCTCATCAGATGATGGCTTCACAGTAGCATCTTCATCATCATCCGCAAACATATCATACGCATCAGCCTTTTCCTTTGACTGAGCTAACCTCTCATATCCTTCTGTAAAAGAGGGAAAAATTCATAATCAATAAGCCCCTTATTTCTCTCCCCTCAGGCCAAACTTGCATACAAATGTGAACGAAGAAAATGATTTGCAAAAACATCTTTCTTTAAACAGAATCATCAAAAGTATCACAATAAGAGCTAAAAAAGAAAAAGAAAATCATTCTCTAAGATTTCAGGGCTCAATTCAACTAATACGAACAAATTATCTATCTTTTTTTTTTTGGGGAAAAAAAGGGGGGGGGGGGCGGAACAGCAGAACAGCAGTTAAACCGAGTTAATGCAAATAAAAATAGAATGTAGAACCAACGTTGAAAAGAAACGTTGTTCAACTTATTTCAGAAAAACATGTGATATGAACAATAGCATGCAGCAGGCATCAAGTACAAAAGCCAGCTGTTATGTCTGTACTTGACTAAGATCTGTATGGCACTTCATGTACTTCACATATTAAGAATTTTGTGTTTAGCACAAGAACAAAGCTTGTTTGCACCGGTGTACATACGAAGACCAAGGCTATAAGAGAATGCATCTTCATGGACTAAAAGTTATGCCATGTTTCGAGGACGCTTCAAAAATTTCATTATAAAACACTCACATTTTTACAAACTTGGGTTATTGGTTTTCTTGCTAAGAATTATGCAACAAGCAAAAACACACACACTTATGATTCCGTACATCAACGTGTAATAATGCTATAAATGTGTAACACAAATATGTAATCATTTGAGTATGCCTAATTTTATAAGATTTGTTAAGTATGATGCCACCGCCTATCAAAATATCACACTTTAGCAGGTGTCAACAATTCATAAACACATTTAACAAAGAAGACCTTATCAACAAGAAATAAGACAATGTTAGGATTTCATGAATCCTACAAGATAACAGGCACCCAATGGCACAAACAGGTTAGCTATAACATCTAAAATTACGCTCACCACTACATAAACATCCGTTGATATTCTAATCGAACATAAGACTGCTGGAAAATGAATATTAGGATAAAGACACAGGTAAAGATAGTTTTAGTTGTGGAACCAACCTGCCTCACGCTCAAAAGTCTCCTGGTTCTCGTGATACACATCTGCAGAAGAAAAATACAAAGCAACATAACCGAAAGTACAAAAAATAATTTCAAGTTGTTATTATTATTTTGAAAAAGAAAATACATTTCTTTACCTGGGGAACAAGAAAACCTTGTGCCTGACAGGTATATATAAAACCTATACTAAAATCACAAAGAAACTCTATGCTCGGGTGCAGTCCCATGTGCATGATCAACCACCCCCCCCCCCCCAATAACATCTCTTCTCTAACAAGCCATACAAGTTTCACCATTTGACTATCTGGAAAATAAGTATTATACTTCATATGCAAACTGTTGCTGGAAAATAAGTATTATACTTCATATGCAAACTGTTGCTGGAAAATAAGTATTATACTTCATATGCAAACTGTTGCGATAAATCCAGCCATATTTCTTAATTTTCAACAAAACTACAGGTGTCCTCATACCCTTGGACATGTAAAATGAAAAGTAAACTAAGAACTTATAGAAACAAAATTTACAAACATTGCCCACATTTATTCTGAAAATTTTAAAAGCAATTCTACTAAGAATTACAACCTCTTGAAAAGAACAAGCAAGGGGTAGGCGGCTACTCTTTTGCTGCCAAATGACTGGTATAAGAGAAAAAGATGTTTACAGCATTACAAGCATTAAGATAGACACGCATAGCACATACACAGATATAGGCAAAAAATTAAATAAGTATATTAAAAGATTAAAACAAAAAAGCCTCACAAAACACACACTTACTATATTCTCCATTCTCCTCCATCAGCTTCATGGCATCCTCAGTTAACTGATCAAATACGCGCTTTCTCTCAGCCGACATCTTTTCCTTCTTGTTTGAAGTTCCCTTGAGCCTTTTCAGAGCTTGAGTAACCTATCAAAGAAGCAAAAACAAAGTTCAAAAACCTGAACAAATATAACCTATCTGAATGGACAGATGTATGTGTTTATGAAGAAATCATCGATACATGATAACTATGGATGTGTCAAATATCTTGCTTTAACAAGACAAAGGATAACAGCATATTGTCTTAATTTATAAAAAAGAAAAAGGATAACAGCTTATCTAATTACAATACTTCTGTAAATATGTGATGCAAATTACTAATGCTAGCACAAAAACCATAAAACTGGTTTTTCAGTCAGTAATGAAAACAACTGAACCAGCTTCGAGGAGAAAATATATAAGTAGCAAGGCCTGACTGATGAAAGGAAAAGGATTGACATTGACATCAAAACAAGGATACAACTTCTTTGCAGACTATCTTCTAATGTATGTAGATATAAATAGCAGGTAGACGTCGAATGCAATCTAAACAAGAATTTTTGGCTGCAGTACATGTTTTCTATCTACATTGCAAGGAACTTAATATCACTAAAGTCATTTATCAAAAAGAAAACATATACCAACAATACTCTAATTTCACACACAAAAAAAAATCTTCAAAATACAAAACCATGGTACCCAGACCAACAACTGGACCAAAAAAAGCAATTTTATAACATTACAACTCACAAAGCACAAAAATTGCGTCAATACATATACAACCCTGAATTATAAAAAGATGCAAAAGATTTTAAATATCACTGTTAAGGCTACATGGGTGAAAGCAGCTAAACAGTGTCTATAATTGATATTTCTAGTGATGCTTTCAAAAGTACCATGAAACCCAAATAAAACAAACATAAACTCAGAAACCATGTGAATTTACTGTTTCTCCTGGCTCAAGAATGCTGGCAATACGCCTCTTTATCACTCCAAGTTCTTCAGAAGAAAGTTCATGATTATTATCTTTATCTTCTTGGACCTCAATAACTTTATTGTCCACTACTGCAGTACCAACATATCTTTGATCAACTTCAAGACTATCAAGCCATGCATCCTGCGAAAATTCATGTTAAGGATATGATCAAGTTGAATTCTACAAATTACAATGACATTCAAAACACATATCTTTACCTTGATTTCATTTTCATTGACATACTCAACAAAATTTCCCTCTGCATCAAAATAACCTTCTTCCCTTTCCCTATCCAGATTAAAGGGATCGATCTGAATCCCATCATCAACAAAGTTCTCGTCACCCTGTTCAAAAAAATCCCCCATCATAGTCTAGCCTTTCCCTTGAACCAACAATTGATGAATATGGAAATCATCTTGACTGTAAAAAAATTTCTACTCTCAGCAAAGAAGCTTTCCAAACTATAACACACTCAATGAACAAGAATTACATGGCGCCCTGGTGACCATGATATTTATAGACTTAACAACCAGCAAACACATTTTTCAAAGAGAAGAACAGATGTTAAAAGAAAATAATAATAAATAAATCAATTTACAATACTTCATATCAAGTAGATTTGGATTTTGGGCTGTTTAGTCAGTAGAATTGACCAGATGGATACCCAAAAAAAATATGAACAACAAAAACAACCAATTAAGAAAAACAAACACAAAGAGGTGAAGTATAAACTCCTTAAGAATGCTGTTTGATGAGAAAGTAAACAAGCTTCAATTTTTAGGCTTACTAAGATGGGGAAACACATGGTATCCTTTAGTTATAGCATTTAAAACATGATGAAAAGTTGAGCAAGAAAGTGAAACATGAGAAAAGCATAAGTACATATGCGTACCTGAAATACGATACACACGAGGAAATTGTTCAGTACTAAACCTCTACCGGTATATATACATGTATGGATATTGAATGCAGGTGTATTGCTAGGATTCGGGAGGACAACTGTTAAATATGTATCTTAAAATACCATTGATCTTAAGTTTTTGTAACTATGTGCTATAGGGCGTATCATTAACATGTACCTATTACGGTAGTATAATGAGTAAAGCAGCATTAAGAAGGTTTGAGGGATCAAAAGCACAGGTACTTCAAACAACTTTCTACTAGATTTTAATTATACTTGCTTCGTAAGAAATGGAAAATTGTATCCAAAATAAAGAAAGTACCAAAGATAGATAAAGGAAAGATCAATCCTGGGCTCAAAGAGTTCGTATTGAAGAGCTCAGAAACCCTACTAAGTCAATCTCATTGTGAGAAATTATTGTTAGAATCTAGACTGTATCAATGAGCTTGAAAAGATGATACGTCTAGAACAAATTTCATCTATTGTCACTACATCAGAGCCCCCACACACTATTATTGTTCGACAGTGCGATATTGAATTGTTCCTGAATTGCCATTACTAAATTTTAAAATGAAAGAATATGTTATGAAAAAACGAACCTCATAAGTCACTTCAGCTGCAGAGATATCATTACCATTCCCTCTACTTTCTTCACTGCAAAGCTCGAAAGTCATTAGGCTCCGGTGAGTTGCACGCTCCTTGGCAGCAAGTTGGGGATTCTTCAAACCAGTTGGGCCATCATCATCATCATCCTTGACTCTATCCACAACTTCTTTCCCGGGCTTCACCTTCTTACCCTTGGGAAATCTAACTCTTTTCTGCCTGTAAAATTAAACTCATGTAACATCATTACACCCAACAAGCAAAAACTTAAATATTATCAAATTTTCATTTCAATTCAACAAACAAGAGAAATTGCACTATTTTCTACATGTAAGACCAAGAGCAAATACTACCATCTTGTCAATAAAATAAAATAAAATACTATCATAATTCATAACGTTAGCAGAAACCCGCTTCACAAATAAAGAAAAGCAGCCCGCTATGTAACATACAAGAAAAGCAAATTGATGTAAAAAAATGAAAAATAAAGATAACTCACAATGCCATTTTTCTATAAATACAGCAAATATCAGCTAAAACTCCAGTTATATTGATAAAATTGAATAAGGCCCGATGGGAAAAAAAAGTATTATCTTAATAACTGGCAAATTCTTTTTAATTAAAAAAATTAAAGGACTGAAAATAAGAGCAGAGATTAGCGTTTTACATGGGTTGTTGGTCCGAATCTTCGTCGTCTAAAAAGTGGCGCTTGCGAGAAGATTTTTGCTCCATTTGGGAAAAAAAAAATTCTAATAATAACTCAAAAACGGATAAAAGAAAAAATCAACCACTTAGTTGAAAATATGCAGACGCTTGAAATACGAGAGACGGTCGGAGGGGCGATCTCGAGTCTTGCCGACTCGGCTTCGTTATGTAATGCTGGCCCGTGTCATCTGTACGACCCGAATTATTTGGGTCGCATATTGAAACAAGCCCACAAATGTTTAGCCAGAAAACTATACAATAGGCCCACATAATACATGTGGTGGGCCGGTGGCACCCTCATATTATACTCATTTTATTGTTTCTAGTAAAGCCTTTGTAAAATTAAGGGAAAAAAAAAAAGAAATTAAGGTTAATTTGACATCATTTTAATTATTAAGGTAATGAAAAAAAGTGTAAAATCAATTATTTTATCTTAATAGAGTAAAAGGATCAAATTGTTTATAAAAAGTTTTTAGTTTATTTTGCCCTAATATTTTAACTATTTAGTTTATGGTAAATATAACCCCATATTTATTTATTGTATATTTGATAAGATTTGGCTCTAACAAATACATTAAGATATTGCTCTAACAAATACATTTTTTGGTTTAATTAAAAATTAACAGTCAAACAGATAAAATAGTACGACTAATGTTCTTTGATTGATAATTTTTTATTGTTCTTAGACATGCTCCAAGTTCAAATTTATGGGTGTACAAATTTTTTCCTTTTCCAATTCAATCCATTTGATTAGTTTTACTCAATTGCAATCATTTTTAGAACACCGATAATAGAGGGACAAATAATCAATTTTAAAAGAATTTATTGTCAACCTCTTTTCAGTTATGAATCAATTTGATCTAGATGTGAAGAATTTGTCTCAATATACTTAGTACCTCAACTAATGTGCATCAATAGAATTTCACCATTTTGATATTACATATATATAACCCCGAGGAGAGAAGAATTGCTTGACCTTGGTGGCTTTGATTTGTGCTTTTTCTTGTTGAACGAGTAGTTGATTACTTTAGTTTATAGGTTTACGATTATATGCACAAATATAAAATCATATATAGAGTCTTTAAATTTCCTTTATTTTGAGTTAGTTATTTCGATTTTACTACAATTTGAGCTTTGGAGTTAGTTCTTTTAGTTTTACTATGCTTTTCCTCTATTTCAGTCCCCAAAAGCCTATAGGTTTGACCTTTCTTTTGTCCTATAAAATAGTACTTAAATTCATGAAATTTTGATGTATCTAAGGGACATGTTGTCCAATTATATTCTCCTATAACAATTTGTCATACCTCAAATTTCCTAAAAACAAATTATCCTCGTCCATTATTTTGCATAAGTCAACGTGTCTTTTTGGTAACCTAATATATGGACGTAACATCATCCTAATGTCTTTTACGTAAACAAGTCACTGTTCATTTTTTAATTGCTTATTTGGTCGATCAAGCAAAAGTGACTTGAGTTAACTAGTTGTTTCAATTTTAATGCAATTTAAACTTGTTTATCTTTTTGTGGTCAAGAATTAAGAGAAATATTCGTTTAAAAAGTTAACAGTCCAAAATAAAACTCTAAGGACAAGTTGTTAAATATCCTAACTGATGTGCACCAATAGAATTTCACCACTTGGATATTATATTTATATATAAACTAAAAAATAAAACCGCGTTTCGCGCGGTTTTAAAAAATAATTTAATATTATCCTTTTTTTATTCTACTTTTAACTATTTATCTATTTAATTAAGAGGTAAGACTTCAAAGAAAAAAATGAAAAAAATAAAGCAAAGCTAAAACTAAAAAGACCTTTTTAATTATTTAAAATTACATTAGCTACATTAATACCACGGAAATAGAAGTGTCATCGATATACCTTGTCTAAGCTAAAACCTTAGAAATTTGAGGCTGATATATCTCTGCGAGACCACCTAGAGAAGGAGTAAAAGATGCATCATAGTAGCCTCTCAGTATGTTCCCTTCTTCGGCAGTGAATCCGAGAGAGGTGATCATTGCAGTCCAGTAATTATGAGTGATGATATCAATAGCGCGACAACTGTCAAGACCAGTATCAATCTGACTATTAAGGAAGAATATAATATGTTCCCTTCTTCAGCTGTGAATCCGAGAGAGGTGATCATTGCAGGCCAATAATTATGAGTGATGATATCAATAACGCGGCAACTGTCAAGGCCAGTATCAATCTGACTATTAAGGAAGAATATAACAATATTATTTGAGCATGATTTCAGCTCCATTAACATATTGTAGCACTCTGTTAGGCCTCCGCTAGTTTCAAGTCTTGTTGCAAGATCTTAGCTTAGTTTCATATTGTTGTTGAGGCATCATTCCTGTCGGTTGCATTTGCAATATTTGCCATGATCAGGCAAGTGAGGGCTAAAATGAAAAACAATGTTTTAGAGCCATTGTTATTTTTTGTTCTTTAATGTTGTGTTTATATTTACGTGGAATATCATATTTTTTGTTGTTATTTATAAATTAAGGCGAGGCAAAGGAGAAAAATAATTAAAAATATTTCTAAATTATTACTTAATTTATGATTAAAAAAAAGTTTCAATTAGAGAAGATAGTGAGTCTTTTGATGAAGTGTTACATATTAATTGTGTAATAACAATCAAATTAATTATGAGAAGATGAAAAGCCAAATCTAAAAGAAAATTTCTCTATTTATTAGATAATATAAAATATACAAAGATGAAAAATGGTGATGCCACATCATCTCTTGTAGTCCCAACTTTAGGAGAAAAGTAATTATAAATATTTCTAAATTATTACTTAATTTATGATTAAAAAAAAAAGTTTCAATTAGAGAAGATAGTGAGTCTTTTGATGAAGTGTTACATATTAATTGTGTAATAACAATCAAATTAATTATGAGAAGATGAAAAGCCAAATCTAAAAGAAAATTTCTCTATTTATTAGATAATATAAAATATACAAAGATGAAAAATGGTGATGCCACATCATCTCTTGTAGTCCCAACTTTAGGAGAAAAGTAATTATAAATATTTCTAAATTATTACTTAATTTATGATTAAAAAAAAAAGTTTCAATTAGAGAAGATAGTGAGTCTTTTGATGAAGTGTTACATATTAATTGTGTAATAACAATCAAATTAATTATGAGAAGATGAAAAGCCAAATCTAAAAGAAAATTTCTCTATTTATTAGATAATAGAGAATATACAAAGATGAAAAATAGTGATGCCACATCATCTCTTGTAGTCCCAACTTTAGGAGAAAAGTAATTAAAAATATTTCTAAATTATTACTTAATTTATGATTAAAAAAAAAGTTTCAATTAGAGAAGATAGTGAGTTTTTTGATGAAGTGTTACATATTAATTGTGTAATAACAATCAAATTAATTATAAGATGAAAAGCTAAATCTAAAAGAAAATTTCTCTATTTATTTGATAATAGAGAATATACAAAAATGAAAAATGGTGATGCCACATCATCTTTTGTAGTTCAAACTTTATATAAATATATAGATATGGAAGAGGGAAAAACTATTTAGCCCCAGTGGCTTTGATTTGCAATCATTCTCATCAAACAAGTAATTGATTATTTTAAAAGTTTACAAATATATGCTCAAAAGTAGAATAATATATAGAATCTTTAAATTTTCTTTATTTTGAGTTTGCTATTTTCAGTGTTACTGTAATTTAAACTTAGAGTCAGTTATTTTAGTTTTGTTACAATTTTCCTCTATTTCAATCTCAAAAAGCTTGTAGGTTGGAGTTTCTTTTACCTTATACAATAGTACTTAAATTCGTGAAATTTTAATATATTAAAGGGACTTGTCATTTGGTTATGGTCTCCTAGAATGACATGACATACCAAGCATCGACGCATACTGTGTATCGATTGTTGTCCATTATTTTCAACAAGATGACTTGTCATCGTGGGACCTAAAATGTGGATGTGACGTCGGCTTTTGTCTTTTACATGAACTACTCATCGTTAATCTTTGCAGTGTGGAGTAAAAGAGTCCTTACTGATGCTTTTTGCTTTTGTATGTGATAATGTTATCTTCTAATTCTAATTCCTAAGTCTAGAAGGTTTCACATTAGAACATCGATCCTAGAGAAAATCTGTCACAATATTGGTTTAAAGAATTAATCAAATTTTAATAATGGAGGCCGTGGAGAAAGAGGTAAGGTATCTCATTTGAGCTCGTATTCGGTATGCGCATGTCACTTATTCTTGAGGATAGTATTTGTAAAATTATCTTTTAGAGCACCACTACCATACTTCTTATGTCTTTGATCTATAAAATATAATGATTCGACTAATGATTATTATAATATACTATATGTATATCAATCTTATGCTAAGCTATTATTGTGATTGTACTGATGTGTTTGTAATTTTTGTGTTAATGGAATGAAAGTTTTATGAGTTTCAAAGCAAAATAAAGAACAATAATACATGATCGATCACTTGAACATAAATAGCCATTATTTAATAATCACACGTAACATCTTAACACGCTTATGGCTTCATTAAACTCTTGGTCAGACCACATCCAATATTCTACTGCGGCGGCTGCCCCACTATCTCCGATCTCGATTCAAAAAGCACCATCATACCCATTAAAAAATGAGCTTCAATATGGCAATGAAAGAGCTAGATTCCAGGATTTTTGGCTCAAAACCTCAGTGTAGTCTTGCTGTAAAAATGGAGTGGCACCGTATTTTTCATTATCGGATCATTCAAATTATACTTGTTCACATCACTTGACATATTAAATTGAGCATATCCAAATGCGAGTATCCAAAAAACATGCCCATAAAGGTGCCACGGATGTATCTTACTGTCACCAACACTCAAAAGTATTAGCATTTTGCAAAATAATATCCACTATTAAATTAAATTTGAGTCTATAAATTGATTTGCTAACAATAGCATTAGTGTAACTAGCGACACTGAAAATATTATAGATTTGATCATAAGTCTCTGACGCTGGTATCTGATCAAAAGCATTAGTTCAATTCTTTTTCAGGGCAATGAGATAAGGGTTGTCTGGCAGGGAGTGTGACACATTGTTTAAAGACCATACAGTTTGACCCTGGTACGTGTTTTGTGTGTTGAGCAGTAAAAGCACTTTGTTAGAAGTGCTCGAAGGGGTTTGGATGAAGCCTTGACGAGCTTTGCTAGAAGCATTTTGGTTCTTTCTTGATTCTGTGTCGTTCTAAAAAAGGCCTAGCGGGGGATTTATTGGAGGATTTTAGTGCTGAAGATATGGAGAGTAATGTAAATTGGCTAAACCAACTGGGGTCACTGGTTTTTAGGCAACGATATTTGTTGTAATCCAATAATTTTTTAAAAGTCTTGATTGGCTGTTATTAATGCTTGTTGAGGTTATGAGGCCCCAACAATTCTTCTGTGTGCATGTGGGTGTAACATCCTTCTATGTAATTCCACTGGCGCAGAAAGGTTACCAGAATCGCCTACTGTCAAGACAATTACAAATGTGTGCAGCCCCTCATGTTCATCCACCGCTTAGTGTGGGGCTCTGCGCTTCCATGGTATAAAGTTGCACCATGGCTATCAGCTTAAGCTTGTTAGTCGAGATTGTGCAAATACGATGGACTAACGCTCATTAGAGAAGGAGGTCTTGGGTTCGATACCTGGCGGAGGCGTAAATCCCAGGGGGGTACCCAAGTCAATGATATGAAACGAGATATTCTGAAGAACTCTGAGTATGTGGAGAAGTGGGAGTGGCCCTCACTGGCCAGCTTAAGCTTTTAGCCCAATGGTAAGTGGTTGATCCTAACAATTGGTATCAGAGCGAGGTCACTGGTTCAAGCCGCCACAGAAGCAATTTTGTTGGGGGGGGGATTGTTAAGGTTATGGGGCCCTAACAATTCTTCTGTGTGCTTGTGGGTATAACATCCTTATGTGTAATTCCATTGAGGTGACAGTAAAGTTACCTAGGGCGTAACTACCCGGCCCGTTGGCACAATTACAAATGTGGGCAGCCCCTCTTGTCCATCCACCGCTTATTGTGGGGCTCTGCGCTTTCATGGTATAAGGAAATAAAGTTACACCTTGGCTATCAGCTTAAGTTTGTTAGTCTAGATGGTGCAAATGCGATGGACTAACGCTCAGGAGAGAAGGATGTCTCGGGTTCGATACCTGGCGGAGGCGTAAATCCCAGGGGGGTACCCAAGTCAGTGGTATGAAACGAGATGCTCTGAAGGACTCAGAGTAGGTGGAGAAGTGGGAGTGGCCCTCATTAGCCAGCTTAAGCTTTTAGCCCAATGGTAAGCGCTTGATCCTAACAATGCTGAATATGATTCTCCTGAGTAAATGTAGAGATTTTGAGTTTCAAATGGTTGTACGTAGTTCCCATCAACTTTCGCAACAGTCATGTTATGGCCTTGTAAAACAAATTTCGGCGTTAGCAGATTATTATTCAAATAAAATTAAATTCTCTTTTCACTCATGTAAGTGAAGTTTAAATACCAAAACATTTTTGTACCATTTTTTAGAATCTAACAGCTGTAATTAAAATGCTCAAGAGACGTTTAGATTAACAAAAAACCATGGTTCTTTAGATAAAAGATATGTTCTTGAAGAATAAATTATAAATAAAAAAGTTCCGTAAGAGATAGGGGAAAATTGTCACATCCCTATTAAAGACTTTAGCTCTTATCACATATCCACATACAGATTTTATAATATCTTATATTTAAATGACATCAAAGCTTTTCTAATAACAATAATAATAGTATTAGTGGCTCAGATCAATAGTTTTTGTGCGAAACTTTTGATGTGAATTATGTAAAGAGATACTATGAAAATGGCAAGATGACGAGTAAAGGCAAAACAGTTAGGGGAGAAAGTGAGAGTCTTCCAATGATACACTATACTTTCAATGATATCTAGAGTTTGATTCCTTCCTTTCCAATACTCTACACTCAAGAAAGGACATTGATTAACATAATATTTTATTAACTTGTGATTATGCGAAAAGACAAATAATTCCCTCTATTTGGAAGCTAAGAGATGACAAAGAAGTCAAGCTAGCAGTTCTTAATCTGTAAATTTTTCCAGGGATTGTAGTGAGTGAATCAGGTGGCATTTAAGATTTGTTGCATCACAAACACTGGCATCCAAGTTAGAACAATTATATTGTCCTTTTTCATTTATTAGGAGTGACTGAAACATCATTACAAAAATAATTAAATCAAGTTAGCACAATTTGTAAGGATCAAATTTTTTTTATAATTTAAGATTTTACCTGAGGTTCTCCAATCCAAACAAATGGCGTTGAAGTCAAGTGGTTTCTTTATAGACTTTGAAAACAACATTAGCAAAAAGGTGGGAAGATTAATTTTCAATTGTGCATGGGTTCTAATCCTTGAAAACAAAACAAAGAAAGGAGAATTCAATTTGATTTTGGTACCTGTCGGATTCCATGCCAATGAATTGCAACATTTTCCATAACCAAATTGTTGATGGCATTGATGATAATTGTATCATCTACAGTTGCAGAAAGTACAGGCCTTAGAGTCTGTCCATTAGTAGCAATAACAAGTTTCTTATAGCAGTTGAGATATTTGTAATTGTATGAAATTGCTCATGTTAAGGTGTGATCTTTTGCCTTACCCGAAAAGACGACCATGAGGCATAAAGCAAGCAACATAGCCCGAGATCTTGAGCAATATTGCAGAAGCTGAAGATCAGTCGTGCATGAATGAAGACTAAAGTCTTACATTTTGGTTTCTTATGAATGTTAGTTTGGATCACCATATTTTGAATGCATGAATTAGTGTTTATATAAAAATATTAATGTGTCTTTGAGCATGAGTCAAATCTAATGAGGGAGTTGGTATAAGATTTTAATCTTGAAGATATTCCAATATCCAAGTTAAAGATAATGCAAGTATGCAACATGCACTAGACTTACACGTGATGCACATTATTATGTGCCTGCCTAGGGTACATGACATTTATAAAATAAATAATTATTTTTAATTCCATAATATAATGCAGAATTGGTACAAATTTTAACGGCATTTTGCACGCATATACAAGTTGATATAAACTAATGATTTTTCCCTTAGCTAGATTGTTTTTATTGTCAATATAATATCATGCAGACTTTTATTTTTACCATCAAATTTATCGCAACCCACACCAAATTCAATTCCATCATCCCAATAAAATTTTTGTCAAATTCTACAAGAATGATGATAAATATGAGGGGGAAAAAATAGATAAAGAAAAGAAAAATGAGAGGTGCATATATGAAGGACACTTTTAGAATTATGAGGGTGATATGAGAATTCTTTAAGGACTGAGCAACTTGAACCCATCAAAATACTCAATAAACTCACTTTAAAAATTTATGTTTTAATAAATATTATCCCACTAAAATACCAATATAATTTTACTAAATATTTTTGTTACTCTTTTTTTTTTCCCCAGTTTTCATCAATCCTCTTTTCTTGTTTTATGACTTTATCCAAATTCTTCAGTCAAATTCAACTTTTCACCCCCTAATGTGGGCCGTCATGAAAGTTTTCCATACTTGTGGGGCTTTTTGTGACAATTTATCAAACTCGATGGAGAGCGAACCCAAGCCCAATTCATTTAGAACCCAAGCCCAAAACGTTTACCAAAACGGCGCGTTTTACCACTCTATCATCTTCATTACCTTCATTTCCAAATCACTGGCAAATCAACCAAACTCAACACCATGACGGAGTCGCCACCCGTCTGTCAAAACCCGAGCCGATTCACGGATCCGTTAACCAACGCATTCGGATCCTTAAACGACCTAGTACCGGACCTCGCATCTCTCCAAGACCTCGCGACGAGCGGCTCCTGGCGCACAATCATCGACAATGTCTCACGCGCCCGCTCCCAGTCTCTCCTCACCCAACCCCACCACCACCTCACTTATCTCGTGTACAATACACTCGCATTAATGAAACTACGCCGTTTCGATGAAGCCCAACAACAGCTCGACTCTCTCGAAGACTTTAACAGCTCCGGTTACCAATACGAAACATATCCTCATATTTACCCGAACCGGACAGGATCCATGGTTCCCTTCTCTCTCCGCTGGCTCTACGCTGTTCTTCCAATTAAGTTATCGAACCGGCAAGTGGGTCTGGACCGGTTTTATGAATTGCTTGATTTCGTGAGAGAAAAGTTGGCACGAAAACTAGATGAGAAATTGGAAGAATCGGTGAAATTGTGGAAGAAAAGAGAGATTTTTGTTTTGAATTGTTTGATTGGGTATCATTTGAGTGGTAAAGAGTTTAATGTTTGCTTTGATTTGATGAATGAATTGATTGGTCGTGGTAATGGTTTGGACCCGGTTTTGGTTTCGAAATTAGGGTTTATACAGATGCAAGTTGGGGATTTAGAGGGGGCAAAGAAGTCGTTTAATCTAGTCGAGGAAATGTTAAACGAGGGGAAATTTGAGGATGGGTTGCTGAGTGAAGTTGAGTTTAGGAACCTTGTCAGTAGAAATAAGGCATTGATTTATTTGGTGGGGAAAGATTATGTATCGGCGGTGAGAGAGTATGAGGAGTGTATAGAGAGGGATTATAATGATATTGTGGCGATTAATAATAAGGCGTTGTGTTTGATGTACTTGAGGGATTTGTCGGATTCGATTAAGGTGCTGGAAAATGCGCTTGAGAGAGTGCCAACAGTGGCGTTGAATGAGACGTTGGTGGTGAATTTGTGTAGTATGTATGAGCTGGCATATGTCAACCATTCAGATATTAAGAGGACGCTGAGTAGTTGGATTGGGAGAGTTGCTCCTGATGATTTTGATTCTTCGTGTACGAGGATTTGAGGTAGTTTGATGTTTGTATCTGAATTCATGGTTTTACTAAGTTTGAACTGTTAGCTTGTGGTACACATTATTTGTTTCGCTTAATCCAAGAGAATCAAGCCCTTGGTTATAGTGATAAATTGACGTAATATCTTCTGGTCATTGTGATTGTTTTTGGGTAAGTTACACTGCTTATTTTATGTTAGTTGTCATGTTGTGTTGTAATAATGGAATAGATTATTTTTTTGATGTACAGGAAGAGTTTGCACAATGTTTCTTGCAATGCTTATTGTTGAGTCCACATGGATTGGGAATTTTTCATGCTGAGCTATATATGGAACAACCTTGTCCATAATTACCTACATCTGTTTGAGACTAAATTAGAAGTTCCTGTACCATTTTTCTGATTCTTTCATTTAATTTTTTGGGTTTTGAGGACTAACGATCCCACTGCTATTAGCTTTTGACATTTATTGACATTGAACAAGGCAGCATGATTGTTTGCTGCTTATTAGGACAGGAAATCATCTATCATAGTAGATACACTAAAACTGAACCATTTGTGTGTGTGCTCATACTGCCTCTTTTAGGTTCAGCGATGGACATTGTTTACCTTTATTGATACATGAAATTTCATGTTTTTTAAATGGACTGTTTTCTTTTTGTGACGGTGATCCATCAAATTAGGAGCAATCAATTACATGTTGATCTGTCATATCGTCAAGGCATGCTACTTAAATGCTGTTTTCCTATCTTTGTTAGTTGATCTGGACACACACACACACACACACACATATATGTTTGCTACAGATGAGGTGCTGCTATTTTCTATATGCATCTCACTAATACAACCTAAATATCCATTTGTTTATTGATAAGTCACTTCTACAAAAGGGTTGATTACTTAAATTTTTCCTGACTTTGGGTTGCATCCATTTCATTTTGCTTTAGCCTCTAGCAAATCTAGACACTGATTTCATTTTGCTTTAGCCTCCAGCAAATCTAGACACTGATTTTGCTTCTGCTACTTTCTACCTTCCTGTGAAATTTTTACACTCGCGGCTTACCAGCTGCAGTTTAATCTTCCCTAGAAATATTGATGCAGTTTAGAGAACGAAAAATTTTATGCCACATTTGGAATAAGTTTAATGTTGCAGATTTTCTGATGCACCACCTTTTTTTTTTGGTTATCCCTTCGTTTGGGATGGGTGAATATTTGATGGTTTTAAAGTGGATTAGTGTTAGGCTATGCATTTCTAATAGATGAAAATATATATTGCAACATGGCATACAACTTGTTGTTGAATACAATTGCCTTCTGTGTATGAAACGTGATGCAGTCATATTTTTGATTGGCTGACACGTACCTGATAAGTTTCAGTCTAACGGCCCAAACTGCTTCTGAGTATGGTATACTTTTCTATGCCATAATTGCAATGCTTGGATGTTCCAATCACATCTCATGAAGCCCTCATCCATGGAAGAGATGTTGGTCTAGCATGAAAGATAAGAGCTGGTCAGTTTAGCAAGGATGCTTGCCCAAGCATATACCACAAGAGGGACCTTAGCTAGTTAAGTGGAAACCCACTTGTGTGTGTATGCATACATGCATTCACTTCCAAAACCCCAAAAATAGTAGATATAGGCAAGTCATCCTTGGCTAGAAAACTAGCTCTTCATCTCCATACAAGACCTCTCTTCCCTTCAACTGATGCTTAGATGGGATGCTGCCATTGGTGCATTTAGTACCATCTATTTATAGCCACTGAGAAGTTATGAGCATGTTAGATTCCCATTTGTTGATGCAAAATTTTACCAATCCCTTTCCCAAGCAATTCTATCTTTATTTGTTAGTTATCTCTTACGAACATTAATTCCATTGTTGACCTACATCATAGTAGAATATATTCTTGGGTTGCAAGTGACCACCACATGTGTCGATTTCATTTTGCTTGGCATTGTTTTCATGTTTTCATTATTGTTCCGCATGGATGAACAAGAATGATATATTGCATTTGACCTTTTGCAGTCTCCCAGAGCATGAAAACGATGTTCATACAAGAGACACATTATCTTATTATTTACTATTTGTGATCTTGAACTTTATTTGGGTTTGTCCATGCCTTGTTTCACTAGTTGACCACATTATTCCAATTGTTCCGGTTTGGTACCAGCTCTCCTCAAACTCGTGATTAGTGACATGCAGAACCTGTAGCCACCAAACCAACAAGATCGCGATGAGAGCCGGTCACATTATTCCAATTTTTATATCACCAGATGCCAATTTGCCAGCCCCAAAAATGTTGTCAATGCCTCAATGCTTATGACACCTACTCTCGTAGTGTCATGCTGTTTGACTTGTTAGAGATTGATGAGCATCAGTCACATCACATTTTCAACTGTAGCTCTTATCAAACACCTTAATGCACTGCGAATACTCTTGACTTATTCAAAGCTCCTTTGATGATAAAGTAGCAACATATTCTTTCACCTGCCTTAACTTTATGCCTTTGGAATGTTTGTGTTGCCTACTTGTCAAGCATACATCTTCATACACGACTCTATTATTTGTCTTAGCCAGTATTATATTTCTCCAAATTATCTGTTTTACTGATTTGATAATGGAGTTTTCTTCTTATACTTCTTCCAAAGCTATGGGCGGTAGCACAGGTGGAAATGCAATCTCAAATGTACCCTATCGTAAATTGTCAGTTTAAACTTATTTGTAACGATAGAAAGCCTTATAGATGAGATGTGAGCCAATAAAACAATGGCATGATTTCAAAATCTATTTCTATATGATAAAATTTTATTCAATAGATGTACATGATGCTATATGTCTGTTTCATTTAAAGCCCTGTAGTGTAATCAATTCAATAAATTAGATCTTTATTATAGGATGGATAAAAACGAAAGTTACTTCATTGCACCAAAGTTTTTAATTGTATATCTGGGGTTATGGGTAATATTTCTCTTAAAATTTACGATACATTCACAGTAAGAAAGTTGGTACAACAACATAACACTTAAAATATGAAATTTTAAAAATAAAATTAGTGTACACACTTTTTTAAGGCTGCGTTTACTTTTTGGAGTGGGAGTGAGAAGTGTGAATTTTTCCTACTCCAGTGTTTACTTTAATAAGTTATTTTCGGATTGAGAATCTCATTTCGTGGGCTCCATTCATTTTTGGAGTGGGGAGTGGGAGTGGAACTCCTATGGAGAGAGGTGAGAGTGGGAATCCTTTTCTACCCTTTTTAATTTTTTTAATTTAATTTAATATTTAATAAAATAAAATAAATAATATTATATTTATTTGAATAATATTATTATATTTATTTTAAAAATAATAGTACTATATTTATTTAATATTAATAATTAATAATAATAAATAGTTTATTATAAGAAAATATTAATTTTGTACTAAATAATATTATTATATTAATTTAAAAATATTAGTATTATATTTATTTAATATTAATAATTAATACTAATAAATAGTTTATTGTATGAAAATATTAATTTCATACTAAGTTAATAGTAAAAATATTTCATTTATATTGCCCTTACCAATAAATTTTAATTTATATAATTAAAATTAAAATTAATAAAAATTTGTGATGTTCATAATTAAGAATATGAATAATTATTATAAATTTACAAATATAATAAAATAAATGCTTATTCATTAAATATATTTTTTATTAACTTTGTAATTAAAAACTATAATTCTTTAAATAAAGATAAAATTGTAATTTGAAACTATTTACTCCCAATCCAAGACTAAGTAAATACATAAATTGTATTCTGATCTCCACTCTATACTTTCATTTCAGTGTAAGTAAACAACCTACTTCCACTCCTAGGATTCCCACTCCAATCCAAAAAGTTAACGCTACCTAAGATCCATGTGGGTTGATGATGATTATTAATGAATTTTTTTTCTCTTTTCCTTATGTGGAAGCGGAGTCCTTTTTTTAATGTTCGGTAAGGTAGCTAAGATTCAACTATTTAAGTTAGGGGTGGCAATAAAACCCGCCCGGACCCGGCCAATCTGGTCCGGGCAAAACCCGGACCCGGCCAATCTGGTCCGGGCAAAACCCGGACCGCCAATACAGATAAAATGGTCCCGGGTATTGAATTTCAATACCCGGACATTTCCGGGCACGGTTCCGGGCATGGCGCTAAAAACCCGGAACCCGGATCCGTGCCTGGTTTTTTAATAAGTAAAACTAATATATATAATATAAATAATGAATTAATGAAGCCCTAAATCCCCAATTCTTTGCCTCTCAACCTATCCCTCTCGTTAACAAGCCGCATGGCTGCAACTCCTCCCCGTCTCTCGTTAAACAAGCCAGCAACACCCTCTCCCTTAGCAACTACACACCGATGATACTCAATATATCGGGTAAAGCAGTGCCTTGTTTGATTTGTGGTTGGGAAACGGACATCTGCCTGTGCAGTCTCCAGCTTTATTTTTGGTGTCTCTTCTGAGGCTTCCTGATCACTTGAGTTTTCCTCTTCCGTAGCTTCACTGCTTTCCTTGGTAGCAGCTGGAGCCGTTTCACTAGTGCTATCCTCGGGAGAAGCAGAACTGGCTTTAGTGCTTTCTTCAGCGCCAAGAGCAAGGGCGTCTTCTTAGCTTTCTTCAACAGCGGTGGCAGCAAGGGTTTCTTTAACTTTATCAATGGCCACTTCCACAGAAGAGGCAGTCACTGCACTGTTAACTTCTTTTACTTCCACAGGTTTTGTAGCTACATCTTGCTTCTCTTTTTCCAACAAATAATCCTCGGTTAGGAAGGGAGTTTTGTCGCTTTGGGCTTCCGCTATTGATGGGAAAAAACCGATCTACTTTCTTCAGCTGCTGTTTGTTTAGTTACCAAAAGGCAGCCAAGTGTATGTTGAAGACTTGAAGTTGAAGGCTTGAAGCATGAGGAGCCAGGAGGGATGCCTATGAAGTCTGCCCAGTGCTTGGAAAATGCGGGCAAAAAAACCCAGAAAAAAACCCGTGCCCGGATAGTGCCGGGCATATGCCCGACCCGCACATAAAAAATTCGGGCATGGTCCAGGTCCGGGCAGCAATATGTGTCATACGGGTAGGTCCCGGGTAACCCCAAACCCGGACCCGAACCGGACTTTTGCCAACCCTAATTCAAGTTGCACCTCTTTGAACTTTGTGAGATGTTCATCAAAATCAAGTAACGAACCTTGAAGTTGTTGAAGGAGAAGGCGTTGTTTGACTAATCTCCCTTTGACCAAAGCTTAATTTGATGAAAATGCTTTGATTTAAATACATGTCTGATCCGTAAGCTTGTCCTGTAATTCTTTGAACGTACTCATTTTAATCAAATTATATTATTTAAGCTAAATTTCATGTTATCCCTCTCCTGAATCAATTATTTTAAAATTGCACTCCTTATTTTCAAAAACTTAAAATTATTTTATTTCTATTCAAAATGTAAGGAAAAAATAGGAGTGGATCAATAATTCTTTTGGTCTTTTCAATCAATATAAGAGAAACTTGAAGTTTTTAAAAATAAGTGGGATGTTTTGAAAATAATCAATTTATAAGAGAGTAATCCAAAATTTACCCTATTATTTGTGAAGATAAATGTGCGGGAAAATTATTAGTTTGAAATTTTTTTAATAGGAATGAATGAAAAAAACACTTATATAAAATTTTGTCTTAATTTCTGGGGTTTGTACACGTGAAAAAAGAGGTGGGTGGTCAATTTTTAAAGTCATTGCATGGTATTGCTTGGTATGTTGACTGCTGAACATTTTGGACTGGAGGTAGGTGGCCATGGCTAGCTTGTCTGGTTGCTTGAAGCCTCATTCTCAAGTCTCAATTCAACCACTAGACCAAGTTACAACATTTCATTACTTATTAAAAAAAAATTGCTCTTTTTTTTTTTTTTAATAAAATCATTTGCCAAAAGTGATTTAAAAAAACAAAGAACTGTTAAAACAATGTTAACGATATGCTACAGCACCAGAACTTGAAGAGTATATTGAAATAGAAAGCGATGACTTGATACCATAAGCTGAAAAATGTCTCGAATGACCAAAATAATTATTGTTCGGGTATCCCATTAACTGCACAAACGTTATAGCATCAAACTCAACAACTAAGGGAGTCAAACTTGTATCACAAGCAACCTGAAATCGGAAGCCAAATGCTTTCAACTCAAGATATTAATTTAAATAATTTTTATTGTTATTTTATAGTTCATTTAAGACTTTCAATAATGGGATCTAAGATTCTAAGTTGTATATTTTTCAACGTTTGATTAATTAACATAACTAAGTAATATATGTTTGTTAATCTCCACCGTCCATTTCAATGGGCAGACCTCTCAAAGTTAAATCACAGCCGTCTAATGAACCCCTTAAAGTGGACCCCAAACTCGCTCATACGTATGATGATATACACACACTGACACGAGCCACCAACCAGCCCTTTCATTTTTCCACCAACCGCGCCTTCAGATTCCTTTTCAAAACGATCGGAAAGATTCCAACTTTGTTTCGTTAACTTTCATAAAGAATAAGAAAAGACAACACATTTACGTAATAATTCTCACAATCGATTCCAGTTTCATGGCTAATTCTCTTCATTCATCAACTAGCTTCATCTCCAATCCGGTCAATTTCGGACACAGCAAAATCCCCGCCCAAATACCCGGATCCGTTTCTTTCCCTTCCCGGCATCCTCACAATTTCAATCTCAACAAGTAAGTATAAGTTCCTCTTCATTTTCTCCCTCAATCTACTATTTTCAAGCAACAAGTGTGTGAAAATGCCTCTGGGTTTCTATTTTCTGTTGTGTGTGTTACTAGATTGAAATTCTGCTCGCATTGGTATGGGGGAGGGGTTTCGTTTGTATTTTATGTAATATTTCAGAAGGAAAAATGAATTTTGAATTTGTTTTAATTTTTTCTAAGGAGTGATAGAAGAGTGCTGAGAGTGATGGCATGTAGTGGGGTGGAAGAAGTACAAGTTGACGTATCTTTGAGTCCGAGAGTTAACGCCGTGAAGCCCTCCAAGACCGTGGCCATTACTGACCAGGCGACGGCACTGGCTCAGGCTGGTGTGTCTGTTATTCGGTTGGCTGCTGGCGAGCCTGATTTTGATACCCCAGCCCTTATTGCCGAGGTACATTTTCTTTCTTTATATTCCATCCGAGCAAATTTCCTTAATTTATTATATTTTAAGGATTTGTTTTGATTTTCCAAATGAATGTTGATAACATAGTAGTTAAAGTGTTTGGTAAATGCGTACAAGTAACACCCACCTAACAACACATATTTCGCTGGTGGTGATTCCATTCCACAGAAGCTATGTGCCTGAAGAGGTTTTGGCAAATATTTTAGGGAGGTTTTTAATGGATTTATAAAATTTAGGAGTGATTTTCAATGCTTCTTAGGGTTGCATGGGTGTGTTTGTAGTTGGAAAAAAAAAAAAAGGTAGCTGAGCTCCTCAAAATTTATTCTTAATATATTTTCACTTTTTGGGTTGTAGGCAGGGATAAATGCAATTCGTGAGGGTTTCACAAGGTACACTCCAAATGCGGGTACTTTGGAGCTTCGTTCAGCAATTTGTCATAAACTTAAAGGTGGGTTGAATATTAAACTGCTCTGTTCATAGCCTATACTTCTATGGTTAGGTTTTAAATTATGCTTTCCTATTTTTTAATTGCAGAGGAGAATGGTTTGTCATATACACCTGATCAGATTTTGGTCAGCAATGGAGCAAAGCAGAGCATTCTTCAAGCGGTTCTTGCCATCTGTTCTCCAGGAGATGAGGTGAAATGTTGTGAACATGATATATGTATGATTCATTAGTTGTTGGTATGCTTTCTCTGATTAGACTAAGCTAGCAGTTTGTAGAATTATTGATTATTGTTTTTCTTTTTCAAATTGCAAACACTTTTGGTAAATGTATCAGTCTTCCAATTGAAGCATGAGTAGAAAATTGGCTTCTATCATGCTTCTACTGTGCTTGCTGTTGTTAATGATATTGGAACTCCAACTTGACAACTTTTGTTTAAGAACAAGATCCTGGTTGAGAATTTGAAGTGATTCCAAGCAAATTTATGTGTTCAAAGTTTTCATTGAGTCAAGCACCGTGATGCTTTTGACTTTTGTAGCGTCTGGTGGAGCAACATCTAGGGAAATAAATGTTCATGATTATATCTTTCCATTCAAATATTAGCAAAACGGACTTGTACTGTATTTGAACCTTACTCCCATGCATTTTAGTTTTTGTATAGGAAAATACTTATTTGGTTTAATCATGGAATGATATGGTTTGGCATATAGTAGTCCATGAGATTCACAATCACAATATCTTTCGTGATTATTAGTGACTAATGTCCAAATATGCAAATCTTGTGTCCCAAGAAAGAAATAGAAATCTGAGTATGTAGGATACCTCCTCTGCATTTCCTGTATGTTCTGAATATCTAAAGGATCAGATTAGCTCCCTTATTTGGTTTGGAGCTGCTGATCATTCAAATGAAATGAATTTTACTTGTAGAGATGGGGTCACATTTGCCAATAAGCATTCCACTTTCCTTCTTCAGGTTATAATTCCTGCACCATTTTGGGTTAGTTACCCGGAAATGGCCAGGATCGCTGATGCAACACCTGTGATTCTTCCAACACGCATTTCTGAAAATTTTCTCTTGGATCCAAAGGATCTTGAGTCCAAACTGACTGAGAAGTCAAGACTGTTGATTCTTTGCTCTCCATCTAACCCAACAGGATCTGTTTACCCCAAGAAATTGCTTGATGAGATTGCAAGGATTGTAGCAAAGCATCCCAGGCTTCTGGTAAATCTGATTGCACCTGAAATTTCTAGTCTTACAATTTACCAACATCTGACATCCTGAACCTTATTTGGCTGGTTTGTTCAGGTTCTGTCTGATGAAATATATGAGCACATAATTTACGCACCTGCAACTCACACAAGCTTTGCATCTTTGCCGGGCATGTGGGAGAGGACTTTGACAGTTAATGGGTTCTCTAAGGTATTCAAATTTGACATTTGTGCTAAAACATTGAAAGATCAGTGGCTTCTGGTTAATTTCAATAAAATAGTTGCCCTTGTTGATTGACTTGTGAGCATGACATCCTAGGCCTTTGCTATGACTGGTTGGCGGCTTGGATATATTGCCGGCCCTAAGCATTTTGTTGCAGCATGTAATAAGATCCAGAGTCAGGTATGTTGCATTCCTATCATCCACATGGACCACATCCTTAACTGTTAAACTCACCTGCCATGCATGACATGTTTTCTGGTTTTTGCGTTTTCCAATCATCCACATGGACCACACCTTGAATGTAAATCCTTTACACAGCATCGAGAAGAATGATTTAATATATATATAATTGAATTGTACCAGACTGATGATATTTACTCAAAGAGGGAAATACTTGTCGTTATCGGACTTCAAGATTTTGAACAATTTTGTCTATGTTAGATTTTTTTGATGAGCCTTCAAAAACTTTTGATACTAAAATTAGGCAAGCTCAAAAGTTTCAATTTTTTCTTCTATCAATATTCATGAAAAGGAAAGTACTTTTGGAGCGTGAAATCGTTTTGCATAATCATGAAAATTTGTTGGACTATAATGATCTAAATGCTGAGGCATTTGTAAATGATTTGAAAGTGGCATATGAATTAATAATTCTAATCTTTTCAATTTTTTTTTTTTTTAAACATCATTACAAATTTTTCAGGCAACACTTCTCAGTTTAGACAAGGTATGACATGTAAACTGACATAAGCGAACTTAGAAGTGAGATAGTAGATCATAACTTAATACAGCAACATTCTCAGAGAGAAGGGAAAGGAAAGTAGGGAGGATGGAGGCTGGACTAAAGTCTTAATCATGGGATGTTATGTGATTGTTAAATCTCTCATGAGAAATTAGATTGACATAATTTCTGCCTTTTTGTTTTCCTATAAGAAGAGAGACGATATAACTTGAACTTGAGGAAAAAAAGCTGGTACTATTAGGAGTGGGTATTGAAAATTTTAGATTGTTTAAAGTCAAAGCAGATATGACTGCGTTTCCAATTCTTACACACTCGTGAATAGCTAAGCGAAGAGGAATTAATTGTTAAACATATGATTTCTATTGTATTTATATGTACTCTTATGCTTATTTTGCTGAAAGTTTATTTATTGATGTGCCATTATCTTTTCATAGAACTTTTTCCCCTTGTTCTTTGAAATATAAATACAGCTTATTGCTGTTTTATGTTATTTCAGTTTACTTCAGGTGCCAGTAGTATATCTCAAAAAGCTGGTGTTGCTGCATTAGGTTTGGGCTATGCTGGAGGGGAGGTAGTTTTGCAAATGGTGAAAGCTTTCAGAGAGCGGCGGGATTTCTTGGTTAAAAGCTTCGGAGAATTGGAGGGCGTCAAAATGTCAGAACCTCAGGTAATGGCCACAGCTACATTTTCACTTATTGGTGTGTGTTTGCTCTTGCTTATGCCTTCATTGTCTTTTATTCTTCATGGTCTATGTTAATCTTTCTGTTTTCACTTCTTGCTTGCAGGGAGCTTTCTATCTCTTTATTGATTTCAGCTCTTACTATGGATCAGAGGCTGAAGGCTTTGGGAAAATTGAGAATTCAGAGTCTCTTTGTCGATACTTGTTGGACAAGGCTCAGGTATTGTGTGGCTGCTTCATGATTTACTCTCTATGTACCCTAGCTAATTTCAATTCAAGAGTTTGGTAGTAACTAGGATAGCTACCCCAATATTTTCAAATATTTCAAGAAAATGTCTTAGAATTACTGATCCAGGCAATGAAAAAATTAGTTACTTTTCTTGAGGTTTATTAAACGTTACATGAAGTTTTGCCTTTGATTATTATAGGTTGCATTAGTTCCTGGAGATGCATTTGGTGATGACACGTGCATCCGCATCTCCTATGCAGCGTCCCTCACCACCCTACAGGCTGCTGTGGATAGAATTAAGAAAGCTCTTCTCCCGCTCAGACCTGGTGTACCGGTTTGATATAGATGAACTGATGCAAATGTTGCAGTTATATCTTTCCTCAAATTCAAGATCTGTATTATTGTACTGATTTGTTTGTGAAAAAAGGACAGGTTGGTCATCTAGGTGCATTCTTCTCTGATAGTCGTGTTTTATGTAACTTTTCGTAGGGTGGGCAATTTCTGAATTGATTAGTTCCTGGTTTGGTTTAGATCTTCAGAAAATGAACAAAAATTGAATAAAATTATTCAGCTTGGTTTTCCAAGAAAACCGAGTAAAACTGACTTAACAAATTTATTTATGCAAATAAAATTTATGCTTTGCTGTTTTATAGATTGTGCCACTTGTGAATTACTGTTCTTGCATGGACGAGGTTTAATCTTCTGTTGTTTTCTATTTTATTAACAACCAATAATTCAAATGTATTTATTTAGATAAAAAAATTTATCAGGACAGAATTCAGGTCTAAAAGAAAAATGGTTTTGGGTGTGCTTGATTTGGGATCCGAAATCTATTTTCAAAATTTGACGAAGTATCCCTATTGCAATTATGTGAAATTTATCAGAATTCTCAAATGCTTTGAGATTGGATGGTAATAATAGAAGTTTCACTGTAACAAGTCTCCAATCGCTCTTGCATTCTAGTAGATTATATTTCAAGCAACAAAATATTCTTCCAAAGTCATAAGCCGTCATTACTATTAAAACAGTCCAAGGTATCCTTCTTCCCAGGGAAATATCAAAATTAAGTTATGTAAAGGTATCAGGGAATCAATTCAATCCCAATTCAGGAACCCAAAAAAGGAAAAAAAAAGTTCGCTTCCAAGATTCCCACAAATTCATCAAATTAAATATCAATAGCCTGACAGGCAATGAAAGCTGTAACTTCAGCAAAAGGTTTAGCCGAAAGGTTTAAGAACGCTGCCCAAAAGTAATCAAACAAAGAGATTAAAATGGAGGAAAACAATTTCTTGCCTTGGTTTCATGCAATATTCCTGCCTCCCTGAATTTGGTTTTCTTTGCTTTGCATTAGACAATGCCTAAACTGCTGACTTGAACCACAAGATAATCAACCCCATATTGAGGGGGGAAAAAACAGAAAACTTCATGCAGCTGCACCATTTATAAATTATAGCATGCTAGTAGTAACAGGCAAAAGGCGCAAAAAGTACCTAAAAAGATCTGAAAGCAAAAGGCAAAAACAGGAGAAATGGAGGGTTTTATTCAAAGTCAAGCAGCAGGCACAGCAGAGATTGTGTTTTTTGACTTGGAGACAACAGTGCCCAGAAGAGCCGGGCAGCGATTCTGGGTGCTGGAGTTCGGAGCAATCGTAGTCTGTCCGCGGAAACTCGTGGAACTTGAAAGCTTCAGCACCCTGATAAAGCCAAAAGATTTGTCAGCTGTTGCATTGAAGTCTAGTAGATGCGATGGGATAACAAGGGAAGCTGTTGAGAGTGCGCCTGAATTTGAGGAAGTTGCTCACAAAATCTTCAGCATTTTGAATGGCAGAGTCTGGGCAGGGCATAATATACAGAGATTTGATTGTGCCCGCATCAAAGAGGCCTTTGCTGAAATTGATAAGCCGGCGCCTGTGCCTGTTGGAATGATTGATTCTTTAGGAGTCTTGACTGAAAAATTTGGCAGAAGAGCTGGTAACATGAAGGTATGTATCCAATTAAAAGCATTTTTACATCAAACCTTTTCCTTGGAAATTTTAACTTTCAACTATAACATGTACTCCAAATTTTAAATCCAATAGTTAACTAACCTGGTATTAGAGCCAAAGCTTCGTTGTTGAGTTCTGATGTAGGCCTTGTTTATAAGTATGTGTCTAGATGGCGACATTAGCTTCATATTTTGGGCTAGGACAGCAAAAGCACAGAAGCCTGGATGATGTTCGGATGAATTTGGAGGTCCTGAAGCATTGTGCTACTGTGCTCTTCCTGGTACTTTCTGAACCTTCAGCTTAGCTTTCTCTTCCTTTCGTACAATGCAGGCAGAGCTCGATTTAATTACGTATTCACATTTTATTTTGGGTATTATTAATTTTCTATAATATTAGTATCATTTGGAGGTTTTATCACTTGAACTAACTAAAATGACCCACGTACAAAGCTTGTTAGATCTCATGTGATTTTTCTTTTTTTCTACCTAGCCAGTGTCTTAGAATAATGAATCATTTTTGTAACACATTATGATCTACTAATTAGCAGGAATCAAGCCTCCCAAATATATTTAATAGCAAGTTGCAAAGCTCCCTCACAGTTACAACACGAAGCAGAAGCAATGGAAAATTGCCGTGCATAGAGGAAACTAGCAGAAAATCTCCTCCAATCTCTCTTGGATATCAAAGGTCAGCGGTTCCCTACACAAGAAGAAGCTTGGGAAAGGTTCATAATTCAATAAGTTTGCACTTCCTACGTTACTTACATATGTGCATAATTATTTTCCAGTGCCGACGTCCACTTTAATTTAGAATATAAATTTTAAACATTAAGACACTAAATTACAACAGTATGACATACATTACTCAAATATGTATGTTGTAAATTTTGAAACTTTGCACATGAGAATTTTAAAAATTCCTTCTTTTATATATATGTATATATATGTATGTATAAAAGCAGCTTATTAAACATGAGTTGTTTTTTAATCCAAGTATTATAGGCTTACATGATGTTTTAAACACCTCTTCGTAGAAAAGAAAGAGCAAATTTTTTGCATGAAGAATTGCTTGTCTATGCAGTTTTAAAATTACAGACGAAATCCGTACTAGATAATTTTCATATCAAATGCATTATATTGTAGTTATCAGGCTGACAAGTAACAATGAAAATGAATTTCTTGGAAATGACAGATGACCGAAAGTGTGAAGAATCTATTGTGCAAATCTCAAGGGAGCCAGCCTCTTAACACCTTACTCAAGCATTCTCATTCACTGCTTCGATAAGCAAGAAGATATTTGTGATCGATAAGTCTACAAATTATCCTGTCCATCGATCTGTTTCGATAATCGGAGGATGAAACAATGCACGAAATCCAATAATCCTAAGGAAGAAGAAACTAATCAACATTGCCGGAAACTTTTTCATAGAATATGAAGGAGATGATGATGATCATCTAATTAGCAATGAGATCTTTCAAATGCTTCAATGGAGAAAGCAGCCACTTTCATAGATGTTCAAATTTATCAATCAGGAATTACAATTTGTAGGTTCATTTGTTTGTCACACAATTGTCTCGTTCATTCTTTAATTCAGGTATTTGTATATAAGAAAAATAGTATTTGGGAGTCATTGCCAAAAAAATCATTTTTTGTACTGACTCTTTTTTTTTTTTTTTCAACTAAGTTGCGACATATATATATATAACATGTCGTAAGACTATTTTATTTTCCTTCGTCATGATTATTCCTCTTGCGATGAAACCAAAAAGCAAGAGCCATGAAATTATCATTATTATTGTGTATCTTAATACGTTATGAAGTTATTAGACTTTTTGTTCCTTTTCTTTCTGTAATTTCATGGCAAAACACTGCAATTTTTGTATGTCTTTTGTGAAGAAAGCCAAACCCGGGACATGTGAAAGTTTACGTAATGCTGACAAAGTGCTAATTAAATTTCAACCAAAATGTGCAGTTATTAAAATTAGGCCAGTTACAAAAAATTAAAGAAAAAAATATATATGATGAATTATACGAAAACAAAATTATTTAAAATCAATTTTTCTAGCTTTCTGAGATGCAAATTTGTTAATCAAATTTTTGTATTCTAATTTTGCTAATATATATTTCTCAATAGACAATATAGCTAATTCATTTAATCTTTTTTGTGACATGGTTGATATAAAATAATTTTTTATCAATTTTAATTTTAAAAAACTTCTTTCTGCAGAAGCAACAATTTTAATTTAATATGATTTATTTTATTTAAAGTAATTAATTATTATCAATTAAATTTAAATAAACTAAAAAATTAATATCCCAAATTTAGGGCATTCATCATGGCGAGGGCCCTAGGCAACCGCCTAAGTTGCCTAGGGCACAAGCCGCCTCTGCTGATATGGCAACATTTATGAAATTATATACTTAAGATCCTACGTAGCAACATATAATTAACAGGGATTAAGTCATAATCAGTCTAATTTTTTATGCTGCAGTGTAATTGTGGCAACTCTCGCACAATAAAAATAGCATTTGTTGATACCTACACAAGTGGAGAAATGTGACCACTGGTTTTCCTCCACTGGGCACAATATAGCAAACCTAAATACTCTTAATTTGGTACACAGCAGGAAGAAAAGAAAAATAATGTGTGAAATAGATAGTAGCTCCTAATTTTGTTATTTATACCATAACACTATAGTTATAAAGATGCATCTCATCTGTTGTGTCAAAGTTTTTTACTTTAATTGTTATTTTATTTTTATAATTAGATAGCCAGTCATTTGGATGATTTTCGTGGAGTTTATGCTATTTCTTTCATTGTTCAGTCGGGTTTTCCTTCGGATAGAGACTGACTCTACTTCTGTTGTGTTACGTTAAGTATTAACAATCAGTCATTTTAAATATGGGTGGACATATTTGAACCCACTAGATTATTCATTAAACCCATTTTTTAATAAAATTTATTATTACTAAATTACCCACAACATAAATTACAATTATAGACATAAGATTAATTAAAATAGTAAAATTGTTGTTTCGTTCCCATCTTCAAGATCAATATGGATTTATTCAATTTTATAATACTTGTCTTTCTTTGAAACTTCAGTCATTTATTGAATGTCTTTCATTGAATTTGTCCTTCTCATCTACACTTTTGCATTCATCAAATTTGTTTAATATATTTTGCCAAAAGTTTACTGCTTGTAAAAATTCCTTTTGAATTCAACTATTAATTTCTTCTCAATAATGAATTCTCTCTTGCAGATGAGAAAATAGGCAAATCCCAGTTTTTTATTTTTCTTTTTTCGGCTTTGCTAATATTATTATTTCCGTAATCTTTCATAAACTTTAAAATCATTTGTGACAATATGTTTAAAATTAAAGGGAGGCAAAACAAAAAGAAAATAATAAAAATTGGATGATTCGGGTATAATATCATGAGGATTGATGAATAAAAGGGAAGAGAGGATTAAATTGTGAAAGAAAAAATGGTAAAAGAAATTATATTAATGTAGTTTAATAAGGGTATCTTAGGTATTGAAAGGGTTCATAGAGTAAAAATTTTAATCATAAAATTTTATAGTGTGTTTATTTAGTAAATGAATTTTATTTAGTAATTTGGTGGGTTCAAATAGCCTCACCCTTTAAATATTTATTTTTATGTTATTTTCTAAGATTTAAATTAAGTGCTGAATTTTATTCAAACAAAAAAAAAGTCTGAAATTGACCTTTTTTTTAAATATTGTGATTTATAACCGTTTAATAAAAACTATAATATGCAATTAAATCTTAACAATATATTATTATAAATGCACATGTGATATAAATGATTAGCATAATACTGTTTATCTCTTAGCACTTAATCCAAATCTTTTTTTTTTCCTTATAATATTTTACTTCAGCAAAAAATTTCCGTTAAATTTGAATTACATTTTACCGTGATATAAAATAAAATTTTTGTCTAAAGTTTTTTATAATTATACCATGACTCAAAACATCATAAAACTTTACAAAAAGATTCAATTTCAGAATTTTTTAAATAACACTTACCGTTCTTAAAACTTTTTAAAATTATAATATGGCGTAAAGTATAATTATATATTTCAAAGAGGTCCTTTTTAAAATTTAACATAATACCTATAAAATTCAAAGTTCTCAAAATTTTTTACTTTATTCTAAAATTTGAAAATATGAAATTTTCCTCAAGCGGTTAGCCGCTCACTCTCTGTCCAATTTTGAATTTTAAATGTTTGGATTACATTTAGGTTTTCAAACTTTCATAAATTATTATATGTAAATAAGTCCAAATCCGGAATTCAAAATAATATTTATTAAAATAAGAGATTGCAAAACTTTTTTATTTTAATCTAAATTACACAAATCTACAAAATACATTATTTTATAAATATAAAACCTTTTGGTTTATGGAAAATAATTATTTAAATAAACTTTTGAGCTTTTCAATGAATATCCGTTGAGCTCTAAACTTTATTCTTAATTTCGCCATTGTCCGTTAAGTATCTTGAGCTTGATTTCACTTGATTCACTTGCATAAATATTATCCTTCAAAAATTAGTAAACTTGTGAAATACAATATTTATTAAATCACTTAAAACACATGTTTGTTATTATCAAAATTATATTATGTGTAGTCCTTTAGACTAACATAATATTCATTGCAGGTTGTAATGAGAGTGTTTTGTTGCCAATATTCGTATATAAATTTATTTTTGTACAAATCAATATTACATAATTCAATTAGTTACATTAAATAACTCTTCTCCTACATGATTTATTTTTATTATTATATATTTTCATCTAATCAATGAGTTTACAACTCATCTAATCGTAGAAGAATTTATAACTCTATCCCTCATTGTGCACTAGCACAAAACCTTAAATCTGCTACAAGTTTTTTCATTTCCAAGCCCGTTAATACTAGCAGGCGTACTGACACCAACTTACAAATTTCTATCAAGTAGCTAATTAGGTTTACTCCTAGCTAGCTTGCAGTTGTGCGGAACATATAATAAACCTTGCTAAGTTTTAACTACATATGTTCCTTCAACAAGCTTTTCAATGTCGGGCAAGAGGTGGGCACAGGTAATCATTAATCGTCACATCCAGCAAACATATGTATTTCCTTTATTTGGAGGCAATTACTAACTTACAGCTGTAAATTGTTTGGATCATTTCTCTACTTTCGCTCTTTATTTCTTTTCTATATCTACACTCAATCTTCAACATGTATAATCGCCTTTACTTTAATAATTAACAAGCATATTGGTGATTATTCTTCGTACTTGAGAAAAACATAGAGTAAAAATTTTTAGTATTCTCTTCTTTTTCACCAACATAAGTTAAGGATTGGTTAACTTTATACCTTAATTTTATTCTTATAATGGTTGGGCTTTATTAACAAAATAAGCAAAGTAATGATACCCTCATGGATCACATTGTATAGTACTCTATGTATGTATAAAAGGATGCAAAAATAAATTAAATGTTGATCGAACGGACAATTAAGGAGACACATACACACAAAGAGAGAGACACAGAGAATGATAAGAAGTGAACTTATAACTCAGGTGGGGCAAGTCGTTTTGGTGTTACAAGCCTGTATGATTTGTCGACTGAGGAGGTTCAGGAGCAAAACCGACAAAGACTCAAGCGTCGTCTGCAAGAAGGGAAATGTTTATTAACTAAAACGTCATTGACGAATGCCGTTTTAGTCTCACTTAAGTGGCTTGTGAAAGGCACATGAGAAGGGGTTGTTCTTCTGTTGGTTTTGGCGGGAAGGGTTGTTATTCCATAACAACCCAGAAAGCAGAGCATAAATAGCAGAGCTCTGGAATCGTCTATAATCATCAGCAATCATTAGAAAGGGAGAGAAGATCGAGAGAGAAAGAATCGTGAATCTTGTTCTCTGTAATCATCATCTCTTGTACTGATTGTTCTTAGAAAAATAAAAGTCTCTTTTGTTTGGCTTCCCAGTGGATGTAAGTACCAGCTCTTGGTACTGAACCACTTAAAATACTTGTCTCAGTTTCTTGCTTTCTAGATTTCGTTTCTTGATTGTTAATTGCAGTGAGTTCGTGATCTTTACTTGTCATTCTTCAGTTCTCTAGTCAGAATTGGGTCTTGGGGTGTTAGTTGATTAAGTCTATACTGATCAGTTACACAACAATTGGTATAAGAGCTCTTGGTTCTGATTTAGAGATCAAGAAATGGGCACCAAGGTGGATCTTGAGAAATTCACAGGGCAAAATGATTTCAACATGTGGAGAATCAAGATGGAGGCCTTATTGATCACACAGGGCCTGGGAGATGCAATTGAACCAGCTATCAAAAGTGAAGACACAGATGCTTCATCATCATCAAAAACATCAGAACAGATGGCTGAGATTGATAAAAAGGCAAGGAGTACTATTATCCTTAGTCTTGGAGATTCTGTGATAAGAGAAGTTGCCAAGGAAAGAACAGTTGCAGGGCTTTGGGCGAAACTAGAACAACTGTATATGACAAAATCTCTGGCTAATCGACTCTACATCAAGAAGAAAATGTTTTCTTTGAAGATGGTTGAGGGGGCATCACTTGATGAACATATATATGATTTTAATAGGGTCTGTGATGAATTAGAAACTATAGATGAAGGACTGAGTGATGAGAGCAAAGCTTTGCTGCTAATCAGTTCTTTACCAAAGTCATGTGAGCACTTTGTGGATGCACTGTTATATGGAAGACAAACACTTTCTTTGGAAGAGGTTAAATCTGCTCTTGGCACCAAGAAGTTAAAAGATAAACAAGACAACCCAGAAAGTGAATCAAGTGAGGGGCTGATAGTCAGAGGCAGATGAAAAGAGGGATAACAAAGGAAAGAAACAAGGTAGATCAAAATCAAAGCAGAAACATCTGAAGTGTTTTCACTGTCACAAGGAAGGGCATTTTAAAAGGGATTGCCCTGAGAGGAAGTCAAAGCCGAAAGAATCCAAAGACCAATCTGGAAATGCAGCAATAGCCACAGAAGAAACAAATTTTGAGACTGCTGGAGTCCTCATTGCCACAAAAGAAAAACCTCAAGGTCAGTGGGTACTTGACTCTGGTTGCACCTTTCATATGAGTCCACATAGAAGCTATTTTACTTCATATCAATCTTGTGATGGTGGTATGGTTCTGATGGGTAATAATTCAGTCTGTAAAGTAGTTGGTATTGGGACTGTAAGCCTTAAGATGCATGATGGCATGGTTAGGGAATTAACTCAGGTTAGGCATGTTCCTGAATTAAAAAGGAACCTGATATCCATTGGCATGCTGGATCAAATTGGTTGTGCTATTAAGGCTGAAAAAGGGACATTGAAGGTTGTTAAAGGCTCAATGGTAATCATGAAAGGTACCAAGTTAAATGGTCTGTATGTGTTGAATGGACAAACAGCTGTTGGAGAGGCAGGTGTCACTGAGCATAGTGTAGATAAATCAAAACTATGGCATTTAAGGTTGGGGCATATGAGTGAAAGAGGGCTATGAGTGAAAGAGGGCTGAAGGAGCTTGAAAAGAAAGGGGTGTTTGGGAATGACAAGCTGAATACTTTGGGGTTCTGTGAAGACTGTATCCTAGGGAAGGCTTCCAGGCTTAAGTTTGAAACTGCAGTTCATTCTACCAAAGAAAGACTTGCATACATACACTCTGATCTGTGGGGGCCTGCACAGGTAACTTCACTTGGTGGTTGTAGATATTTTCTATCCCTCATAGATGACTACTCAAGGCTGGTTTGGGTCTATGTACTCAAAACTAAAGATGAAGTTTTGGAGAGGTTCAAAAGATGGAAGACTCTGGTGGAAACACAAACAAACTTAAAAGTAAAAAACCTGAGAACAGATAATGGCTTGGAATTCTGCAACAAACAGTTTGAAGACTTCTGTGAAAGGAGTGGTATTGTGAGGCACAAGACAGTCATACACACACCACAGCAAAATGGCCTGGCTGAAAGGATGAACAGGACCTTAATGGACAAGGTGAGATGCATGTTGCTGTGCTCGAAACTGCCCAAGTCACTTTGGGCAGAGTCTTTGAATACTGCATGCTACCTGGTGAACAGAAGTCCATCAACTGCAATAAATTGTAAAACACCTATTGAACTATGGTCTGGAAGGGTTGCAGATTATTCTAAACTAAGAATCTTTGGTTGTTTGGCCTATGCACATGTGAAGCAAGGTAAACTGGAGCCAAGGGCTATGAAGTGTAGATTTCTGGGGTACCCTGATGGAGTTAAAGGCTATAGGTTGTGGTGCACTGATTTTAAGCCACCAAAATGTATCATTAGCAGGGATGTGACTTTTAATGAGACAGAGATTATGAATCAATCCAGAGATTCTAAATCTGAAGAAGATAAACCTGACACAAGACCTAGGAATGTTCAGTTTGAGGTGGAGTCTCTTGACAAGGAAGAAGCTGAACCAGCTACTGAAGAAGATACAGGGAGTGTGACAGGTGAAATTGATGATATCCAGGAGTCAGAACAAACTGAGAGTGAAGCAGATTCTTATCAGTTGGCAAGGGATAGGAAAAGGAGAGCTGTAAGACCACCAAAGAGATATGCAGTAGCAGATCTAATTGCTTATGCATTAACAGCTGCAAGAGAGGTAAATGATGGTGAACCAAGAACTTATAAAGAAGCCATAAACAGCAAAGATAAGTTGAAATGGAAGAGAGCCATGGATGAGGAAATGGAATCACTGATGAAAAATGAAACTTGGAAATTGATAGCAAGGCCAGAAAAAAGGAAGACTGTCAGCTGCAAATGGATCTTCAAAGTTAAGGAAGGCATATCTGATGCTGAACCAAGCAGGTTTAAAGCTAGATTGGTAGCAAGGGGCTTCACACAGAGAGAAGGGGTTGACTTCAATGAAATCTTCTCTCCAGTAGTGAAACATGCTTCTATCAGAATCATCTTAGCTCTTGTTGCACTTCAAGACATGTACCTTGAGCAGATGGATGTTAAAACAGCTTTCCTGCATGGTGAATTACAAGAAGAAATTGTGATGGAGCAGCCTGATGGATATGTAATGCCTGGAAAAGAAGACCATGTCTGTTTGCTTAAGAAGTCTTTATATGGGTTGAAACAGTCACCCAGGCAATGGTACTTGAAATTTGACAGTTTCATGACTAAGCACACCTATAGTAGATGCAACTATGACTGTTGTGTATACTTTAGGGACATTGGTGATGGAAGAATGATTTACCTCATGCTGTATGTGGATGATATGCTTATAGCATGTCATGACATAGAAGAAATTAACCATCTAAAAGGTCTCTTGAGCAGTGAGTTTGATATGAAGGACCTTGGAGCTGCAAGGAAGATTCTGGGTATGGAAATAATCAGAGACAGAAGAAGGAAGCTTATGTTTTTAACCCAACAAAGCTATATAAGAAAGGTGTTGACTAGATTTGGTATGATTGAATCTAAAGCTGTACAAACACCTTTGGCAAATCACTTCAAGCTGTCTGCTACACAGTGCCCACAGACTGATGCAGAAAAACATGATATGGCAGATGTACCTTACTCTAATGCAGTTGGGAGTCTCATGTATGCCATGGTCCTCACCAGACCAGATATCTCACATGCAGTGAGTGTGGTGAGCAGATTTATGGCCAATCCAGGGCATGAGCATTGGAGAGCAGTCCAATGGATAATGAGGTACCTGAAAGGCACAATGGAGCTGGGTCTGCTGTATGGGGGGTTAAAACAGGAGGAACACAAGTTGGTGGGTTATGTTGACTCAGATTGCGCTGGGGATCTCAATAAAAGGAGGTCTCAGACAGGGTTCTTATTCACTCTGGGAGGCTGCACGGTGAACTGGAAAGCTACTTTGCAGAATGTGGTTGCTTTGTCCACAACAGAAGTTGAGTACACAGCTGCAGCAGAAGCTTTCAAAGAGGCCATCTGGTTAAAAGGAATGGTTTCAGAATTGGGAGCTAAACAAGAAACAGTTGTAGTACACTGTGATAGCCAGAGTGCAATTCATCTAAGTAAAAACCAGACTCATCATGAAAGAACAAAACACATCGACGTGAAGCTGCATTTTGTAAGACTTGAAGTATCAAGAGGGGTTGTGAAACTATTGAAGATTCACACTGAGCAAAATTCATCTGATATGTTGACTAAAGATGTGCCATCTGCCAAGTTCAACTTCTGTTTGAACTTAGCAGGGATTTGCAGTTTCTAAGCAGTTGCAAAGAAAAGGGGAAGGTGACAGAGGAGGGTAGCTAGAGTTCTAAGTTCAAGGTGGAGATTGATAAGAAGTGAACTTATAACTCAGGTGGGGCAAGTCGTTTTGGTGTTACAAGCCTGTATGATTTGTCGACTGAGGAGGTTCAGGAGCAAAACCGACAAAGACTCAAGCGTCGTCTGCAAGAAGGGAAATGTTTATTAACTAAAACGTCATTGACGAATGCCGTTTTAGTCTCACTTAAGTGGCTTGTGAAAGGCACGTGAGAAGGGGTTGTTCTTCTGTTGGTTTTGGCGGGAAGGGTTGTTATTCCATAACAACCCAGAAAGCAGAGCATAAATAGCAGAGCTCTGGAATCGTCTCTAATCATCAGCAATCATTAGAAAGGGAGAGAAGATCGAGAGAGAAAGAATCGTGAATCTTGTTCTCTGTAATCATCATCTCTTGTACTGATTGTTCTTAGAAAAATAAAAGTCTCTTTTGTTTGGCTTCCCAGTGGATGTAAGTACCAGCTCTTGGTACTGAACCACTTAAAATACTTGTCTCAGTTTCTTGCTTTCTAGATTTCGTTTCTTGATTGTTAATTGCAGTGAGTTCGTGATCTTTACTTGTCATTCTTCAGTTCTCTAGTCAGAATTGGGTCTTGGGGTGTTAGTTGATTAAGTCTATACTGATCAGTTACACAACAGAGAAGAAAACACTTGTGTACATTCTTTGTGAAGGAGAGAAATGGAGATCCAAATACTAGAGGAACACATAAAGAGAGACAGAAACCCTTATGGAATGGCCTTAAAGAAAAACTGGCGAGGGTTCTTGAAGTACTTTGAAGACGATCCAGAAGAGTTGTTGAATTATAAGACAGTCAATATAGAGGACAACGCATTTCACCTGGCAGTGTCCAGCGAAAAACCTCGGCTGGTCAAACGTCTGCTGGAAAAGGTACCACCAGCCTCCAGACTCAAGACCTTGATGCAAAAAAATGCGTATGGATTCACTGCTCTTCACAAAGTGGCCAACGCCAACCCCAAAGTCTGCGTTGAACTTGCCAGAGAATTGGTTCAAAGTCTCCAGGGTGATGATATCCAAAAGACACTTATAAGTCGAAACACTTTGGGGGAAACCCCACTTTATAAGGCTGCTGCTCTTGGCCAGACAAACCTGTTGCATTACTTGGCTTACCATGTCGATGACTTAAGTGCTCATTTCCATAGATATGATCGGATTTCCATTCTTCATATTGCTATCATTGGCCAAAACTTCGGTAAATAATTAGTTAATTAAATCTAGATCTCTTTCAGTCATTATATTCTGTTTTTATTTATTTAAAACCTACGTGCTAATGGCATCATCGATGCTGTATAGTGTACACTGTACGTGAATGAATATTTTATCCCTCTCATAAGGTGCTCATTACAATTCTGTGTATTCCTGCTTTGAATACAATACATTGCAGACACTGCTGTTTGGTTACTGAGACGGGACAAAACTAATAAGCTTGCAAGAGAATCAACTTCTGATAAGGATGAGGGCATGACTCCTCTTGAACTATTAGCTTTGTCGCCATCTGCGTTCGAGAGTAGCACGAAGCCCATGCCTACATGGAAGACTCTCATCTATTCTTGTGCGTCCACAAACTAATTAATTACTATAGTATATTAATATTATATGAATTTTTTCCCGAAAAATTCTATATTAAAATCTAGGATGAGCTTATAATGTTGTAAACAGTAACAAAGATAGTTTACGAACATTGTAAGTCAATAAAATTTGTGATTCCTGAACCTGAGAGAGCATCTCATCTAATGGTCAAAATTGAACTAAATTATATTTTTAAGGAACAATTGAATAAAATAATGGACCCCACTTTCAAAAATAAATTTTTTTTCTTTTTTCCTTCCTCAGACTTCTTTGTTTCTTTCTTCCAACAATGTTTTTCTTTTCTAATTATGTCTTCTTGAAATTAGCTCAAATTTTAAGAAAACTAAATGAATCGTTTTATGATAATTTCCAGTGTTAAAAGAAATCCATGCAGGAAATTCTTATATATTGCAATGATATTAAGCACCCTATCATGATTTAAACTCGAAGCAAACTTTTTTTTTT
Organism: Citropsis articulata; assembly: GCA_030449925.1. Taxonomy (NCBI): domain Eukaryota; kingdom Viridiplantae; phylum Streptophyta; class Magnoliopsida; order Sapindales; family Rutaceae; genus Citropsis; species Citropsis articulata. The sequence continues at coordinate 1,496,706 of JASUUH010000108.1, read as the reverse complement.
TTTCCCAAGTTTATTTTGAAGGAAATCAATAATTGAATATAATCTTCTGAAAATTAGAAGAAATTCATTGGTAGAAACATATAATAGGAGCATTTCAGATAAAGGGCCAAACTTTTAATGTCAGCAAGTGATTCTTGCACCAATTCTGTGTTGGGATAATATGCTCTTTTAAAGCATATTAATTTATTTTCTGATTAATAAAATATTTGAGATATTTTAATTGCATAAATATATTGAATAAGGTCCGTTTAATCATATTATATGTATTTATGTGATCATCATATGGATTCACAGAAGAGATAAATACAAGTTATCTTATGATTAAATAAATTAATTAAGTTGTTTGATAAGCGAGTTGGACGCCTATTTATGTTTAGGCGTAGTAAATTCATTGAATGATTTATCTTAATCATGTATGAATTTCATCGATGTAGTTTGACCACATTGAATCGATCACATATGAGATTTAATTAACCTTGAAATGACCGCCGACTTATCAAATCTCATAGGCATTGATTTTACTGTAATCTTAATCTTGAGTTAATTATGATTTCATGATTATAATTGTTATTCCATTTGAGTTACCAATGGGCATGACACACCCTTGTGGTCAAGATTACCCGTATCTTGGTGGGAGCAATTATGAGTATTGGAGTTATAGATTAACAATATAGAATTTGTACGACATGTCTCTTGATGGGTTTTCAGATTGATCATGTAATTCTCTCAGAGTGTATCAACATATTTAGTATGTTGAAAATGATCATTAGAGAAAACCAGTAAGTATCAAGGAATAAGATGTAATTAAATCGATTGGACAGTTGAGATATCGATTTAATTAACGATGTGGTACAAAGGATTGAGCAATAAAGATTTACCTAATTATTATTCGAACATACAATGGAGGCCGGCCCAATCTTATAGTGGAGTAGAATTGGAATTAAATGATTAGGCTTGTTTAATTACATGCTTAATTGTTGTAGCCACTATTGTATGTTCCTAAATGATCCCCGGGTTAGCTCATTTAATTGACTGCACCACTACTGGATTAATAAGCAAGATAACTAGCAATTTGGGTCAAATATATAATTATATCTTTTAGTGGGAGGCTCCATTAATATACTTATCTTTAAGGGGCCTTATGTTATTTTACAAGGTGGTCCCCTTATGGAAAAATGAAAGTAACGTGAGTTTCATAATTCTAGGAGCCTTAGGATTTCCACTATGAGTGAGATATAAAAGGACTTATTCTATCCTAAATAGGAGAGGAAAAGTCACTATATATAGATAAAAGAAAAAGGTTTTTTCTCTTGAATTAATTTTTGAGAGAAAAATTTTCTCCTGCTAGTTAGCTTATAGTGGTGATAAAGGCGCCCACACGTTAAGTGCAGATCAATCATGAGTCATAACCTGGAAGATCGTTTGGTGGCGGATCGTGATCTAACGAACGTGGTGGTGACGGATCGTGATCTAACGAACGTGGTGGTGACGGATCATGATCTGAGAACCTAAATCACATCAGCGGAAAAATCCAAATTGAACTTTCAAGGTACGATTTCTAGATTACGAATTCATATATATTTTATAAGATCGGTCCTAAAAGTTTTTTTTTAAAAAGAAAAACTATATTTTCCCCAACATTCTGAATGCCTTGCTCTTGTGGACAAGCTGCCTTGCTTTGAATTTTTGATAGTCGGTGCTTCAGAATTTGTAGGGAGAGTGAAACAAAGAGATTATAAATCATAAGGGGGAATGAGAGAAAATAGAGATAGTTGATTATTAATTAAGATTTAATCCAATTCATTGAAGACAAAAAACAAAGTACACCCTTCAAGGAAGAGAGAGGAACAAAGAAAGAAGTAATCGAGAGAGGAAGGACGGGGAAAAAAAGCTAAATATTACTAATGGATCCACTATTTTATTTAATTAATTCTTTTAAAAAATATAATCAACTTTGTTTTAATCTTAACCATTAGATGAAACCTAATATAACCGTTAGATTTGGCCGTTAAAAAAAAAAAAAAACTGCGCGCATGCAAATTTGATTTGGCCGTCAGATTCGATTGAACTAATTTCTTTTTGCAGGTATTCCAATGGGTCTGGATGACGATGACGACCACGGCAACCACAAAGAAGATTTGGAGACTGGTAAAATCGACACAGTTCTCCGCCACCAAAAGAAACATACAGGTACTGGACAATAAGCTGCATGCTTGCTTCTGTACTTCACAATACTTAAAGTGGCTAGCATACGCTTTTGTTTGTTTTATTAGCTTTTTTTTTTTTTTTTTCCTTTTGTAGTGTTTATTAGCTTTTTTTGATAAGTCGCAAGTAAACTTTGGCAATTTCGTTTTAGCTGCACGGTTGATTACTTGATTAAAACCTAACATCTGTTTGTTGAAAATATGCTCTAAAAATGCTAACACAAATAACTTTTATTTGAAAACTAATGATGTTTTGGTAAATCTGTCAATTTTTACTTAAAAATTAGAACTTTCATATTCCAGTAGCTCGGGCTGAAGCCCCAATTGTTTTGGTATTAAAGTTGACAATTGTATCTTTTTAAAGTGTTTGAAAAATATTAATTACTATTACTTGAAAACTAGTTCGATCACAACTTGTATGATGAACAATTTATAATATTTTTATTACTTTTATTAAAATTATTATTTAAAAGAAAAATAATAAGACAAAAATCTAAAATTGTACTACATTAATTTTTATTTAGTAATTATAACTTTTTGCTGAAATAATTGTTCCTTAATGGTTATAACTTTTTTCTCTAATAATTGTTCCTTATAGGTTATAACACACCCTAGTACTAAATAAGCCTAAGTCACAATTCCACATTACACGAAACAAAAGGGCATAAGAGTTAGTTGGTACGAAAATTGTAGTGCTATCCAAACTTACAGAAGGTATTTGAGTACTCTGATCACTATTGTATATTTGCCCATCCCCTGTTTCCAATTTTTCTTTAGTTTCTACCGACTAATACAAAAATCTTCCCTATCTATTTGATACAGAGACAGGATTTATTTAATTAAAATTTTTATGTTTCCAGATCTGAATTTTATCTTTCATTATTTCTACTTACAAATATATTTTTCTTTAACTGAGTCCGAGTTTTTCCTTTTCTATGTAGTCTTAGGGTTACATAGTTCTAAAAGTTTGCCTGACTTAGTTACTTAAAATGCAGCAATTTCAAAGATTTACATTGCTATTTGGAGGCAGATAATTGGTGAGTATTCTAATTCAATTCATCAATTCCACATATGAAATTTGTGCATAAATTAATATAGAGTAGTGATATGTATACAAAAAATAACACAAAATCACCAAAGACAGAAAAGGTACATTTTTGCCTTTAGTAATATTGTATATTATTATTCCTATCATTATTTGTACAAGTATCACTATTCTAAAGTATATTCGAGTGATGAACAGCCAGCAACATGTTCAGTGAAATACAACAAGATACGTTCAATATATCTATATGTTAATTTGAAAGTATATATATAAATACTTCTAATAGGGGTGACGCTTGGCCAGGATGTGTGTTGATAAGAAAAATCTGGAAGCAAAAGCAAAGGCAAAAACATGCAGTTGAACTGGTCAAATTACTGGTGGAGCAAGACGATTCTTGGATGAAGAAAGTTGAGAGCAGTGAAATCAATATAGAACCAGAACACGACACAATTTCCATAGGATTAGGCAAAGGATCTATGATCAAGGAAAAAAAAACTTGTTGATAGTTCAGCTGAAGATCTTGTGAAATTGCTGCCGCAGCAGTACAATAATTTATCGAAGAAGAAGAGTTATTATGATAAGAAAGATGCAGATCAGAAGACAACTCAATCTCCATTGAGTGAGATACCATTAATGCTTGCAGCGAGCAGTGGAATAACTGAGATTTTTGAAGCGATACTCGAACGGCATCCTGAAGCAATCGATTACATAAATGGTAAAAGGCAGAATGCGTTGCATGTTGCGATAATGTATCGCCAAGAAAAGATCGTAAAATGCATACAGAATTTGGAATTTTGTATTCCCAGATTGGCTTCAGGAATAGATATAAACGGCTACACCATATTGCATCATGTTGCTGATATGGAATTTTATCCTGGAGGAACCGAAGGCCGTGCTGCTCTCCAAGTTATGGAGGAGATAAAATGGTACAAGGTAACCCACACCCTAGCTTTTTATTAATATGTTCTTGCCTCCGTATTATTGATTTATTTATAAACGCTAGCTAGCACGCGCATATATATAAATGCGAGCTCCTTTTTTTTTTTTTTTTTTAATACGATCACACTATAAAATCGAATAGTTTAATAAAGTCATTTTTTTGTCTGAATCAGGGGGGCCCAACTGTGAGAGGTACCTTTAAGCCCATACCACAACCTAAACTAATCCGTGATTTTTTTTGTCTGAACCAGGAGGGCCTCAACTGTGAGAGATACCTTTAAGTCCATACCACAACCTAAACTAATCCCTACTTGCACTGGGTCCTCTTATAAGGGGTAAAGTGCTGATCAAAGTGGTGATTTCATATAAGAGCGGGGTTTGAACTCTTGACCTCTCTTAAGGAGCGAGAGTGTCGAACCACCTACAGCAACCAACTTTGGTTTTAATAAAATCAATTTTCAATGCATTATAAAACAGTGTGATTTAATGGCGTATTTGCACAAAGTCTATTAAACTGCACGGTTTAACAACGTCTTTGCATGAAAAAAATAAGAACGCTTATACTAAAAAAGAACTATATATATATAAAAGAGAATCCGTACTTTGATGCAAATATCTCCATAAAATTTAACATCATGCAAAGTTTACAACATTGTAAACTAAGATATTTACAAGAAAAAAATCATAGGGACATCCTCAACTCATTGAAAATTTTCCGTACATTTATGTACTTTCAACAATGGAAAAACATATGTTGTTAGGATTTCTCTAAGTTGCGATCATATGACGTCGATGCGTCACATAAACAGTAAACTTACTACCGCTCATACGATCGCGACGTCACTGCAACTTTGTTATTGTTGTTGTTGTTGTTATATTATCTGATTGATTTGCTGTCGCCATGAATGGCGTGGCATGGATTAAATAATAATATAATATGGATGATCCAGCGTGTAGGACACATGATGCCTTCCCATTATGCGCTGCACCGTGACCGGGTGAGGAAGATAACTGCAGCTGACCTCTTTGACGAAACGCATGCAGATCAACATAAGAAAGCACAAAAATGGGTCAAAGAAACCGCACAGTTATGCTCCACCCTCTCAATTCTGGTGGCGACCGTCGTCTTTACTGCTGCCTTCACCGTGCCTGGAGGTAACGATGATTACGGATTTCCCCATTTCCTTCGGGTCCCGCTATTCTACGTATTTGCAGTGACGGACGTGATATCCTTGGCCCTCTCCTTGTCGTCGGTTGTGATGTTCCTCTCTGTCCTGACTTCAACATTTGATCCAGAAGATTTCTTTGTGTCACTTCCGAGAAAGATGGCGGTCGGCTTTTTCTTTCTCTTCGTCTCTGTATTAACAACCATGGTTACTTTCTCGGCTGCACTTCTTCTCATCATTCATTTGGGGAAGAAATGGACTGCCGCTCTGTACGCGGTTGCTTTCTTTCTAGTCACTGTTTTAGCATTCATGACGTTTCCTTACTGTGCTAAATTTGTCCGTAGTTTGAAGAATGCTGCCTAATTATCAACAACTTCTTATGATTTTCTTAAAAGCAGTGCCATCAGTAAGCTCTTCCATCTGGTGTCTCGTATCGAGTAAAAGGATGAACTTGTGAGAGAAATAAGGCGATTTCAAATAAAATTATGAATGTGTTTACACATTATCCATCAATAAAGACTAAAGTTGTTGAGTATGAATATCAATCTCCTAAAATTTTTTTATTTCTTTATCAATTAAATTATATATGTTTATTTAGTTTGAATATTTACTTGGATACTCACAGATGTGATATTTTTTGCACCATATGTGAAAAGTTTGAAGCGGGCACCACTTTTTTAGATGGCGGTACCTGCCAGTATTAAAGAAGGAGGCGTTGCCTCCTTCTTAGACCAAGGAAAAAAAAAAAAGGAAAGCCACAAAATGAACTGTGATAAATAGTAGCCACTCAGTGGCTATAAATAGAGGAGTTTATTCCCTCATTTCTATCATCTTAAATATTCATTTTGACAGAGTTGTCGAAGCCCTTCAAAATAAATACTGATTCACCTAAATTAATTTGTAGAAATAGTGGAACCAGGTCAAATCCCAAGAGAACTATGCAATTAATTTCTCAAAGTTTAAAACAAAAATTAATTTTCCAAGAGAAAAAACTCTCTGCCTCAAACCGGATAACCGGATTTTGTAACCAGAAAACCGAATTTCTTTTGAAATTTTCTGGGAATTATCCGACTAACCGGATAAGGAAAACGGAAGACCGGTTGCTGATCGCAACCTTTTTGACTCTATTCGGCTAACCGGTTAAGGAAACCGGAAGACCGAATTTTGGTTGGCTTGGTTCTGGAACTATTCGGACAACCGGTTAATGGAAACCGGAAGACCGAATTTTGTTTGAAACCTTTCTGGACACCAATCGGCTAACCGGATAAGGGAACCGGCAAACCGGATTTTGGTTCTCCCGATTCTGTCCACTAACAGTTAGCCGTTTATGATTTCCAGTTATCCGATTACTTGATTTTAAATTGTTCTTCTTTAACAAGAAATAGATAAAATAAAATAAAAATAACAAGACTTTAAAATTAAGCAAAAAAAAAAAATCAATCTTACCAAACTTCCAATCCAAGGGTGTAACTTCCATCTAATTGCAATTTTAATCATAGGCAAAAATTTAAATTACTCAATCCAAGAACTTAGTCCACTTAATCGGAAAAGCCGTAGAAAGCAATTATTCTCCTAATATATTAGACTCAAACAATCGCTCAAATCAAATCTTATCATTAATTTAACTGGGCATCATCGTTCCATATCAAATTAAATGATAGCATTAAGAATAGTGAGAATGACTAAAACAAAATCAATTAATTCAGATTATTCCAATTTAATCAATTTTGTATTTTTATTTCCCTAGAGCCTATCATGCAAGCTATGTAATTGTGGCCATCAATATACACACACATGAGCCAACTCCTTGCTACTCAATTCAATCACTCGTGACAATTACGGATCACAAACTCACGACTAGCGATAGAAAAATAAATATTGAATTAAGGCGTCAATTTAATCAATATAAATAATTCATAGAAAATAAGAACAAGAAAATAAAAATTACTTGGATTGAAGAAATTCTTGTTAAGTCCAAAGCTTCACAAAATTACAATCGGAATTGATTAACCCTTGGACCGGAATTAAAAAACTTAGCCACACATGGTGGGCAAAGGAAATCAAAAGTTGTTTGATGAAGAAGAAGTTGCAGCCGCTTGTCTCCAAAAGAAGAAGAAAAGTCTCCCTTTTTTTCTCACCTTGCTCACCCCCCTTGGCTCCCTTAAATATAGGTGCTACCATATTTTTGCACCCCTTCCTAATACTAGTTCTAATCTAATAAGGAAACCTCAAAACAAAGGAGAAATCCAAACAAATAAAATCCTAAATACGATAGGAAATATGTATTCTTTTATCCTATTTTCCTAAAATAAAGATGAGTTCCACATGAATTTTTGCTTCAAGATTCGTCTCCTAAGTCAGCTTTCACCATTTGCTCCAACAAGCATTGAATTTCACCAAAGAAGCCAAAAACGTGCCTTTTTGTCCAAATTCCATCATAACATCCATGTTTCATCTCCTAAATCAAATCAAACACAATTTCCACAAATTAGCACAAAATCAATCAAAATATGAGGGAATTAAATAAAATATAGCATGACTATTTATAACCTATCAAATTCCCCCACACCTAAACCATGCTTGTCCTCAAGCATATCTCAAATCAACATACCAATCCTCCCTTTTACCTCATTTCAAACCATTTGATATCCAAGAATACCAATAAAGCTAAACACACATCAATGAGTTGAATCATAGTGACAATCAAAAGAATAAGCATTCATAGGATATAATTTGTAACAAAAACATAAGCATCTCATCGATTCATCAAAATCAAATGCAGCAAGACTTAACACCCTCACATGGTTTCGCTCAATGCTCTCAAAGTGTTTAGGGTGCGTGTTTTACTCTCAAAATCAAAACATAGTATATTATTACCATAGGCTTGCAAATGAATTAAATCTCCACCACTACATATGAATATGATGCAAAAATCAAAGGGGCTTAACAAGGGTTGAAATGGGGCTTAGGTAAGGGTATGGTAGAAGGAAAATTTAAGGGTTTAACGATCAAGACAAAGAGTTAGTTACATGCATGATTTAGATGCCACACAAACAAAATAAACAAACATACTTCTAAAATGATGAAATTTATCCCCATATTTAAGCACTTAAAACACTTGGAGAAACAATTTAATAATTTAATTGCTTTTGCAAATAATTCTCCAATCATCCAATTAAGGGAATAAATTTCACAACCGAAATTTTTTTTATTTTATTTTATTTTTTTCATTTTTTTTTTCTTCTCTTTTTTTTCGTTTTTTTTTTTTTTTAAGAATTGCTTTTCTTTCATCATGCAATTACTTCACTCTTGTCTTGATAGGGTAGAAGGAAAACAAGGATAACAAACAAAAAGGCTTTGGGTTAAACAATGTGTTAGAAGCAAACAAAAAGGGAAAATAGGCTTAAAGGGGCTAACTAAGGGAGAATAAAAGGTGGGTGTTTTAGAGTCTAAGAATTGGTTAAATCTAATTGCCCTTATCACACTTAAGCATCAATTCAAGAATGTGGTCTCAACATACATTCATAAGCAAGTTCTAGAATAAGCACACTAAGTTTGATACACTCAACAAAAATAAACGGAGCAAAATGTAATGCTCGGCTCAAAAGCTCACTAGAGTGTCTATTTTGCATCAAGTCTTGTGCACTTTTCAATCAACAAATTAATGCGACACCATCGAAAATTTTAAAGAAAAATACTATTCATGCTTACCTCTTTCATGCATTAAAATTCAAAACAAAGATGTATCCCTAACTTACAAGGTATTCAAAGATATTGAGAAGACTTAAAACACAAAAATATTCAAATTAAAAACATGCCAAAATCCTCCCCCACACCTAAATAATACATTGTCCTCAATGTATCAACAAGTAAATGGCTCACAAAAAATAATAATAATGAAATGAAAAGTAAATGAGAAGGGAAGAAGAAACTCCCCTAAATGTGAGCAATGTGGACCGAATGAGCTAGGGAGAGGTTGCCAAAGAAAGCTGAAAAATGTCGTGAGCACGTTTTATTGAAGTTAATCTCCTGTCCAAAATATATCTTCTTCATCAAGAACATCTAAAAGCTTAAAATAAAATTAACAAACAGTAAAGAAAACCAAAAATAATAATTCAAAAACAAGAATAAAGAGAATATTTGGGTTGCCTCCCAATAGCGCAATTTTTTAACGTCGTTTTGCTCGACAGAGTCACAAAGCGAATCAAGTATCCAAATAATGAGGATGACCGAAATTGACTCCGATGAGACATGGAGCAATTTCACCCTCATGATAGATTTTCAACCTATGGCCATTCACTTTAAAAATCTTGTCGGAATCCAAGCTCTTAATCTCTACTGCACCATAAGGAAACACATTAATAACAACAAAAGGACCAACCCATCGAGAACGAAACTTACCAGGCATGAGCTTCAATCGAGAATTATATAGCAAAACTTTCTGACCAATCTCGAATTGCTTACGAACAAGCATGTTATCGTGAAACAACTTGGATTTCTCCTTATAAATTCTTGAGTTCTCATAGGCATCTAACCTCAATTCCTCTAATTCTTGCAATTGCAACAATCTCGACATACCGGCTTTGTCTAAGTCCATATTACATCGCCGCACCGCCCAATAGGCTTTGTGCTCGATTTCCACCGGTAAGTGACATGCTTTACCAAACACAATTCGGTAAGGAGACATACCTATAGGAGTTTTGTAAGCTGTACGGTAAGCCCAAAGAGCATCATCTAAACGAAGGCTCCAATCCTTTCTTCCTGGATTCACCCTCCTTTGTGGCTCTCGTGATGGTTTAGTATCCTCTTCAAGTAGAATCCTGTGCATGCAAATTGATGGACTAATGCCTTTTATGTCGGCTAAAGTCCACCCAATTGCAACCTTGTATTCCTTCAAGGTTTTAACCAAACTTTTTTCTTGCTCCTTTGTGAGTCCTTTTGATATAATCACGGGCAATGTTTCCCCTTCACCCAAATACATGTATTTAAGGTGATCTGGCAAAGCTTTCAATTCTAGTTTTGGTGCCTGCACAATAGAAGGTAACATCTTGTTATTAGTAGAGGAAATTTCAGCATTAGAATTTATTGGCTCTGATAGTGCTGCTGAAAATAATTCATCTACACTAAGTTCATCCAAAATTCCTTTTAAATTAGATTGTGCATCTAATTCTAGCTCATTCCCAACACTTCCTTGGGCAAAAACATCCTGCACAATAGAATCAATCACATCAATCTGACGAAGAGAATGCATATCAGTAGGGTGTTTCACAGCATCAAATATGTTAAACTTAACAATCTCTCCATCAAACTCGACAGAGAGAGTACCCTCATCTACATCAATTTTTGTTTTGGCAGTTTTCATGAAAGGTCTTCCTAACAAGATTGAAGCCGATTTTGAAGAAGGATTACCTTCCATCTCTAAGATGTAAAAGTCTACAGGAAATATAAGCTCATTAACTGCACTAAAACTTCTTCCACAATCCCAAGTGTGTGAATATATGAAAGGTTAGCCAATTGTATTAATACACCAGTATTTTGCAAGTCTTTTTACTTTAATTCTTGGTAACAGAAAATGGCATGACATTAATCAAGCTCTAAATCTAGCATAGCATGCTCAACTTTCTTTTCACCAATCACACAAGGTAACGAAAACATACCGATCCTTGCATTTTTCGCATATTCTTTTGTAAAATTACACGTTCTTACTCGACGCTTCCTTCTTTCATCTTCTTGTTGGGCTCAAAACTTTGCGTATTTGGGAATTTGTTTGATCGCGTCGATAAGGGGATGTTACACTTTCTAGCGTGTCAATCTCCTTTTCTTGCTCGTCTTTTGGTTTAACTTTAGGAAAAGGAGTGGGTGTAATAAGATGAAAGAAAGGAGGATCGAATTTTACCGCCTTGTTTTGGAGCTTAACCGTCTTCCGTCTCCTTGGGCGTCTTTAGGTGGAGTTGATCGAAGAATTTCTTTTCCCGGTGAAATTGCCTATTCTCCTTGGGTTGACTTCGGTTGTGAAGGTAACTTTCGGTACGACTTCAACACTAGGCGTGGCCAATTGGTAATTTGGTTGCCTAATTACGGATGCTTGTCCTTGTTTCTGTTGAAGTTGAAGTACTATTAGCAAGATTAACTTATGATATCTTGACATACCTGAGTTTGGAGCTTGAGTTTGTGTAGGAATTGGAGGCGGTCTAGTGAAGTTCTGAGGAGGTGGCCTTTGTTGTCCTCCTTGGTTTCCATAGCTAAAGTTAGGATGATCCCTCCATCCAGGATTGTAGTGATTCTAATAGGGATCATACTTCCTCTGAGCGTGACTAGGAAACCCACTTATAGCATTGGCTTCTTGTGTGGAGTCTTGTTGTAATGTGGGACACATATCAGTAGGATGCCCATGAAGTGAGCATATTCCACACGCTTTTACTGTTTGCAATTGCCCTACAGCCATTTGACGGACCAAAGCGGTTAAATCAGAAATTTAATTTTTAAGATCACTTACCTCATTAACTTGCTTGATGGATCCTCCACCCGCTCTTGTACCAAATTGTTGAGAAGTTTCAGCCATATTTGAAATCAATTGTTTGGCTGCTTCAGGTGTTTTGTTCACTAAAGCTCCACCACTTGCTGCATCAATCATACTCCTATCCATTGGCAACAATCCCTCATAGAAATATTGGATAAGGAGTTGATCAGAAATTTGATGGTGGGGAAAACTAGCACATAATCTTTTGAATCGTTCCCAGTATTCATACAGCGTCTCCCCAGTGATCTGTGTGATGCCATAAATCTCCTTCCTAATACTAGCAGCTCGTGAAGCAGGAAAGAATTTTTCCAGAAATAGCATTTTCATCTCATTCCATGTGGTGATAGAACCGGAAGGTAGATAATAGAGCCAATCTTTAGCTTGATCCTTCAAAGAGAAAGGAAGAGCTCTAAGGTTGATTTGCTCCTCGGATACACCATGCGGTTTCATTTCAGAGCAACAATGTGAAATTCTTTCAGATGCTTATGAGGATCTTCACCTGCACAACCACGAAAAGAAGGGAGTAAATGAATCAAACCCGATTTTAATTCAAAATCATTAGCAATATTAGGAAAAGTAATGCATAAGGGTTGTTGATTCAAATCTGGTGCGGCGAGCTCTTTGAGAGTTCTGTTTGCCATCTTTTCTTCAACTTCTGCAAAAATGGATGTACCACCAGTAGTTAAATCTATCTCGGCTTCTTCCTCAAGACGACGTTTTCTCTCTTTAGTCTCTTTTCTCAATCGACGCGCTGTCTTCTCGATTTCAGGATTATACTGCAAATTAGTAGCCTGAGAAGAACGAGTCATAAACTAAATCGAACAAATAATTTAAACAATGAGAAACTAAAATTAGTTCCCCGGCAACGGCGCCAAATTTGACAGAGTTTTCGAAGCCCTTCAAAATAAATACTGATTCACCTAAATTAATTTGTAGAAATAGTGGAACCAGGTCGAATCCCAAGAGAACTATGCAATTAATTTCTCAAAGTTTAAAAAAAAAATTAATTTTCCAAGAGAAAAAACTCTCTGCCTCAAACCGGATAACCGGATTTTGTAATCGGAAAACCGAATTTCTTTTGAAATTTTCTGGGAATTATCCGGCTAACCGGATAAGGAAAACGGAAGACCGGTTGCTGATCGCAACCTTTCTGACTCTATTCGGCTAACCGGTTAAGGAAACCGGAAGACCGAATTTTGGTTGGCTTGGTTCTGGAACTATTCGGACAACCGGTTAATGGAAACCGGAAGACCGAATTTTGTTTGAAACCTTTCTGGACACCAATCGGCTAACCGGATAAGGGAACCGGCAAATCGGATTTTGGTTCTCCCGATTCTGTCCACTAACGGTTAGCCGTTTATGATTTCCGGTTATCCGATTACTTGATTTTAAATTGTTCTTCTTTAACAAGAAATAGATAAAATAAAATAAAAATAACAAGACTTTAAAATTAAGCAAAAAAAAAATCAATCTTACCAAACTTCCAATCCAAGGGTATAACTTCCATCTAATTGCAATTTTGATCATAGACAAAAATATAAATTACTCAATCCAAGAACTTAGTCCACTTAATCGGAAAAGCCGTAGAAAGAAATTATTCTCCTAATATATTAGACTCAAACAATCGCTCAAATCAAATCTTATCATTAATTTAACTGGGCATCATCGTTCCATATCAAATTAAATGATAGCATTAAGAATAGTGAGAATGACTAAAACAAAATCAATTAATTCAGATTATTCCAATTTAATCAATTTCGTATTTTTATTTCCCTAGAGCCTATCATGCAAGCTATGTAATTGTGGCCATCAATATACACACACATGAGCCAACTCCTTGCTACTCAATTCAATCATTCGTGACAATTACGGATCACAAACTCACGACTAGCGATAGAAAAATAAATATTGAATTAAGGCGTCAATTTAATCAATATAAATAATTCATAGAAAATAAGAACAAGAAAATAAAAATTACTTGGATTGAAGAAATTCTTGTTAAGTCCAAAGCCTCACAAAATTACAATCGGAATTGATTAACCCTTGGACCGGAATTAAAAAACTTAGCCACACATGGTGGGCAAAGGAAATCAAAAGTTGTTTGATGAAGAAGAAGTTGCAGCCGCTTGTCTCCAAAAGAAGAAGAAAAGTCTCCCTTTTTTTCTCACCTTGCTCACGCCCCTTGGCTCCCTTAAATATAGGTGCTGCCATATTTTTGCACCCCTTCCTAATACTAGTTCTAATCTAATAAGGAAACCTCAAAACAAAGGAGAAATACAAACAAATAAAATCCTAAATAGGATAGGAAATATTTATTCTTTTATCCTATTTTCCTAAAATAAAGATGAGTTCTACATGAATTTTTGCTTCAAGATTCGTCTCCTAAGTCAGCTTTCACCATTTGCTCCAACAAGCATTGAATTTCACCAAGGAAGCCAAAAACGTGCCTTTTTGTCCAAATTCCATCATAACATCCATGTTTCATCTCCTAAATCAAATCAAACACAATTTCCACAAATTAGCACAAAATCAATCAAAATATGAGGGAATTAAACAAAATATAGCATGACTATTTATAACCTATCACATTTCTTCTTGTATTTAGAGGAGATTTGAGAGTTGAATATAATTACTCTTAAATTGAGAGTTTTTTTTATGTATTTGGAGCTTGGGTGAGAGAGAAATTATATCTGAGAATGTGGTTGTAATAATTTTCCACATAATGAATATTTTTTCTCTAGTTGTTTTTTGACAAAGACTGTGGTTTTTCTTCGGATTTAGAGTTTTCCACATAAATCTTGTGTTATGTGATTGGTGTATTCTCTATTTAATTTTTGTTGTTGATTTGTTACTTGACAAATTGCTTGGAGTGGTCTTGGGAGGAAGCTCAATTTCTTAACAACATCGATTGATTGAGTTGAAAAAAATCATAAGTTAATAATTAATAATAAAATCTATTAATATCGTACACGTGATAACAAAATGACTAGTAGTACATCAGTAAGTATTATGATTAAGTATAATATTATTAATATATAATCTGCTTGATATGGGAAAACTTTTTTTTTTTTCATAAATGTAACTTCTAATACTAGTGAATGAGTAATAACACAATAAAAACGCACACAAATTATTTTTCATACCAGTGCCATAATGTGATTACTTAAATAAATACACCACGACTCATATTAACATATGACTAGGGGTGGGCTGATGAACCCAGGCGAACCAAATGAGTTCGGTTCGGTTCTATCAGATTCGATTCGATACTTCGTTCGGTTGTCTAATAAACTAAACTGGACGGTTTCATTTCGGTTGGAATTGATGAAAATGGAAACCCAACCGATAATAAAGTTAACATGCAAACCAAACAAAAAACAGTAACAAAACAATCAAATCCTTTGTTTACCATCGCGTCTCACGTTGCAGCCGTCGAGTCTCATATAGCCAGCTACGCCGTCCGTCAACTGCTGTCGAGCTTGCCGTCTAAGGTAAGTTTCTCTCTCTATCTTGGCCGCGCTTTCCTGTTCTGTTTTTGTTTAATTTGTGCTCAGTTTCTCTCTCTTTATTCTCATGGACTTGACCCAAAACAACCTCTGATTATGTTTTGTTTAAAGCTTGATAATGGGGTTTCTATTGATAAGGTCTTGGCATCGTTAATTTTGAATGCATGTTTTCGGTTGGGTTTGGTTGAGGAAGGACTGTAGATTCATTGCTTGTTGAGGAAAGTGACATCTGGTTAGATTTGTCTTTTATAAAATGGGAATAAGAGGCTCGGTTTTTGTGTGTTTGCTACTTTGCTTAATAACTCAATTTGATGTTTGTATGCAATTGCTTTCTGAAGGTTGTAACTTCCAATACATTATCATTTTATTAGCAACTTTTAATGCATGATAATTAATTTGACTTGCTTTATAACTGCCCATTTTTCACTTTCAAAAATGCCATTAATGAAATGAATATTATTCTATGAGTGCATCATATTTGGATAGTGCTCACTGTACAGCTGTGAAGTAAATTAGTTACTCTGCTGATGATGTTGGGCTTTACAGAGGTGAGTTTCCAAGTTCTATATTGAATTTTATGATTTATTGGTTGCATAGTCAAGCTTGATTGCATACTATTTATGATTAATGAAAATGATGGAATAAGAATCTTACTTGAAATTTATGATTAATGAAAATGATGGAATAAAAATCTTACTTGAAATAAAAGCATATCTTTATTTGTACTCTTGTAACAAAAAATGTGAGAAAGATACGAGTAGCTTGATAGCTTCTTTTTCCTAGCTGTTGTATTAATTGTGTGACAAAATTTCTTCTGCCTGAATGTCTTTAACCTTGTTAACTTGTCAAAACAGTAATGCCATTCGGATATCTTTCATGTTAATTTCAAGTTACGATTAATAGTAATGTCATGTGATGCCAATATGGTGTTAAAGGGGTACTTTCCCTTTAAGGGGCTGCCTCATTGAACTTTGAGTATTAGCATATCTGGCTGTCTATGCTTTTGTTTTAGCGCGAAGATTCTGCAGCTGTCTTGGTTTTGTTTTGTATTGCACACCTAAAAATATGATTTAGAGCTTTATCAAATAGTTCAAGACTGTAATATATGCATGTTTAGTTTTTATTTGTTAAATTAATTTATATTAAATTATTTTTATGTAGAGCTTGAGAAATCTGCACTTACATCATTGGATTCATCAACTGGGGACCTGGAAGTTTTTTAAGAAAGAATGGAAGAAAGAATGGAAGAAAGAAAGTCATATATTGGATTATTGGAAGCTTTGATTTTAATTTGTAGCTAATTATTCTTATTAGTGGGTGTTATTTTATTTATTTTCTTTATGGAGGCTTGTGTTCAAGTATTTTAATTTGTAGCAAATTTGGTTGAGGACTTGTACTTTTTTAATTTTTGAAGTAACTATTGAAAAAAAATAATTAAATGGGCGAATGTATAAGGGAGGTGCTGGTTTTAATCCGACACAAACCGATTTTACCGAGAAGGTTAGGTCGGTTCAAGAAAGATCGGTTTTTGAAGCATCTACAACAAAACAGAAATCGAACGGAATTTTGCCCACCTCTACATATGACCGGCCTTTTATAACTTCATCAAATAGCTGCGATGCTGTAAATTCTTATAAATATGTATGATACATTGTTTATATGTTCAGTGCTAAGATGACAATTCATATATCTTTTGCTCTAGAATATGTATTACATGTTTTTCATATCTTCGTATCATAGATGACAAGTTAGAGATTTACCACATAGACGACATTTCTTACAGTTTCTATTCTAGAATAAAATTTGTATGACATGTCGTTTATAATTCAATTAAATTAAGCAAAAATGAGAACTTATGATGTGAATCCCACATTAAAACTTTGAAACACACACTTAATTTGAAGTTTCAATTTCCTAAGAAAGTTCTAAACAGATTTAAGACAAACAAAACCTTGACCCAATTCTTAAGAAAACATGAACCAAAGGTAAGAAGAATGATATTGACGCCACACTCAAGATGAAGATGAGAAGGTGAGTGATAAGTCTAGATTTGAAACGCTACAAGAGTGCAAATTCTTGATAAGTTCACTAGTTCTCAAAAGAACCAAAGAAAGAATAATTCTTTCAAATTCAAATAACATTAATCTCTAATTTTCTTACATAGTAAGGATGCTGAGTTTAAATAGACCAATGGAAACCCAAGATCCTAAAAATACAAATGAAAATATTGGAACAACCCTCCAAGTATAGGTTTGTCTAAAGATGCTTCAAAAGTCTTCACCGACCCATCATAATTAATGCTATCATTGACAAACTTAATGCTAGCCTACCATAATTAATGCTATCATTGACAAACTTAATGTTAGCCCACCATCATTGATGTTAAACTTACTTTACACATTGGCAAACTTGAAACAAAACAACAAATGAAGTTGAAAAACAAAGGAGTCTTTGAAAATCCCAAGTCTGAATAAGCTGTAATGAATGGGTCATAACTCCTTCTAGAGAACTTCAAATCTAGCTCTGTAAAATTCTTTGGAAAGCTAACTTAATTATCTTTCCAACGGTATATAGCTTGCACATTAATTCTAGTTCAATCAATACCAGCTTTATTCCGAATTTGACCTTTCTGCATTCAATCCAAATTGTGTATTTGGCTGCCCAATAGCTTGATTAATGCCCACAATGCCTTGACTTCTCTTCGAGCCTAATTCATGATGTCTTGCATCTTAAATTGCATTTTCAATCTATATTTTCTCAATTAATCCATTTAAAACAACTTGCTTCTTTTTGGCTCTAGCTCTTGTAATTGGGCCTCCATGAATGTGCAAAGGATCACTTGAAGCTTTAATGGCATTCTCTTGATGGTTCTCATCAACTCGCAAAACAAAAATATAATTTAATTATAAAATGTTTAATTTAAAGATTTTTTATTTATAATAATATACATTATATTTATAACGACTCAAATTTCAAAACCCAAAACCTATCCAATTTCGTTTTCCACCTCTAAGCCCGTAAAACTTTTTAAAGCCAACCCATTACCCCTTTTTAATTACTTAAGTTGTAAATTATTTTAGCATACACCAAAACAAATTATCCTGTTAATCTGTTTCGATAATCGGAGGATGAAACAATGCACGAAATCCAATAACCCTTAAGGAAGAAGAAGTTAATCAATATTGCTGGAAACTTATTCATAGAATGCGAAGGAAATGATGATGATCATTTAATTAGCAATGAGGAGACTCCTCGCAAATGCATCAATGGAGAAAGCAGCCACTTTCATAGATGTTCAAGTCAATCAATCAGGAATTATAATTTGTAGGTTCATTTGTTTGTCACACAATTGTCTCGTTCATTCTTTAATGGAGGTAGCTCATTTGGGGCCAATTTGTATATGAGAAAAATAGTATAATTAACAGAGATTAAGTCATAATTATTCTAATTTTTTATGCTGCAACGTAATTGTGGCAACCCTCGCACAATAAAAATAGCATTTGATCATATCTATACAAGTGGAAAAATGTGGCCACTGTTTTCTCTCGGCTGAGCATTGTATAGCAAGCCTAAACACTCTTAATTTGGTACACAGCAGGAGGAAAAGAAAAATAATATGTGAAATAGATAGTAGCTCCTAATTTTATTATTTATACCATAACACTATATTTATAAAGATGCATCTCATCTCTCGTGTCAAAGCTCTTTACTATATTTATAAGGAATAAATACAAAGAGGACATTTATAAGAAATAAATACAAAGAAGACACTAAAAAAATTACGTGGTTTGGTTTTTAGCCTATATTCACGGACAAAGACAGAAGGAAAATATTTTACAAGTGAAATAAAAATTACAAGTATTGTGATATTTTGGCTCACTTCTTAGAGCCCCAATACACTCAATCTCTCAAATCAATATAACAAGAGCTTATAATTTTAAGCTCTCTAAACTCTCTCTAAATACAAGAAAATGCTTCTCAAAATTGGATACTGAAATGAGGAAGACCACACTCTTTTTATAGCCAAAATTAGTTACTATTCATGTAATATTTTATTATTTATTATTATTTTATTATATTATTATATTATTATTTATTATTTTTTCTTACCTGAACGGTGCAGCACTGCTCTTTTAGAAAAGCGGTGCCCTATCGTTTATTTTTTTTTTATTCTCCTACTTGGAGATTAGATTGAGAACCAATCAATCTCCACATCATTATTTCTATTTCACTATTTTCAAGTTGCTTACGTCTTTGCTAAACCACAAGAGAATTTACTTCAGATAAACTTGTCCACATTGATTGACTTGGTTAAAACATTAGTGAGTTCCTCTTTCGTATAGATTTTCCACAAATCGACAGTTCCATCTTGCACTATCTCACGAACAAAGTGATATTGTACACTTATGTGGTTTGTCCTATAATGAAAGGCTGGATTTCTTGCAATATAGTATCTGTAGTTTCTTATTTAGTTTGCTCTGAGGTTAGTTTAACTTCAGTACCCAGATACAGGTGGTTGATAAATTCTGATGCAACAACTAGCATTAGCGTGCTCATTTAGGGTTGCCCGAATTACCAAAAGCCTAATAATGATGAAAGAAACATTTATGTGGATGACAACGAGAAGGTTGAAATTGAAGCAATAGGAAATTTTAAATTATTATTAGAGGTTGGATTTTATTTAGACCTTGATAAAATGTTTATTATTTCCTTTTTTAAGCAAAATTTGATTTTCATTTTTGCTTTGGACAAGTCTAATCTTTCTTGTTCATTTGGAAATAGAAAATTCAATTTGTTTCATGATTCAAAATCTGTTGGTTCCAATTCTTATCAGGCTATGATAATCTTTATTTAGTTGATACGATTGTTTCATTTAATGAATCCTTGCAATTTAGTATACTAGGTTTAAAAGGAAAACTAACTAATGAGAATTCGGCTAGGTTAGGACATAAGAAATTGGGTCATATCTATAGACGGAGAATAGAGAAACTTTTGTCAAATGAAATTCTCGATCCTTAGATTTTATAGATTTTAATGTTTGTTAACTGTATAAAGGGAAACAAACCACTAAAAGAAGATTTGAAGTCAACAAGACTTTGGACTTCTTAGAGCTCATACATAAAAATATTTATGGCTTATTTCCTATGGTTGCTTCGAATGGTCAACAATATTTTATGACGTTCATAAATACTTTTCTAGATATGACTACATATATTTCCTCTATGAAAAGTCACAATTGTCGGATGTGTTCAAAAAAATTAAGGTCGAATTTGAGAATCAACTCAATAAAAGAATCAATAGCGTTAGATTTGACTGTAGTGGTGAGTTTTATGATAGTTATGAGGTTCAGGTTATCAACATCTAGAAACATTTGCTAAGTTCCTAGGAATGCAGTATTGTCCCACAGTACACTATGTTGGATTTTCTCATTATAAATAGTGTTGCTGAAAGATGAAATAGAACACTTAAGAGCATAGTGGAAGTGTGATTTGTCATTCTATCTTACTAGAGTCACTCTGGGGAGATTCGTTAAAAATTTTAGCATATATCTTTAATAGGACACCAACTAAAGCAACTGTCAACCCCTTATGAACTTTAGATGAGCAAGAAGCTTAGTCTAAACTACTTGCATGTTTGAAATGTCCAGTTGAGGTAAGGCCTTATAGGCCTAATAAAAAGAAATTGGACACAAGGACAATGGAAAACTATTTTATTAGATGCTCTAAAAGATCCAGAGGGCAAAAGTTTTATAATTTTTTAGTTAGAAAATATCCAGTTCTTTGAGCATGTTGAGTTTGTGGGGGAAGATATAGCTACAAATTTTGTCTTTAAAGAGGAATTTGCTGATATTTTCTTAGTTGTTATTGGCATTAGTCAAGGTCTCATTTTTGGGTTTTTTCAAGACACAACATGTCAAGAGAACGTTGGAGAACCTTCCATACAAGAAATTATTCTAAAAGAACAAACTCTACCACCTCGAGAACCTATGCCATTAATGACTACACTTAGGGATGGCAATTTAACTCGGACACAGACGAACCTGAATAATCCAGGCCAGGTTCAACCCGTATCGGATTAAAATAAATCGTGTATCCAAATAAAATTTTGTTGATCCGGATGTATCCGGGTCTGGTTCTGGGTTCGAATGAACTCGTATATCAGGATATCTTTAATTTAAAATTATTTTTTTATATAAAAAAAAAGAGATGCCCTAATTTCACACTTTCACAACCCAGCCACCACTTTAATTCTTCTCTTCTCATTCTTTTCCTCCTTCAACGTTTCTTTTCTCTTCTCTTCACCAAATCATCATTTTCCTTTCTCTTAAGCTTTTCTCTTCATCAAATTATCATCGTCATTCATCATGCCTTCGTCGTGTTCATATTCATTAGCATCATCAGCCTCTATTTGGCCGCCATTTGTCTACCTTTTGCTAATCGTAATCACGGCTGTGACGTTGTGATTGTCATCATCATCATCGTCCGCATCATCATCATCAATAGCCAACATTCGTTGCTTCCCCGGACGCCGATCCTTGAAATTCATGAACTGAAGTCGTGAATCATGAGTTTGAATTATAGACATGGATTTTGTATTTTGTGAATGTGGTGTTATAGATTTGTATTTTTGAATGGTTTATTGCTTTGAAACATTGAAAATGTTAGAATTTTTATTTGATTTTTAGCAATTTATGTTGTATTTGATTTTTATAGAACTAGATTTATATTCTTTTTGTTTTTTTATTTGTATATGATCCGGGTTTAAAACCAGCAATTCGAAAACCCAGATTTTTTCGCATTTAACCCGGATCGAACCCTGTACTCATAAAAGGAGGGTTTAAATCCAGGTCTGGTATGACATTTTGGTATTTGGGTCCATAACTGGAAAGGCCAAACCCGGACCCGAACCCAAAAATTGCCATCCCTAACTACACTGTACTTTTCCAAAAACATGAGATTGACATTAGACTAATGGAAAATGATCCAATCAATTTATGTTAAGACAAACAAAGTTGTAACTCTCAGAAGTGGATTAAGACCATGAATGAAGAGATAAAGTACATGAAAGACAACGACGCATGAGATCTTGTCCTATTGCTAGAAGATATGAAACCTATTGGTTTTAAATAGATATTTAAGACTAAGAGGGATTCTAAAGGCGATGTGGAGAGGTATAAGGTGCATTTTGTCACAAAGAGCTTTACACAAAATAAAGACATTGACTATAATAAGACTTGCTCTCCAGTTTTTTTTAAAAAACTCTTTCAGAATTATAATGGCATTAGTGACGCATTTTAATTGTGAGTTACAACAGATGAATGAAGACAACATTTCTTAATGGAAATCAAACTTTGTGTCAAGAGCCTAAAGAATATGGTTTGCAAACTTAAGAAATTCATCTATAGGCTCAAGCAAGCATCTCGACAATAGTATTTTTAATTTTATCAAGTGATCATTTCATTCATATTTTAGATGAATTTGGTCGATAATTATATAAACTATAAGTTCCGTAGGAGCAAGCATATTTTTACAGATTTATATGTTAATGATCTTTTGTTTGCTAACAACAATATACGCTTATTGCACGACACTAAGAGATTTTTAATTAAGAATTTCGATATAAAAGCGACATCTTTTTGGACATACAGATATACTGAGATCGCTCCTAGGGTATTTTAGGACTATCACAAAAATGGTATATCGAAAAAGTTCTCAAGAGATATATCATGCAAGATTGCAAATCAGATGATACCCATGTGGCTAAAGAAGACAAGTTTAGTCTTAATTAGTGCCCTAAAAATGAATTTCGGTATGCGTCAACAGTAGGAAGTCTGATATATACTCAGGTTTGTACGAAATTGGATATTGCGTATGTTACTGGGATATTAGACAAATATTTAAGTAATCTAGGAGTAAAGTGTTAGAAAGCAGTCAAACAAGTCTTGCAATACTTACAGAGAATTAAAAAACTACGTGCTCACATATAGAAGGTCAAATTAGCTTGAGATCGTTGTGTATACTAACTCTGATTTTTCTGTATGCTAAGATAGTGTGAAATCTACTTCAGGTTATATTTATATGTTCGCTGAGAGAGTTGTCTTCTGGAAGAGTGTTAAACAATCTCTTGTAGCCTCTTCTACGATAGCAATAAAGCTCATAATATGTTATGAGCCATCCAATCAAGGAATATGGTTCTGAAATCTTGTCAAGGGACTGTGCATCGTAGATAGTATTGATAGAAACACTCAAATTAATTTATGACAATAAATCAGTACTGCTATATTCCAATAACAACAGGAGCTCGATGAAGTTAATATATATAGACATTAAGTACCTAGTTGTTAAAGAAAAAGTTAAAAGTGGACAATTATTTATAGAGTACATCAGCATAAACTCTATAATTGCAGATCCACTTACTAAGGAATTGCCACTCAAAATATTTCATGAGCACACTGCTCATATGGGTATCATATGATTAAAGGATATTTAGTTTTAGTAGGAGTTTGTAATTATAGATACTTTTATGATATAGACATTTTTCAGTTATTTCAGTCTAAGGTTATTTTCTGCAGAAATAAAGTTTTTGTTTTATTCACACTTTGATTTTTGTATGGTTTGATCTCATTAAAGTATAAGGTGAACTAGTTGGAAATAGGCATATTAAAATCACATTTCATGAAATTTTCATGCTACACATTTACATCATAACCCATGTCATTTAGTTGCAACGGCATTGTAACTATTGATGGGTTGGGTTACGACAGTTGTAACCAAGGTTGCTTTGATCCTATGTGGTTACAATTGACAGACCAAATTAGTTATATATACATTTAAGTAATGATTGCAAAGTTGAACTCTTTTGGTTATTTTTGTAAAACATGATTATAAGGTTACACATATAACCCAAGTGGAAGATTGTTGGGCTTATATATGAATAATTATATATTGTGGACTACGTTAAGTCTAATTAAAAGTGATTTATTAAGATTTTTGGCAATTAGGCTTTAATGTATGTGATATGGTGTTGACCTTTAATGTGTAGAGATTAAAGAGTAATTTTATTTTTATGATGGGCTTAAATAGAAATATCTAATGATAACAGGAGAGTTATCTATATAAGTGATTATGGTCCCAGGTCACACATATTATTCTGTTCTTTTTTTATATCCTATCATTATAGAGAGTGGTAGAGACAAGCTTAAAGGGCTCTCTCGGAAAACATGTTGATTTAGAAAACTAACCACATAACTCTAAAGAGTAATTTAGCATTATGGATTTAGATACGCTTATGCATATTTTGTTATTCATTCTTGGTGATACAATGTGAATATTCTTGGATTTTAGGAGATGGTTTTTACCAAAAAGATTATTTTCTAATAGTTCATTGATCTGTATTGATACTTGGAGGATGTAACAATTTACGGAAGCCAATAATCCTTAAGGAAGAAAGTAATATTATTGGAAAAAAAATTCATTGAATATGCATGAGTTGATGATGATTATTGAGTGAGAAGATTCCTTGCAATTGCTTCAATGGAGCTCTAATGCATCCATGAAAAAAGAATACAGTTTGCAGACTTATTTATTTGTCATACAATTCTAATTGGTTCTTTAATTTAGGTATCTCTCCTGACGCCAATTTGAAAATAAGAAAAATAGGATTTGGATTCCTTGGTAATACAATGATTTTTATTTTACTAAGATGTGAGAGGTAGTTATTGGATTATAAGGATATATAGACATATATAACTAAATTTTAATTGGTATAAATACAAGTAGTAGAATACCTTTAAAAGATCCGTACAGCTCAAATCAACATTAGTTCAAATTAAAAAAATAAATTTAAATTTAGTGCTAATATGATTATATCTTTTTAATATATTTACAAAAATAGGTAAAATTATTGGATAATATATCTTTAGAAGATCGGAACAGTCCGACCAGAACTAAATTCAAATTCAGAAAAATAATAACAATTGAACAACACAAACATGAGACACATGTTCTTAACATGCCATAAGACTATATTTTCCATCGGCACTCTTATCCTTTTGTGATGAAACCGAAAAGCAAAACCTATGGAACACACGAAATTTTTTGTAACAATACAAAACTCAAGAAATTGGAAAAACTAAAGGAGTGTTCACAGATCAGATTTCGCAGATTGGATATTAATCCATATCCGATCCACAATTTTATGGATTATAAATTTTTAATCCAATTCAATTCACAGATTGGTGAAATTCAATTCAAATTCAATCCATATATCTACGGATCGGATGCAGATTTGACTCAATCTATATCTAATCCAATATTCTACGGATTGGTTTGCGGGGTAAAAATTTTTAATTCTGTTCTATTCACGAACTAACTAAATAAAAAAATTAATATAAAAATAATTTTACTACTGATTAAATCCAAAATTAAATAAGATTTACATAAATTAATTGTTTAAGTACAGATAGAAAATACATTCAAAGTTTTAAAATGTAACACACCAAAAAGAAAAAAAAATCTCATTTGTTTAGATTAATACATCAAAATTAATTGCTTAGGAAGTTATATTTGTATATTTAATTATTTTTTATTTTATATTATTATCGAGAAGATATAATATGATGTTAATAAAACTATATCTTAACTTATTTATTTATTAGTAAGTACTGGTGCCATATTTACAAATTTAATTTTTTGATTAAATGATTTTTTTTTTTTGCGGATTCGTGGATTTTTGTAGATTTACATAAGTAAATCAACATCCATATCCAATCCAACACAATCGAGACCGTGGGTTTTTAAATTTTAAATCCAATCCAATCCAATTCATCAATCCACATATTAGACTTTTACATATCAGATTTCTATAGATCAGACAAATTAAGCGAATCGAATTAGATTTTGAACACCCCTAAAAAGCAGTAAAATGCTAACTGAATTTTATTAGCATTAATTAAAGGAAAATGCTTGATTCCCTAACACTTAAAATAGTACTCCTAAGAAAAAAGTTCATTGACAGAGCACAAAATAACCAACAGTAAAGTGCTAACTGAGTTTTATTAGCATTAATTAAAGGATAATGCTTGATTCCCTAACACTTAAAATAGTACTCCTAAGAAAAAAGTTCATAGTTCATTGACAGAGCACAAAATAACCAAAGACAGAAGAGGAGCTAATGAGCTCCTACAAAGGATAATTATAGTTTATAACCTTTTCAAAAAAAAAACAAAAAAAATTATAGTTTATAACGCTGTAATGACTAATGATCATAACTTTTTCAGCATGTATAAAGAATTTGATTGGAAGTGAAAGGTGCTGGCATGGCATCTCTCCACTGAACACTAAAAGCAATGAAGCTTCAGAAACAATGAACCTAGACACTCTTAATTTGGTATTTAGCAACAACTTTATGGGAAATAAATATTACATGATGCATGACACAGTAGTTCTTAGTAGTCAATGTATAGGAGACGGTCTAATTCAGGCTTCAGAATAATGAACACTCAATGGATGGATACATGATCTCTCACAAATCAACTATTTCTAATATAGTTAACTGTTATGATTGTTTGCAAGCATTAACTTGATCATTATTAAGCCTTACTGGTTTCAGATATAAAAAGGAAAAAACGATAAACAGGATATCAAATCTGTGTATTTTAATTAACTTTTGGACACGAAATTTATACAAATTAATATGATATAACTGCATTGGTTACTAAATTATAATAACAAACGTTTAGATTAATTTTTCAAGTAATCTTTTTGTACTTCTTATTTTTGTTATGTCATGATGCAGCTACACTACAATTTTGGATCATCCTCGTTAGTCGTTATGTGAAGAAAACCAAAACCGGGACATGAAAGTTTACATAATGCAGATAATGCTCTAACTAAATTTAGAATGAAAGAAGATTGGTTGATTCCTCAAATGGAAACATTTGGAATAATTATGAAACAAAGATGCACTGACAGCCACAAAATAATTTAACCAAAGACAAAAGCAATCAGGAATTATATATGTTGCGATCCTACCCACATCAGAGATTAAGTCTTTTTTTTTTGGTTTTAAATAATGATACTGCAATGCAACGATGGTAACTCTCTCAGCATACAAGAAGCATTTGCTGATTTTTAAGTGGAAAAATGTGGCCACGGGTTTCTCTCCACTGACCACAGCAGCACTTAAGCTTCATAAACAATGCACTCTTAATTTTGGTACACAGTAACAGGAATAAAAGTAAAATAAATCCAGTAGCTCCCAATTACTATTTTTACAATAACACTGTATTTATTAAATAGCAAGTCATCTCATTTGAACCCCCCCCCCCCACCTCCCCAAAAAAAAACCACAAAAACAATTTTAAGCTATTATCGATGCTATTGAAATTGCCTTTGAAAATATTTGGGTGCTCCGTCGGACAGAGAGTGACTCTAGTACCCCCTTAAAAAAAAAAAAAAAAGAGGATGAAACGATCCATCGAAACCAATATTTTTACTCATATACTTCTTATTGTTACATCACTTATGGATAGCAATGAAGCACAGATTGGTTCATCAAAACCAATTTATTTGAATAATTAATTAAGAACTATAAAATGATTCAATGATCCATCTACGGTGGTCAAGATTCTTAAGAGAGAGACCCATTGCTACAAGATAATTATACCATAACTAATATGATTATTTATAATAATTGCTGGCTTGGCCCGTATATGAATTGTTTCGTTACTTTCTCAGCACTTCTTTAGGATTTGATTGGAAGTGGAAACTGGAAAGTGATACTATGGATTCTTTCCACTAACAACCAATTATGACTACCGCTCTGAGATACAATGAACCTAGACACACTTAATTTGTGTGACAAAATCAACCACATCCTTGGTTAAAGTGGATTAATTATAGGCAAAATTAATAATTGAAATTATCACTAGCTATTTGATCATAATTAAAACATTACTATTTTGCTAATGTTTACACAAACTCCTTTAGACTCCATCCATCCGGAATGGTCAAGTTAATGAGCCAATAATGTATTATTATTATTTTCAAACACTGATCTATTTTATTTTATTGCTTTGTTTGTCAAATGTGGAATGAGTACTTCATTTTAATACATGGGTGTCGTCGATTTAATTGAATCCAGTCCATAATGGTAAAGTTCAAAATTACGTAAATTATTACAAAGTGTAGAATATATATATTTTTTTAATGGGATTTGTATCCTAACCAAATATAGTAGAATTTACCGTAATGACAATATCCATGTTGAAAAGAGGTTGTCAAATCCGTGATTACAATAAAATAGAAGGGAGCATAAATGTAATACTATATAAGCGCTCCACAATTTGACCAATACATATTGTAATTAAAAAGCCTCTCACAGAACTTAACATCAGTACAAAAGCCAAAATGCACGCTATTGAGTTATTTTACATCATCGGCCTAAGACCATATTTTATTTTTATGTCCCCCATAATACGAACACAAGTTTAAGGGACATGAGAAATTCACAAGCGACAAGTAAATGAAAAGCAAACAAACACAGAGACAAGAACGCTGAAATGGTAGCCATTTAAGCTCCACGACATGAATCCAGGGCTTCCCCAACAGTCAGAAAGATCCTTCCTCTAATTTTGTCCACAAAGTTGGCCATCTTTAGCTTGTGAATCACTTGCCATCTGGGATTGGCAATTGCTAGCTGAGAGATAATAGAGAAGAGTGTAAAAACTTCTCAAACTTAAATTGATAATTCATTAGCAGTGAACATATATACAAAATAAAATTATTAGTTGCAAATGTCAAAAAAATAAATAAATGAATAAACTGTGGACAGGTAATTCTTTTGATAAAGTATCAACTCTCTGCATAGAGTTGTCGTTCATCATTTTCTAAGATGCATGCCGTCATCAGCTTACCTCAATACCATTAGAGTCGAGAGTTTTACGTAGTTCCTCTAGAGAAGCAAGTCCTGATGTATCTATGTTCATCAAGTCTATGACAATAGAAAAAGAAAAAGAAAAAGAAAAAACAACAATATTATTTCTATGGAAAATTAAAAAGTTTCAACCCTCTTGAAGTTAATTAAGCTTACTGTAATGGTGATATAAAAATTAAACGTACTGGACAAGTCAAGGAGTACAAGTTGGGTATTCTTTCGATCCTTTCGCTGGCTGTTCTCTTTTTCTTCTTCTTCCTCTTCGGCTATCCATCTCATAATCCTTAAACAATGAAGAATATGTTAAATTAATCAAAATAAAATAAAACTCTTTCCTAAAGTTATGCGGGCATTCCTAAATTTTGGTTTCTATTGGCGAGCATAAAATGATAAAATAAGTTTTTTTAATCTTCTAAGCGAGAGGGGGAGTCAAAAGTTCGAGTCCACTCATATCAGAATTAGGAAAAGGTTTGGTTTACATTTACGTAAATTTTAAATGGAATAAAAAAAATTACAAAATCTTTTATGAAAAGCCACTCCAGATTAGCAAGAATTAAATCTTTACTCTATGTGTTGTGTGTATTCTATACCTTTCTCTGACAGAATTGGCATTTGCAAAGCAAAGCAAGGCAGATTTGACACGGAAAATGAGGATTCCAGGAGTCTTAACAGCCATAGGGTATTGATCAACATCGCAAAACAAATCGGTTCCGGGAAGTTTTCCAAGCTTTTCAGTGCCTGGTTGAATTGAAATCAGTATGATCTTTGCAAATGATATTGTGACCTGTTGCGCATAAACTAGATCATATTAATTTCACCCAGTTCATATATATTGTAAATTTGAGTACTTTCAGAAACAAATTTAGAAGCATCAGAAGATTTTGATCAATAAGGACCTAGATTAATCAACAAATATTTAAGCTATCATTAATTAATAAAAGAACTAAAAACAAATGACACCTCGTAAGAACAAAATGAAGGACACTTATTATTGCGCCACATTAGAGGGCAAGCTGTTGGTGAAATTTTTGGTGGGGTACAAAGTTGTATATGCCATATAATGTTGCGAAAAAAAGCAATGGATAGGACTCAATTTCACAGCGTATAGGTATCCCATCAATATGCTTAGTTGACCCAATAACATACATAAGTCAAACAATCCTAAACAATTAATTAATGGTGCACATTATGTAAGCTGGAGACAATTTGTGTATGAACCATATATTTTGTCTAGCAAAAAAATCAAGATGATTCTTCAAGATTATAAAGTAATTTAAAATGTTTCTATTTATGCTAAGAAGAAATTTTCTTGATTATTATTATTTTTCACAAATACTCCTCCTCTTGCATGTAGCATCAACAACTGGATACCCAAAGTAAAGTAATATAAATTTGTTAATATATATAACTAATTCCAAAGGTTTGGCTCTGATTTCTTGTTAGTCAAGCGACAAGAAAGAAATATTACTGCGACTAGAAGACCGATCTCCACTGAAGCAAACAACACCCCAAAGAAGGCTCCAATGCAGGCAAGGAAGTCAAGCTTGTCGACTTTCCAAATATAGTAAAATTCGTTGAGGTCAATGAGTCCCGGAAGAGCTGACACAATTATTGAAGCAAGGATTGCCATTGGAGTATAATACAAGAGCCTTGTGAAAAGTTCCAATGATATGAGCACTGTAATGGCCATCACAATATTTGACACCGTACTTTCACAGCCAGCGCTGAAATTCACAGCACTGCGTGAGAATGAACCTGCATTCATCACGTAGTGTTAGAGAAATCAATAGATCTAAAAACTTGAGCTAATAAGTTAGAGTTACAACGATAATATTAAAGACAGGTGTCAACAGACTCCTCACATGAAATGTGAATTCAAAAAAAAAAAAAAAGTGTTCAAAAAAGACGAATGGGCCAAGAGACAAGAGCCTAAAAATGTACCAAGAAATTGAAATTGGAAATAAGCTTACCCGTTGCCACATAGCAAGAAGTAAAGGATCCTACAATGTTCATGAATCCCATGGCTACCATTTCCTTGTTTCCATCAAGGTGGTATCCTTTAATTGATGCAAAAGACCGGCCTACTGCAATTGCTTCCTAATATTGAAATCGGATGTTAACAAATTTAAAGTGAGACTGAAAATGATTGTGATATACATATAATAAGACCTGATGTTTCAACACGAGACATTAATTCCGATACTATAGTACCATATAAATATCGGATTGCTCAATACTCACTGCGAGAGCAACAATTGCAGCAACAAATCCAATTTTAACTACTTCTCCAACATGTTGGCCATGGAATTGTATTTGATGCACTGAGCTTGGATTCAAACCTCTATCAATGTGCTTCACTATCTTCACTCCATGTTTATCAGCTCTTGTCAGGAATACAAAGAGAGTTGATAAAATAACTGATACTAGTGGGGCAATGGCTGGTAGCCAGAAGAGTTTCCTCTTCTTCCTCCCCTGAAATAATCAGCACGCGTATTGGAAAAAGAACTATTCTGAAGTTATCTCAACTTCACTAAAGGGAAAAAAAAATGAATAATTAGGCTTAATTACCAGATATCTAGTAGTTAAAATGACACAAAGGAATGAACATCCGAGGATAAAATTCTGGGGACTCCATGTATGATGGAGTGAATTCCAGACAGCTTTCACGACAGAGATAGCATCAGTCTTGTTTGTGAAGTGAGAAATTCCAAGTAGTCCCTTGAGTTGTTGAAGGCCAATGACAATGGCAGCACCAGCCATGAAGCCAACAACGGCAGCATGTGACAGAATATCAATAAGGAACCCCAACCTGTTAAATAAAAACAAGGATAGTAACAAGATTTGATTTATCGTGTTGAAATGACAGGAACTAACTGAAAAAGCAGGCAAAAATGACACACCTGAACAGCCCAAAAGAGGCTTGAAAAATGCCCGCAAAAAAAGTTGCCGTGAGAACAAAGTTTCTGTAAGCAATTGGATTATCCAGAGGATCTTGCACCTTTTGAATCATTGAAGATAAAAGCAGTGACACAACAGCTACTGGTCCAATTGCGATTTCTCTTGAAGTCCCCATCACGGCATAAATGAGAGGTGGCACAACACTCGTATCTGTGTATACAAATTTCATACCAATACATGATTACATTAACATATATACAAGTTTAATATCTGCAAAGTTTTGCCATAAAAATCCCACTTACAGAGGCCATACTGAGGATCAAGCTTTGCCAAAGTTGCATATCCAATACTCTACGGCAAATTCACATGAAATAGAATAAGCCTGAAAACCTTTTGTAGCTGTAGAATTTTAGTGATTCAAAAAGTTGATCAATTACTACCTGTGGAATGCAGAGGCTGGCAAGAGTTAAACCGGCCATTAAATCATTCCTAAATTTGGATGCCTTATAGTTTCGGCACCAATGAAGAATTGGAAATAGTCCCTGTAGAAATGTAAACACAAGATTGAATCCATCATGCTCATTCTTGAACTTAAGTCTATGAGGGAAAAATGTTTCCCTCACAGAATTTACAAGCTCTTGCCAAAAACCTGGCGGCTTGGGAGCATTGAGCACCCATTGAGCTCTTTCATTGCTTTTGTTTTGCTCTATGTCAAGCATTTCTTGGACATTGGAGCTGCTTTCTGTAGCTAGAGCTGCAGCCATGGTTGATTTTGATTTTTTTTTTTTGAAGTGTTTGGGAGAACTTGGAGAGCTGGCTCTGTCTCTCTCAGTTTCTCAAGAAGTTTCGATCACCATCAGGGTACATTCAGAGGTTAATGGATTGATGGATTGATGCTGAAGTGCTTGTAAGAATTTTAGGATCTTATATACAGAAAGAAAAGGCGAGTTCAATGGTTGAGGATTATTTTTGAACAAGATATTTGATCACAAAGATATGCACACCCATTAAATTAAAAACAGCTAATGCTACATGGTCAAATTCAAAAACTTTCTAGCACACTGTGTTAGGTATGCATTATTAAACTGTTATTACATAGCACTTTTTTATATGTTTTCTCTTGCTGGACACCGAGTTTAAATCTAAGAGGTAAAGAATTTAAAATCGTACTTTAAAAAAAAATGGTTCCATTGTACTTTTTATACTTGCTTTAGAGCAAGTATGATATGTGACGGAAGTTGTCGAAGCTCTTCAAAACAAATACTGATTCACCTAAATAAATTTGTAGAAGTAGTGAAACCAGGTCGAATCCCAAGAGAACTACGTGTTTAATCTCTCAAAGTTTAAAACAAAATTAATTTCCAAGAAAAACTGATTTTCGAGCTTGCTGCCTCCAAACGGATAGCCGTTTAAGGGAAAACGGTTAGCCGTTTGCGAGTTGAAGAATTCTGGGCGTTAACCGGCTAACCGGTTGAGGGATCCGGATGACCGTTTTCTGTGCGCAAGCTTCCTGACTTGATTCGGACAACCGGAAGCGGAATCCGGAAATCCGGTTGCGGCTAGTGATATTTCTGGATGCGATCCGGCTAACCGGTTAGGAGAAATCCGGAAGACCGGTTGCGGATTGTAACAATTCTGGAGCTATTCGGCTTGCCGGATGAGGGGAAACCGGAAATCCGGTTACGACAACTCTCGGTTCTGGACAGTTTCGGTTTGCCGGTTTAGGGAAACGGAAATCCGGTTCTGTTTGTCTACTACGGACTCAATTCGGACAACCGGAAAATGGAACCGGAAGACCGAATTCGAGGTTCTCTTCTTGCTGTTGATATTCGGCTAGTCGTTTGAGTGAAACCGGTAAGCCGAACTTGTGACTTCTTCTTTCTGTCCACAAACGGTTAGCCGGTTAGGATAAACCGGTTAGCCGTTTTCCTGGGTTTTGGGTTTGTTCTTTGTAACAAGAAATTAATAAAACAAAATAAAATAAAATAAAACAAGATTTAAAATTAAACAAAGAAAATAATCTTACCAAACTTCCAATCCAAGGGTATTAATTCCATCCAATTGCAATTTGATATAAATATAAATTACTCAATTCAAGAACTTAGTCTACTTAATCGGAAAAGCCGTAGAAAGTAATTATTCTCCTAATACATTAGACTCAAACAATCGCCTAAATCCAAACTTATCACCAATTTAACTGGGCATCATCGTTCCATATCAAATTTAGTGATAGCATTAAGAATAGTGAGAATGACTAAAACAAGATCAATTAATTCAGATTACTCCAATTTAATCAATTTGTATTTTTATTTCCCTAGAGCCTATCATGCAAGCTATGTAATTGCGGCCGTCAATATACACACACATGAGCCAACTCCTTGCTACTCAATTCAATCATTCATGACAATTACGGATCACAAACTCATGACTAGCGATAGAAAAATAAATATTGAATTAAGGCGTCAACTCAATCAATATAAATAATTCATAGATAATGAGAACAAGAAAATAAAAATTACTTGGATTGAAGAAATTCTTGTTAAGTTCAAAGCCTCACAAAATTCTGATCGGAATTTGATTACCCTTGGATCAGAATTAAAACCTTAGCCACGCATGGTGGCTAAACAAAACAAAAGAATTGATTGATGAATGTTGCAGCCGCTGGTTTCTTCTCTTTTTGTATCACACGTCCAGCTCTCTTCTTCTCACGCTTTTGCTCTCCTTTTATATAATGCTATCTTTCCTCTTTTGCTCCCTTTCCTTTTTCCTCTTGGTTTCCTCTTCTCAATCTTTGGGTGAATCCTTCTCCGATTCGATTCTTTGAAGAATCT
Organism: Citropsis articulata; assembly: GCA_030449925.1. Classification (NCBI taxonomy): domain Eukaryota; kingdom Viridiplantae; phylum Streptophyta; class Magnoliopsida; order Sapindales; family Rutaceae; genus Citropsis; species Citropsis articulata. The sequence continues at coordinate 1,461,662 of JASUUH010000108.1, read as the reverse complement.
CCTCCAAATTTAATAATGCCCATATTCAAATAAAGCCCTTATTATCCACTTTTTATCTTAATCTCCATGTTTTGGCTCCTAGATCAAATCAAACATAATTTACACAAATTAGCACGAGATCAATCAAAATATGAGGGAATTAAACTAAATATAATATGACTATTTATAACCTATCAATATGTCAAAAGATAATTGAAAGTTGAAAACAAGCTTCTTCTTTTATTCCAGATTAATAGTACCATTTGTTATGGATTTTTAATCCAAATCTTTGAATAAAAAGCAACAAAAATTTGAAGGATAGAATTATGTATACTGTAGAATTATGTTCTGCATTACGTATACTGTAGAATTATGGTGGTTATTTGGAGTCTAGGATTCTGCCAAAGACATTCCTCAAAATCTAAAGAATGAATGATTTACGGCAGTAGAGTTTTTAAAACAATTTGTTATTAACCATCATCAGTTTATATCACAGTTTTTTTTTCTTTTTCTTTTTGGATAGGGTTTTATGTCACAATCTTTTCTTGGTGAAGTGGGGCAAGCACTGAGGTGATTAATCTAATAATTTCTTCTGGTGGTGCTCAGCTTTGCTGGCATTCCAGGACAAAAGTTTCTACTTGAATGGCCATTCCCCATTTGTTAGGAATGAAAAAGAAAAGGTCTCTTTTCAGAGATTGTAGAGGCCATAACTTTTGGCCCAAATGTTTGTTAAAGATTGAAACATAAAAGGAATGGGCCCAGCAATGACTAGCAAATAAATATGATTTGTAGATTACCGTTGCTGCCGATAAAGTTTCCATTTCAAATAGCATTTAACACTAGCAGTTTTTATCTTTCTTAAAAATAAATAACCGCAGTTTTTATAGGAGGGTGATATTTATTATGAATTCACTGTATTTTTAAAAATAATTATAAAAAGTTTACATTCTTTTTAAAAATTTTAAATAAAAAGGAATTTTGAAGAATTAATTGATCAAATCTATCTTAATTTAATTTTTTTTTGTGATTTAGATTCTTTTATTATATTTGACTACTAAGATTGCTTTAACCTAAATTTAAATTGATTATTAAAGTACCAAAATTTTATGTATGTTCAACAATTTTTTAAATTTTAAACCAAATTCTTGTCTTTTTTTTTTAGTAAATGATGTGTTCATTGTACTTTATTCATATAATTATTATTTTAATTAAACTCATATAATATCTTTATGGTACAATATTCATGTAAATTATTAGGCTTTCAAATTTATGTCATATGTAAGGTATCGAAAGTTATTCGATTTAATTTAAAAGAGTTAGATTACAAGTTTCAAATTTAAATACCTGTATTATTAGTTAGAAGAACCTATACTCCTATTTCTTAGGGCAATTGGATCATTTTATGTTAAAACAAAGATGGTTAAAACTTATTTTTAAAAGTGAGTTAGGCGTACACAAACAGGGCGTGTAACATACCCTTACCTGTTTTTATATTAGGGATATATACTTCACAAGCTCTTCTAGTTTGTAAAATTCATCACTTAAGTCCTATATTTCCATAGGTTATCACTCAAGTCCTGTTGTTAAAGTTAACGGGCATTTTTGCAGGTAAGCGTTTTAGTCTCAGCTCTTGGCTTGACATCGCCATTTTCAGTAAAACTTTCAGCTATTCATAACTGAGTTTATAATTTGTCAATATATAAATAATTGTGTTCTATAAAAGAAACGAAAAAATTGAGTAATTTTACCCATTATGGCGGGCACACATGACATAATTTTATAAGGTTGCTAAAGTTACTGATTAACCGGAATATCTCCCTGTTAGGATCTAATTTGATACAAGAATTATTCGTATCCCAGAAAATCTTGTATCAATTATTTGAAGGGTGTTTTTAATTAAACTTGCAAATAAGATAAATCATTTCGTCACCAACTATGTTAATTTTTTGAGTTGAATACTGATTATCAAAACCCAAATTCCACAAAATAACAAACGCTAAAATAATAGCAATCAGCAATCGACAAGCCTCTATTATATCCAAAGTGTTATTTTTTCATTAATTAAAAAAAATTAATTATTAATTATTTGGTCACCCCAAAACTGCAGAGAAGAGTAAGAAGGAAACCAATCAACCATGGATAAAATAATGATTAATTTATTTTTTTATTAGAAACCACCATAAGGTGGAGGGCTAGGTTTATCTATAGAAATAAAATAAAAGAAAATATATTATTAATTAAAAATACCCACAAGAAGATAAAATAATGATTAATTGTTAATTAATTAATTATTAGCTTCAAATACATCAAAGCTAATATAAGCATACGTGAATTTCAAGAGATTTTTTTATTTCATATATATATATATATAGCAAAAACATGCGCACACATCTATACATACAAAACACACCATGGACAATATTAGTTTGTTCCTTGATTCTTGATTTTTCAATATTCTTTTTTTTCCCTCCCTCTCTTTTTTAGAATAAGCCTAATGTTAATACAAGATAAGAAACTGAACTACTTATCAATATTGACTCCCTCTGCGCACATCCAATTTAATCGAACAATTCTCACATCATGATCGACCAATCAAAACATCGATTGAACACAAACTAATGAAAAGATTAAAGGAGGGGATTAGTGAAACCATGATCATCAATTGTTAAAGGTGGATTGATTTGAGAGTGATGATGCCCTTTCTTGATTTAACATCTCTTGTTGTTGCTTCTTCCAGCGCTCAATCTCTTTGTACAACAGGCCTTTGCTTTCCTCCTCTCCATTAACATTGCTCTCCTTATTCACACGAACGTACTTTCCCTTCTTGATTTTGAATCCTAAATTGAAACACATTTGATCTCTTCTTTGGCCGAAAGTTTGATACGAAAGAGAATCAGAAAGTAGAGCTCTCTATTAGATCTAGTAATAGTTAAATATCTAAATAGTTTGATATTTTTAACTTTTGTGATTTTTCATAGGGAGTGACGGTGACTACAAGGTAATGTTGATTACTTTGAGAGTAAGTTATAAAAGAGATTGTTAGAAACTTTGAATTACTTTAAGAATAAGTTAAGTCGCTAGAATACAAGTTTTAGGATCAAACGTTAATTAAGTATTCATTTGTCACCTTCAAACTCTCTTTTTTCATCTATTCCACCTTTTCATATACTCTTTTAAATTCTTATTTCTTTTTATTTATTCACCCGTTTATGCGTATTTAGAAAGATTTTTATAAACAATCGTTTACATGATAAATGCAATATATCATGGGTTAGAGTTTATCTCGAAGAGCACGTAAATTGTTTTGGATTTGGGCGCAATTTTTTGCTTCGAGTTGAGTTTCCAACCTCTTTAAAGTTCTTATGAAACTCAATTTTTATGTTTACAGTTCTTTCTTAGATGAAAATTATAAAAAAAAGGATTAAAAAAATTATAATAGAGTTTTAGTTAATTTCACTATCATCTACAATAAATTAATTAAATTACAAACATACTTTTTTTATAAAAAAAAAAAATTCTTATTAATAGGTTGTTTATTTTTTTCATTGATTCAAAATTATTTTGATTTTATAAAAAAGAAATGTAACTATATCATATATTAGGATTTAAAGATAGTTGGGGTTCTTGATTAGTAAAGACAGTAAGTTTAATTAAATTCGTAATAGTACTTTTATCTGATTTTCTCGAGCTATGGTTACAAAAATGGGGTTTTAGAAGGATATTAAAGGGAAAGCATTACTCTTATGTGCTTGGCCATGGGTTTCAGTGAGCCAACAGCCAAGTATTTTAGGTGATGAGGTTAATTTGTATTTTTGAAAACCGTCGAAGAGAATTTTTCTTTTATTTCACGCGGAAGTCTGTCTTAATTAAATTTATCACAACTCTTATATTATTTTTTGAGATAGTGGACTTTCAATATAATATTTATTGAAGTGGAAAAAAGGTGGAGTTTTATTTCTTTTACTTTATTTTAATTATTTCATAATATACAAACCATAAACTTTCCCATCTTAGCTATCAATAATAAATTTTCATAAGATAATCTATCATGCATAGTACTTCTTAAGGGCTAATTTTATTATTCATGTGTAGCCAGAATGCCAATTAGGAAGTAAAAAATTAAAATGAAGGAGAAATAATTGCTTATTAGGAGATAAAATTGTAGTATGATCATAGTATCAGTAATGCACCACGATTCTCTTTTGCAAGACAATTTTTTTAATTAAATTAATATCACCATCTCCGTTATTATATTTCATTGCCCATCAAGTCTTAGATATACATAGGCGTTTAATTGTCAAAAGCAAAGTTTCAATCTTAAAAGAATGTAGCCTAAGAACAAGTTTTCTCAATGGCACTACTAAATGATAATATAGACAATAATAAATAAAATAAAATCATCAATTAATTAAGAAGACAGTTAACTCTCTATCTTCGCAAGTGATGTTAGAATTATAAACTCTTTTACAAATATAATTTCTACAAATTGATGAGGCATCAATTCATTAGTTGAATACAAATATGAAATGGTAAAAACAAGTCATGTAGGACAAGAAGTATTTATAATCCAATCAATTGAATTGTGCCACATTAATTTGTATAAGAATTTATAGCTCTATATTTACTCCATCTTCACATATAAAATATTTTCATTCCATTCGGATACGACACCGTTGCTCAAACCCCTAGGGCTGCTTCTCCCAAACTTCCTTTGGAAAGTTTCTTGCCTTAACCCTAATGAATCAACCAAACCTATATGATAATCATACATGTTAAGCAAGATCGGACCTGATAATATCCTGGAAGCCTTCTGAATCTCGACAAATTGTCTTGTTGATTCTTCTTTCTTTTAAGAAGGACGCACATCAGGATGCAACTCATGAGCCATTCTTTTGTACGCTTTCTTTATTTCATCAAACCCTCATTTTTTGGACCAAGTGAAAGCACTTCATTAAAAAAAAAAAAAAAAAAGAATTCCCTCTATGGCCACCTTGTTTGTAATTTTTTGCCTGGGTTTGTTTTGCATGAAATATTTGGAGCCATTTTTGCTACATCAAGATCATTCATCATTTTCATGGCCATTAAAAATCTTTGAATAAACAATTGTTGAAGGCAAAATCCAATTGTTGAAGCACTTAGACGCACTATTGCCGGTTCTCTCTATGTTGCAGTTTCTGTCATATGCATGTATAGACCAAGTATACTACCCTTATAGTTCTCTTTTCAACCAATTATAGGCTTTTATCTTTTCACCTTTGATTAGTGTCGTTGCCCTATCAAAATCATGCTTGTTGCTGCTCTTAGCTGCCCTCCAAAAAAGATTTCGCAATTTGTCACTTGGATGGTCCTTGGCAAAGTTACCATACACATGCCTACGACATTTCTTATGACAAGCAGAGACCAAGTGTTTAGGATTGCATTCAGCAGTCTCTTTTGCTTATCACTAATAATGTTACCTACTTTCCATCGTATAAACAATTGTGCAAATGTTTAAGAAACCAAGTCCATGTTTCAGTATTCTTAATCTTGTACATAGACAATGCCAAAGGGATAATCCCTTTGTTAGTATCTGTAACAATAGTAGCCAGCCAACGATACTCCACTATATTTCCCCTTCAAATGGCATCCATCAATTCCAATGAAGGGTCTGTAACTATTAAGGAAAGTATTTTTTTTGTATAGAAAAAGCAACAAAGAATCTTTAAAACGGATATGTGTCAATATAACTGATGGCATCATAAAGCACTTTGCACATGGCTCCTGGACTAGCTTGATGAATAGTGCCATCATACTAAAATCGCTTCTCATAGCCCTGATCAGCATACACTAGAATCCTTACTTTTTTTCTTGCCCTATACATTGTTAGCTTCTTAATCTTTAATCTAAAATTTTCTTATATATAAGTCCTAAGAAGAGATATCTTCACATTAGGATCAATAGCAATAAGTCCTTTTATCATTTTAGCAATCCATGATGAAGTTACTTTCACAGATTTCTTGGTAAGCCTGTACTCATGTTATTTTGTGATATCCTCGTAACTAAAAACCATTTTTGTAATTTAGTCTTGCACTATTGACAAACCATGGACAGCCAGTCTCTTTATAGATTGCATAATTTCTCCTTGATTCATTGTATTTTAAGTTAACATTAAAACATTTCCTAACCATCACCTCGCGTTACATTTATGTAAAATGACCTAATCCCTAAACACATCACCCATTTTCAATCTATTATCCCGTCAGCATCTAATTTATACACACCTTTCTCTAGATAATCTATAAACTGCACACTCTCAAGATTTATGTCATCATTTGAAAAGTTACATACCATTTTAACCTCTTTGATATCATCATCTAGTAAATTATCTACATCACTATCACTATCACATTGCTTGCTTTCATTGCCCTCACTATCATAGTTGTTTTTAACAGGTTCAATATCATCAATAGACAAGCAAATGGTGGTTCTTCACCACCATCATCATGGCTGTTAATCCCTTTATCTGACTAATTTGATAATAAATCATCTTCAACAGGCACAGCAGGTGGTGGCTGCCTAGCGAGCTCCTCACTATCATCATTATCATTGGGATTTCTTTTGTTTGACCAATTTGATAATAATTCATCTTCATCGTCAACTGAATGGCTAACTTTTGGTGTACATGGATGTACTACTCTATTAGAATGACCATTCAACATGTATATAACCTCTAAAGGCAGTTGTATTTCTCAGTTAAATAGTAACCATTATATCAACGAAGCCTCCAAATAGTGGAGGCATAAAACTTGCATGACTTTAACTTCAAATATAGTTAAACCCATTGAGTTATGTATCCCAATTAAGTATTTCAACCCAAAATTGGAATCTAACACAGCCCTTACTTTGTAATATGGATTCATAATATTTAATAGGATTTTTCCAGCTTCATCTAACCTATATACACCAATTATCTTCAAAGTATCAGTCGTTTTTCTATCAATAGTAAAATCTTCAAGGTGAATCAAACTAACATGATGTTTTTCTCCTCTAGAATTATTAACTAAGTCCATTGGAGATGTCTGCTGTGACATGAAACAGAACAGAGCATAAGGTAAATGTTTAACTAAAGTTTTTCATAAACAAAACAGGAAATAAACATTATACCATACTCATGCAGGCACACATTATCATTAACATACAACCAAACACATATAATAGCAAACAAGGATTCTGATTAATATATAAAAACAACCCCTTAATACAAAACCTAGAACCAATACAATTTCTCACATAAACCACACCTCATTTCATCATTTTCTACATTCTAGGGCTTGCAATAGAAATTAAAGTAACATAAATTCAAATAATTTCATAAAATTTTGTACATTTATTCATTAAATAAATGATATATTGAATGAAACAAGTTTGATGTATGAGCATATCCAACAACCCGATGCTTCACTTGCTGTCTTCGAGCAAAATCAGCTTACCCATGAAATCAAACTCCACATACGTCATCTACAATTGTTTTATGGTTAAATATTGAGAGTATTTGGTGAACATCTAATAGAATGGGCAGGAGTTGATATTTGTTTGGCTGGTAGATCTTTTTGCATGTGTGTAAGCTTTCTCTCTATGGAGGAAAAGATACAAAGTGGTTCATCTTCCGCCTTTTTTCGACTTAGTTACAATGAAAAAACGATATTATTTCACTATTATTTTTCTGGTTCCCATGAAACAACGCCATCTCACATACATGAAACAACTCTATTTCACATACATGAAACAATGTCATCATATAATGAATAACGTCGTTATCTAATAAACGAACGTCATGTCATTATTAATCAGAGCTTCTGCTATCTTAAAAAAGACGAATTACCCTTGTAACATTAGCTCCTGTAAATGGCAGCTCATAGAATAGTGCTCAGTAATATATTTTATCAATTTATGGTGGACGACCGACATACCCTTTAAAATGTTATAGTATTTTTGGTAAATGTGTATCTCAAGGATATACAAATGATAATTTTTCAAAATTAAAATAAAAGAGAAATAATTACTTATTAGGAGAAACAATAATAATACGATCATAGTATCAGTGATGCACCACAATTCTCTTTTGTAAGACAATTTTTTTTTTAATTAAATTCATGTCATCCATCACCATGATTATATTTCATTGCCTATAGAGTCTTAGATATACATAGATGTTTAGTCATCAAAAGCAAAGTTTCCAAATTAACTAAAAGAATGTCGTTTAAGAACAAGTTTTTGGATGGCACTACTAAATGATAATATAAACAATAATAAAAGAAATAAAATCATCAATTAATTAAGAAGGTAGCTAGTTCTCTATCTTTATGAGTGATGATAGAGTTACAAACTCTTATATAAAAATATTTTGTGCAAATTGATGGGACACCAATTTACTGGTTGAATGAGAATATAAAATCAACCAATTTAATTATTCCACGTTAGTTTGCATGGAACTTGTAACTCTATATTTACTCCTATCGTTACATATCAAATATTTTCTTTTTCCATTCGTATATGATACCGTTTGCTTCAACCTATAGAGTTGCTTCTCCCAAACTTCCTTTGGAAAAATTTCTTGCCTTAACCCTACTGAATCAAACAAACCCATCTGATAATCATACATGTTACACAAGATCAGATCTGGCAATGTCCCGTAAGCCTTCTGAATCTCGACTCTTGTCGATTCTTCTTTCTTTAAAGAAGGACACACATCTGGGTACAGCTCACGAGCCATTATGCAAGCTTTCTTTATTTTATCAAACCCTACATTCTTTTGAACCAAGTGAAGCACTAAATGTTTTAGATAGATTTTGTGGGTAGAAAAAGATAAAATCTATCTAGAACAATAAACTTATTTTTTTGGGTAACCGGGGTACTTCATTAGTTTGTTGTATGTGGTATTTCTGAAATTCAGAGGGGATGAGAAGGGTTGAGGGAGCTGGTGATGGCAGTGAGAGGTCTGAATTAAGAAAAGAAGCCCTTCAAAATGAGTTTTTATGCTGCAAAATAATGAAATAGAGGTTAGAGTGAAGCCAGGGTACCCCAACGTTCACACTCCAGCACTCAATTCAGCAATTCAATCTTTTTTATGGTAAAGAGAGCTTGCCAATCCTCTATAAATCGAGGTTTAAAATTGAAGAAGGTTTATTTTGTGGAGTGTGAGTGTTTATGAATGAATGAATGAAGAGAATAAAACTTGAACATCTTTATATATGGAATATCTCAGCTGCCATATGACATATTTTTTTATGGCTATTGGCTGTCTCTTTTTAGGCTTTGCATGTCCTTTTTCCTTTTTTTATGATTTTTAGGTCGTTATGTGCATGCTTGGGAATCAAGAAGGCGTTCGTGATGTATCTTATTCTTTTGGGCACGTGGCACATAATAGAGAGTGGTCTAAGATACCTCAGCAATGGTTGTTTGGCAAGGCAACTGAAGACCACTGCCTTGGGGACAATGTCCTTCACTTTTGACAAGGGTGAAAGGCGATTGTCGTCACATTTTAGTATGATGTCTTAATATTTAATTCTTACAAAATCAAATATTATCTTTCAAGCGATGGAGACAATTCTCATGGTTAACTTTTCAGAGAACTTTCCTCATTCACTTCGAATTTGATTTGGCGGGTACCCCCGGTACCAAGTTGTGCGGAGTACCTCAAATACCGAGTTAGGCAGGGTACCTCAGGTACTGAGTATCCCGAATACTGAGTTAGATGAAGTACCTCAGTGACCGAGTTATGTGGGGCTACCTCGGTTACCGAGTTATGAGGGGTACCCCAAATACCGAGTTAGATGGGGTACCTCGATGACCGAGTTATGCAGGGTAACTCTATTACCAAGTTATGCGGAGTATCCTGCGTACCAAGTTATGCGGGATATCCCAAGTACTAAGTTAGACGGGATACCGTAAATACGTACAGTGATTTCTTGGAGTCATTCCGCTCATCAACACATGGTGTTTTATTGCAATTTTTCTTGTTTCTCCCCAAACACTACATAAAAATTGTTTTTATTTTTTCCTTTATGCACGGCCAGCTTGTTTGTAATTTTTTGCCTTGGGTTTGTTTTGCATGAAATATTTGGAGCCATTTTTGCTACTTTGAGATCGTTCATCATTTGCATGGCCATTAAAAATCTTTGAATGAACAATGGAAGTATAGAACTAAGAGAGAAAGAGAAGAAAGAAAGAGATGAATGGATTGGAGAACATATTGAAAGAGCTGAGGGTTTATTTATATAGTGTTTATGTCAATTAAATTTTTAGTTAATTGTTCTAAATCGCGCTTAGATTTTCTCTCCCTTTTGTTTTTGTTGTCGTCTTCTACAGTGCTTTTGGTAAAAGAGTGTTGAACTTAGTTTTGCCATTAAGTCAGAGAATATATCGACAACTTATTTATTTTTTGAAAAATAATTGATTGGTCTCATCACCTTAGTGGATGATGGCATTGATAATAAATCAACGCTACCAAAGCGTGTGCAAAGAGGTTTCGTTGTCGTATATCATGATTTTAAATGTTTAATTATTAATGTAAAGAGAGGTTATAAAGTATGAACATCGGCACTTGAAAATAATTCATATAATTCATTATGATCCTAATTTATGTATTTCTCCTATAGGAAATTATTATAAAAAATGTATTCAGAATCTCAACCATGATCCACTTTAATTATTAGATTATCGACCCCATATAAGCCCAATTATACAACTCATCACGACTAGTTGGTCAACCTAAGAAATAATTAAGCATTAATTGTGTATATAACTCTTTCTTATTGAAGATCATCAACTAGATTATAAAAAAACATCTAGAATTAAACATAATATTTGAGTTGTCTAGATTATAAAAAAAATCTGAAAATAGCTATTTTTGCAGGCCCAACAAAAGTCCACTGTGTTAGGAAAGGTCCAACCAATCAGCCGTAAATCAGAACCCAATGGTGTTGAGAAAAAAAATTAAAAATAATAACTCCGAACAACCCGTACGATGGCAATTTGCTTACCAGTTTTGTTTTTCATTTTTCTTGTTTAGTTATAAGATGACCAATTGGCTAGAGACGTCTTGTTTTCTTGCATTGAAACATGATTTTTTTTTTAAAAAAAATTTGGGTTCAAAAGGTCATAATCTTTTTTATTTATTTTTATCTGGGTTGTATTGAGATTTTAAATACACATATTTATAGTGCATTCTAGAGATTTATAAAAATTAATTCAGAAATCTACTATCATTAACAAGTAATTACATTGAAGAGAATATATCACTATTTCACATGTTTGTTGGAAAAAAAAAAAAAAAAAAAACTCATGACCACCGCTCACTCTAATGTAGGGATGGTAATTTGGGAGCTTAAGCCATGCTTTTTGAAGCCCTGATCAAAGCCCACATTGTTCAAACAAAATTCAAGTCAATTAAAAGCCGTTCCAAATTTGGACGGATTGGGCTTGGATAGGGTCTCGATCGGCCTGGATTTTTTAAATTAATTATAAAATATTTTTTTAATTAAGAAAAAAATTTTAAATTAAAGATAATTATTTAATACGTAATAGAATAATAATCCAATACCTAAAATATTAGTAATACAACTTAATAAATAACAAAAATTAATATAAAAAATTAAAATAATTTAGTATTTTAAATTTTTTATTTAAATTAAATTTATTTTTTATTTATAAATTGAAAAAGTAAAGTTTTATCTTTAAAGCTACCGTCTGGCATTATAAGTGTTTCTGATTTTGAATGTCAAGCCCAACTTTTTAGATTCGGTAGGTTCGGTTTTTTATCTTTCAGCGTTCTGACTTTTGGCCACCCTAAATGTGACTGGCAATTGAAGCATGAACATGATCCAAAGGAAAATTCAATTAACATGTGGGAGTCTGAACAGTTAATAGCCCCAAGCCTTTTTCATTTTTAGTTTTTTTTCCAATTTTAGTTACTTGGCTTCTTAATCTTGGCATTCACCTTCCCTAAGAATCAAGAGCAGGCTGAGTCATTTGGTTGATCAAATTAGATAACTGTATTCTTTTAAGTTTATCGTTTGTGGCTGTCAAGTGTCAACTAAGGTCATAGATTTTTAGAAAATAAATAAAAGAAAATTTTCATTAACCCAAAATGGAAAGGGTGGTAATATGGTGAAAAAAAAAAATAGAATGATCTTAAATTTTTTTCACATATGAATCATTTTAAGTATCAACTAAAAGTTGCCAAAAAAATGTTATTGAGTTCTTGACCACTTTTTCACTTATCTTTTAAGGTCGGAGGATTTCAGTCTTCTAGTGTGAGGGGGAACATAATTATTTATTCTTTTCTTTCACTTCAGGTAAATTTTTTTAAAAAATAATTGAAGATTGTCATTCGGTGGAGGATACAAGTCACCAGAATACCAGAAACTCAGCCCAAATAAGCAAAGCCCATCAACAACAACATTTATTGACGAGTGGAGATACAAATAAGCACCCCAAAAACTCCTTATAAAACCCCTCTTTCGTATTTACCATTTGAGTCATAACTAAAAATACATAAAAGTATAATAATAATCATCTCTTTATTACTGATTGCTTTTTTTGCAAGAGCTAAAAATACGTAGCTGCTAGTTAACTGATTAGTAATTTTCCTGTCATTACGCCACTTTGTATCATCAGGTGTTTGAAATTATTCATCATTATAACATTAAAAAAAAAAAATTATGTTTTTAAAGAAAAATATCATGTGGATATGAATTGTGGAAAAAATGGATAAACAAAGAGGAAAATAGAAACATAGATATAATGTTGATTTTGTTTTCAAACTTCAATGAGTTATTTTTTACAAAAGAAAAAGAAAAAAAAGTTCTCAAAGAAGGAAAGTCATATTCTTGTACTTGCATAATTGTGCAAAGAAAATGTGAGATCAAGGGTGTTTAAGGAACTAAAAATGGGTGTAAACAAAAAGTATAGTTTATTTTAATTATTTAATGGGGTGGTGTTAGGAAAGGGGTTTTAAGAGGATTTTAGAGGGGGTGTCAATTGTTCAACTCTTTATTTAGCTGAAATCACAGCCCAGAGATGAGCTTTGGCAGGGAACTATTGCCGGCCTGATGGAGTTTTTAATTTCAGAAATAATTGTGAAGGGCCCTTTCATCTTGCAACCACTCAGAAAATTGATTACACTAAACTAAGGTTTTTTTTTTTTTTTGAAAGGAGGGCACTAAACTAAGGTTAATAATATACATATGCATATACATATACATACATTCATACATACATATAATGGACTTCCTTTCCTTGTACTGTTACATTATCTACTGGAATGGAATGGAATGAAATTATTTTCTATTGTCTTGTTGCAAAAAAAGAAAAAATTGTAAACACGTCTAGAGTCTACTTGAATGAATCTAGATTCTGTACTGAATTGAGCTGGGCTTATCCTTTCATAATCTTCTATTCTCCACATTAGTGTTTTTTCCCCCAGTCAGCAAAATGTAAGACATGAAGTCTTTTTGCCTAACAATGTGATTTTCCAAGAAATATCGATCAATTTCACTTTGTTTTCAAGACTTTTCGCGATGTAGAAAGAATTGATTTCTATTTTACCATTACACAAATCAAAGTACGAATTGATTTCTATTTTACTACTTATGATCTTGATCGCGCAGCCACTATGCAGAAATAATTATTCGAATCGATCAGCAACATTGAACGCAGATTGAGGTTCAAGATCGTCCCACGTAAAAGAAGAAAAACAATCTTTAAAAATCAAAGCAGTCAATTCTTTTGATAATGAAGGCTTGAAATAGTGTTAAACCTTATTTTAATTTAAATTACTCGGATGTACATGTACCAAACATGATCAAATTTATACAAGAAAGTGCCATTGATTGCTCCTTTCGCCAGGCAACTTTTGACTTTATTTTGTTCTGAAAAGAGCTGGAGATTGCCTTGGTACATGCACTGAATTTTCTGGATAGTCAATTTGTGGTGGAACCTTATTGTATATGAACATGAAGGTCCCAAGATGATCCTGTAAATTGTTTAGATCATAAGCTTTAATATTTTGAAAATTAAGAAAGACAAATATTTTTTATAAAATTTGGTTTAGCTACACAATCTTTAATTTCTTATGTTGATACTTTAAGTTGGTGAGAGATTTTCTTTCTCACAGAATATCGCATTCATTCCAGTATCTACGTATTATCATTATCATTATTATTATTATTATTATTATAATGATAATAATTCATTTTCTGATGTATTCATAATCTCTTTCTCACCACAAATTAGATCAGTGTAATAAGAAATTTAATTTTTTTTTTCTAAACAATGAGATGAACGCTGGGTTTTGAAGAGTCCTACGTTGAACAATAATTATTGGGCTGAACTTCCTGTCCAAAGTGAACTTCGCTATTAATTGCAGGACTTACAAAGTTCTACTTCAGAATGTCCGATATGCCATTTGCAATAATCAAGGAAGATGTTAACAAGAAGGCTATGGTCACGTTGGAGTTCACCTATAGTAGATTAAAAATTTCAACCACACATGCAAAATGATAAATAGTAAAAAACTCGTTGTAATTCATTATTTATTATTTATCACTTTGTGTCCCTAACAAGAAATATAGATCATTTAATAGCCAGTTTTTCTTTAGGCTCATGCTTTCATTTTTCTTATTACTAACTTGAATTATTTTGTTTCTTTGCTTTCTTCATCTCACTTTCAAATCGGAATTTTATTTGCCACTCATGCGGTAACTTGAATGGTAACCCACTCCTGTTAATGCCTTCTCATAAATGTCTCATAAATATGGAAATTAATTAGGGATGACAGAAATTCCTATGGGAACGAAACTCTCAATAATTTTCTTGAGAGAGTATGAAAATGATTTTATACTTAATTTCTTATTTAGAAAAAGGACGAGAAAGATCTTTTACCCAATTTCTTATTTGGAGAATAGATGGGAATAAGGTAGAATCCACATCCCCTCTCCATTTCCACATTTTAATTTTTATTTTTCTACAATTATTAGTGAATAAATAATAAAATTTAAATTGTCAAATATTAAATATTGGTGTGAACAACAAATATCAAAATATTTATACAAATAATATAAATATTAGTTAATATAAAGACTTTGATGTAATTTAAACTTAACTACAGCTAAAAGCTCACGATCTTACAAACTCACAATTTACAAATCAAACCCTAATTATCCATCCTTACAATCTTATCCATCCTTCCCAAATTATTGGCACCGCCAGTCAACACCGAGCTCATCCTCATCTCATCATACTTAGTAGCACGCTCATCTCATTAATTTAGATATTTATATCCATTTTATTTATTTCATTATTGATATAAAAATAATTTCTTTTTCTTTTTGTTAAAGCATTATGAAGATTAATAAAGATAACTATTCTAATGATTTATATTTTGTATTGTGACTCTTGTAATAGATTAATTAATGTTAATATAAGATATATTGTGAAACTTTATTTAAATTTTTTATTTTGATATGATTAAATCAAGTACAGAAACTACAAATGTATCAATTCTTCGAAGATTGGGAATCCTTGAGGATTTTTGTTATTTATTTAGGTATCCCCATCCCCTCCCCTCTCCTATACTCAAACAATCTTGACCGGAATGAGGGAGGGAATGGGGACATATACAAAATATCAAGGATGAGTACAGGGATATCGATCCTCTCCTCGGCTCATTGCCATCCCTAAAATTAACATATCTACAAAAAAAATGTATATACATGTCTAAGAGTATTCATAATAACCGCTCTTAATATATATAGGTGTTGGGAAAATATACTCTTTAAAAGCATATGTGTTTATTTAATTATAATAAATAATTTTTTTTATTAATAAAATAAATGAGGTATTTTATTCAAATATCTTAATTACATAATTTTTTGAGTAAAGTCGATTCAATCATATTATATGTATTTATGTGATCACCATGTAGATTCACAGAAGACATAAATACAAGTTTTCTCATGATTAAATAAATTAAGTTCGCAGTTAATAAATAAAGTTGGGCACTTTATTTAGGTTTAAACTGTAGTAAATTCATTAAATGATTTGTCTTGATCATGTATGAATTTACTGATGTAGTTTGACTACATTGAGCTGGATCACATATGAGATTTAATTAACCTTGAAATGACTGTCAGACTTATTAAATCTCATAAGCATTGATTTTACTGTAATCTTAATCTTGAGTTAGTTATGATTTCTTGATTGTAATTGTTATTCCATTTAAGTTACCAATGGGCACGACACATACTTATGGTTAAGATTACCCGGTAATTTGGTAGGAGCAATTATGAGTATTAGAGTTATAGATTAACAATATAGAGTTTTACAACATATCTCTTGATGGGTTTTCGGTACTTAATCATAGAATTCTCTGGTCAGAGTGTGTCAACATTTTTAGTATGTTGAAAATGATCATTAGAGAAAATCAGTAAGTATCAAGGAACAAAATGTAATTAAATTGATTGGACAGTTGAGATATCGATTTGATTAACAATATGATACAAAGAATTGAGCAGTAAAGAAATCAATGTGGCTTGGGACGAATTATTATTCGAACATATAATTATGGAGGTCAGTTCCAATCTTATAGTGGAGCAAAGTTAGAATTAAATGATTAGGCTTGTTTAATTACATGCTTAATTATTGTAGCCACTATTGTATGTTCCCAAATGATCCCCGGGTTAGCTCATTTAATTGACTGCACCGCTATTAGATTAATAAGTAAGATAACTAGTTATTTAGGTTAAAAGCCTAAATATATTATTTAGTGGAAGTTTCATATAATATGCTTATGTCTAAGGGGCATTATGTTACTTTACAAGATGGGCCCCTATGACAAGAAAAAGCAAGTAATGTGACTTTTATTTTTTTGAGCCTAGGGTTTTCACTAGATAAAGATATAAAATGACTTATTTTCTCCCAAAAGAAGATAACAACCACTTTATACAGTTTAGAGAAAAAGGATTTGAGAGAAAAATTCTCTCTAATTTTGAGAGAAAAATTTTCTCATATTAGTTGCTTTTAGTGGTGATAAAGACACCTACACGTCAAGTATAAATCAAACTTGAGTTATAACCGGAAGATCGTTTGGGACGGATCGTGATCTAACCAACGTGGGGGAGATGAATCGTGATCTGGGAGCCTAGAATAATTTTCATTGTTCATCTTCTCGGATTATTAAGGTACGATTTTTATATTACGAATTCTTATGTATTATATGATATTGATTCTAAATTTTTTTTTAAAAAAAATTGATTTTTCTCCAACAATAGTAACAAAGTTTTAGTCGTGTCACAATAAATACTGCATTATTAGTTTATATCACAATAAAAATGATCAATAATGTTAATAGTAGATCCTGATTATAAATATCATACCATAGACATATTTTAAGTCCTTCGAATATGCATACACTCCCTTTAGTATATGAAAATAAAAAATAAAAAAAGAAAGAAAGAAAGAAAAGAACGAGAGCTGTGGGATGCCATACAACATCGCCATGAAAAGTGAATAAAATTTTGAGGGATAGGCTGCATCATTCGTTCATGAGTTTAGTGAAATTGAGTATCTCTACCATAGAGCAATTTTTTTTATCGTTAAAACTTTTTTTGATATATAGGTTAAATAATTGTAGTTTAAAAGTTATACTAAAATATTTGATAAATATTATCTGCTATAACTTGAAGGCAAGTTGATTTAATCAACCACTTTTATAATTAAAAATTTATAGTATTTTTACTATTTTTATCAAAATTATTACTTAAAAATTAAATTTACTATGCACTATTAATTTTTTTTTTATAATTATAATTTTTTTCATAACAATTACAATTTAAAATTTACAATATCTCGATATCAAAAAACACCACAATCTATTATAGTGATCATTTGAACTTTCAATGGTTAGAATTGAAAAACACTTGCGGGTTAAAAAAACATATGAAATTAGGTACAGAAGTAGTAACCAGGCACAACTTGGCAATTGCCTTGGTGCATATTGGGTCAACATAATTCAACCAAAGTCATTAATGATGATAGCGATTGACGCCAAGGATCTCCCACGTGAAAGAAATGAGTGAAACAAAAGAATTTACGTAAATCTTTTACTTACGGTTGAAATCATTTCAAAGCACACCACACAATTCTTTTGAATTTGATATTGAAGCCTTCAAAAAGACTTTTTTTTTTTTTAATAAAAAGGATGGTAATAATTTTTGTTGCAGCGATGCTTACGGCACTTTCCAGCCAAAAAACATGCTTCAATTTATGCACGAAAATGCCATTGATTGCTCCTTTTGGAAAGCAAAATTTATACTTTATTTTGATCTGGAAAGAGCAAGAAACTTGCCTTGTCTTATCAAACGGCTCTTGTGCATGCACTGAATTTACTTACCGGTGGTCAAGCTCTGGAGTCAGCAATATCATGAACATTAAATTCTAGAAGTAATCATGTAGTAAGTTTCTTAGAAGCATGCATTGATTATTTTAGTAGTAAAACTATTAGTGCAGGCTCGATTAAAAGAAGCGGGAGAAGAGAAGAAGAATCAAGAATGGAAAGAAGAGAGATGAAGAAAAAATGAGATAAAAATAAAGTCAATCTCAATTTAATTAAATAAAATAATTTTTTATTCTCTTATTAATTTGCTTTTCCTTTCCTCCTTTCCTTTCCTTTCCTTTCTCTCTTTTCTTTCCTCTCCTTTCCCTTCATTTATTCAAACTAAGTATGCAACAATGTCCTAGAATTAATCATAAATCAAAAGCAAAATCAAAGCCTAAAAAGGGAGGGTCAAATGTTTTATATTAAGCAAACCACAATTTCATGTCAATGGAGAGCAATAATTGGACTAAAAAAAATGCGTTTCATGACAACCACTAGCTATGATAGAACAACACTAGGTCCACTACCTAGAAGAAATTATATGAAAGACAGAAAAGAGTTCACATGATGCTCTGATGTCCACCCCAAGTGTGAGGAAAATGCTGCCAAAACATAACAAATTTGGTCCAAGCATCCAAGCACTTGTCTACAAATACCGCCAATTCAATGTAAACTTCCAAGAGTACTTTTCTAAAAGTTAAGCACATAGGTAAATGTGGAAGCCACTATTAGTAGGGTAAAGCGCATCGCTGCAATGTGGGAACCACTATTAGTAGGGTAAATTTATTAATCACCCCCTTTTTCACATG
The DNA here is from genome assembly GCA_030449925.1 of Citropsis articulata. Lineage (NCBI taxonomy): Eukaryota > Viridiplantae > Streptophyta > Magnoliopsida > Sapindales > Rutaceae > Citropsis > Citropsis articulata. The sequence continues at coordinate 1,442,459 of JASUUH010000108.1, read as the reverse complement.
TGGCAAAAAATTGAAAGGTTTTTTTTTTTTTGTTAGATAAGTAACTACTCTAACATAAGGATTCTTCTGCCTTACCTTACGTTTAATGTAAGATACTATCACACACAACAACAGTGGTCGTAAGGTAGAGTGTTCCCTAATATAATAGGTTTATGTGAAATAAAAAATTATTCTAAATATTTAAAAATGAGAATTTAAAATTCTAAATTGCTTTATTTAAGTATAATTTCATATAGATATGTGATTCTAAATAATATTAGTAATAACGTGCATAAATGAGTGATAAATGACTTTTATTTCCCCCTCGCATCTATTTAGAAAGCGTTCATATCCCATGAAGTTAGGTCATGACGAAACCATTAGACAGATTTAAGTAAAATTCTAAACGTAAATATAAGTAACTAATAATGCAAATTTTTCAATAAAAAGATAAAAAATTAAAAATGAAAAACAAAAAAGGTTCAAAAGCAGCATGTCGCCCTTCAATAATGTTGGTTGACACGTGACATTAATTGAGCTGAATTGCAATTTGCCAACGCATTATTTTGGGGGGTGTGACGTTGCTTATTTCTGAAAGCGGCAAATCACGTTTGGTGGGATTCAGAAATTGAGAAAAAGGCTTTGTTTTGGGATCAATTTAAAATATGTACTGCAAAAGCAACTCAAGAGAAAATGGAATTTATTTTCAATTTTGGAGATAGGCACGTCTATTTGGACAGAAATATTGATTAACGATTCTTAATTTACACTTAAAATGGTTAACTGTAAATGGTGTTAAAAAAAAAGTCAATGGAAAAGATTCAATTATATAAAATTTTTTAGTTTTAAAGAGGAATTTAGGGTGAGTGTTTGAGATTACAAACCCTAAATGCTTTTATTTCAGCACACAGGAAAGCACTTCCGAATGGCAAAGCACAACCACCCAAAATTCAAAGAACGAGTATATTTCTGAAAAAATGCATGTTTTCATCTGGAAATTGGAAGTTAAAACTCCAAGAAGAATCAAGATTATGACTTACCCACAAAAATGAAAAAGAAAAAGTAGCATTTGGCATTTATGGATAAAGAAAACAAGTAAACTGCAAAGAAGAAAGTGATGAAAATAACAAAACGTTTCATGTGATCATGGTTCTTTAACGAGGCTGTGGACCTGTTGATCAAATGAAATTGATCGTGAATCATGATTCAAGCATTACCCTATCTATCGATGGAGAATTCAATGGCTAAGGGACCACGCAGCCGGTAATTTTCACATATCACACATTTCTTAGTAGAGGTGGGCGAGGGGATAACATGGTCCATCATTTAATTTTCAAAATAGGAAAATAGTTTGTCTATTGTAGCAAAGAGGTCCCTGGCTTTATTGTAATCATCTAATTGCACTAAGCCACTCGGCCTTTGGCTGTGTGGATGGGACTCTTGCTCTGTCTTGGAAGTGGCAGTTCAGCATAACGTTATGAGGGGTATTTTGCGGTGCTATTAAATGAAGACAATCTTATAAAACGCATAAGATAGGTAGACGTCCTTAGAATATTAATGAGGTTAAAATCTGGTGAGCTAATTTAGCGTCGATATTTATAGTTGGTCACAATAATAGTTTGGTTTGTAAATACTCAGTTATAGTTTACATTGTAATGAGTTATAATTTGAGTATGTCTACGTATAATAAAAAAAAAAAAAAAAATCATCTAATTGCACTAATAATATTAAGTTCTGACAATCACAATCACAGTGTAAAATATATACAAGCTAAACTTAACTAGCATATCTTTAGCCAGTTTGGGTAGTATTGTGATTTTATCACTTAACGCATTTTTTTCACAAAGCAGATCTATCCACTTTTGTTTATGCATTATGTATTTTACTTTACATTACTTTAGTATAACTTTATATTTATGCTAAAAAGATTCCCACGTTAATTAACTACTTTTTTGAAGGTCTAAAAAGTCCTCCCGTCTTGTAGTGGCTTGTCAAAAGAAACGGAATCATAAACCAAAGGCTATCAATTATGTTGCAGTAAAGGTCGAGAATTCGTTTGGAACAAATGGACCAACTACGTCCTCATTCGAAAGAAAATAAAAATTGAGTGACCTTGGTATCATTATCCCATAAATATAATTGGAATTTTCAAGAAAGAAAAACCCTAGTGAAATTCTCCTCTCTGAGTATGTAGTTGCCTTAAGAAATGGCTACAGGAATATACTATTTTATTAATGATGGTTGGTAGGGGCTGTGGGCTCACCTATATTAATTTTTTGTTATGTCATCAATTCATTTGTACTTTTCGTCGGAGGATGGCCACTCAATGTTAATGGAGCTCGCATTGCCACAAATCAATTTCGTGGCTTGCATCTTCAGTCGAGAGACAAGTCTCTCTTGTCCCTTGGATAAATCGTTCGGGCCTCTTTACAGTATATGCATGCATGCATACCACTTTGAATTATCAACGATCAAAAGTTATCTGTCATTTTTGTTTGAATGTCTTGTGCTATTAAAGTTAAAAATGTTAGAAATAAAAATGTTTTTCTCAACAGAAACTGCTTTTTTTAAATCACAACAATACAATCACAATGAATATGGCTTGGTCTACCTAAATCACAATTAATATGATATCGTCCATATTTTTATTTTCACAAATATTAAAAGGATGTCTATTTCATTCATAAATTACATAGTAGAAGTCTACCTTTATGTCATTATTTAATTTTGAGAGGAGATTAATGAATTTCCATTAACAAGTTCGAACAATAGTTGATCACTCAATCTATATAAGTTTTAGATTTTATTAATTTTTATTAGCATTTCGACCATATGAGAATGCCTAAACTGTGAAAATGGTTTCCCTAATGTACCATTATTAATTGCATATATTTATGTTTAAAATGTTACTTAAATTTGTCTAAATGACTTTTTCATGACATAACTTCACGGGATATGAACTCTTTGTAAATATATGTGCGAAGAAAAAAAAGATCATTTATCACTCAATTATGCACGTTATTTCTAACTTATTTATAATCACATATCTATCTAAAACTCTACTTAAATAGTACAACTTGAATATTGAATTCTCATTTCCAAATATTTAGAATAATCTTTTATTTCACATGTTAGAGTAGTTATTTATTCTCTTGAAATAATGCGACACATGATCGTAATCTTTTATTCACTTGAAAACAGCGTCATATCATTTTGAGTCATACATGCATGAGCCCAAAGCCTGAAAGCCTCACAAGCCACGAATCACCGGGAAGGATGCGTAGGGCCGGCCATTTTGTGCGAGAGGATTTACATGTCTCATTACGGAAGATATTCTTTAATTATTGAATATAATGTGCATTAATTTATTGGTCAATGAACCATCAATAATGAGTTTCAATGAATTATTGGAGTTATGCGACAGGCATTAACTTTATTCTTGGGACTGCCTTGTGCATCATTAATGTTTTCGCAATAGTAATTGAAAAAAAAAAGAAGAAAGCTCACATTTAATATTTTGTCATTTTTTTTTCTTTAAAAAAAGCTCTCATTTAATATGAACAATGGAAATGATTTGTTCCATTTAATCCAATTATACACATCACAATAAAGCGTAGGGTTATTTCAACTTAAATTTCTAACTTAAAATTGTGATATAAATTTTAAGTAGTTGATTCCAAATAATTAAATAGACTATATTATAAGAAAAAGTAGCATTTACTTTTGGTTATTCATCCACCATTGAATTTTTTGAAGTCAATAACTCTAGATTTATGTTAAAATATCATAACCGATTAAGGAAGTATTCATTTAAACATCCCCTCACACAAATATCAATGATGTGGGTATATCTATTGGAGGGAGATAAATTTCACCATTATTGGATATAAATCTTTAATTATGTTAAGTAGATTTTAGTACAAACTCCTAATAGGAAAAAAAAAACTAAAAATTAGGAACTAAAAAGTGTTAGCATAAATTTATTAGGCACTAAAAAGTGTTAGCATAAATTCAAACTCCTAAAGCAGATATTAAAACAAGGTTTTGGTTTGTTGGTGGGCTCGTCCTTAAGAATTTAAATATTTTGGTTGAGTGCTGCTAAGTTACAGTTGCTGTAACTTACAGCCCCTTAAAAATAATGTGAACAGTGATAACAAGTTGTGGAACCTGCATAATTTTTGAAGGAGTTGTAAGTTAGTGCGATGGTAATTTAGCAAAATCCTTTCTCGTCCTGTAAATTTGGGATGGGTATATCTTTTCCAAATATTAGTTGGTTCAGGTTTTCTAGCCAGTGAGTGTTTTACAAATGCAGCATTATCGGTAAATTGTAATCAATTAAAAAGAAATTGTAAAAAGTGAAAAATGTTGGGTGTAAAATTTCTTTTACAGAGGGACCCATAAAAATAAGGGTAAAAGTTTTATAAGGAGCCCACACGTATGTTGAATAGTGAAAACGGTCACAGATGGCCCCACTGACGGTTGGGGAAAAGATACCGTCACAAGTCTTTTCAAAGATTGTCTTAAACAAACCAATTAGAAACTGGCCAAGTGTCCTCTCCGAAACACCAATCATTCGCCACTCGCAAAAACTCGGAGCGTGTTAAATACGTGCGCTGTTAACACGATCGGTCACTCGCTGTCACTCATTCATTGTTTTAGCGGTTTGCTTATCATCACTTATTCAGCACTTATCATCACTCACGAGTCACGGTCGCCGTTACCTTTCCCCTCCAGCACGTTCTCACAAAATGGACCCCGCGTGGATCCAAACAATTCTAAAAGTTTTTTGCTGTCACCTGATTTTGCCACGTATAAAGTGCTTTAACACGTTTCACGCTCCCCTTCTCGCCTTCACTCGTGTCACCTCGTACGTGAGGTCCAATGAAGCTTGAGGAAAATTTTAAAATGTGAAAAAAGCGTATTAACAGCAAGTCCCTATATTTTGACAAAATTGTAAGAACAGGGTTTGCGTTTTTCTTTTCTCAAGAACCATTGACATATAGGAGTGATAATTGTAAAGTAGAGATGATCTAAAATTTGAGTGAGGAGTTCAACTATAACACGATTAAACATTGTAGTAATTATGACCTATTAAGTGATTGATAATACATGAGAATTAAGCTACATTTATCATATTTTTTAAAAAATATTTAATTCTGTTCAAATAAAAATTTATCCAAATTTAAGCATATAGTATTATAAAATAGTTTTAAAAAAGTATATTAACACAACGATAATTGGTTACACACTAATGACTCTATTTAATTTATTTAAAAGCAATGATATGCATATGCTTACAAATCTAGGATCCAAAGTTTATGTTTTGGATAATATGATAGTATTGAGATGAGTTGATAATTACTCATTATTGTATTGAATTTATATTTTATTTTTGATCCTACTAATAAACATGTCATATTTATTTTGACACATTATACTAACTTGAATTGTCACTTTTATTATTGTCAAATTTCATTATTTTATTACTAACTTCAAATGTTATATTTCTGAAATTAGCTTATTCACATGTCATATTTGTTTTGACACATTATACTAACTTGAATTGTCACTTTTATTATTGTCAAATTTCATTATTTTATTACTAACTTCAAATGTTATATTTCTGAAATTAGCTTATTCAGAGCTTCATTTGTTTCAAATCTTTTAGGAGTATAACAGTTAAATATTCAATTTTATTAATAGATTAGTCTGATAGAGACTCATATGAAAGAAACGTATAAACCATGCCCTTACCTTGTGATTCCATTACAAATTAGGGACCCAAATACAATTACTCCAAACAAAAGCACTAAAGCAGTCCCTTAGGCTATGTATTTTGCATGGTCAAGCTTCACTAGGAACCAAGCACCAATAATAGTATTGAGCTGGGGCCACAGCCCACTCTCTTCTCGCCACGTGTCGCTCCAACTTGCCATTTTCTCTATATATACATGCCATTGTTGCGGAGAAATCATACGCAGATTACCAAGCTTGAGTTTCGAAAGTTAAGAGGGTTGAGTTGTGTGAGAAGTGAGAACTGAGAAGGAGAGTTGTGTTCAGAAACAGCAAGACGAAACAGCTCTTCTTCCAATAAATCTCAAAGCATTTGCTTGGTTTTATTTAAAGCAATTTTCTCAGCAAACTCTTCTTCTAATAAATTTTAAAGCATTTGTTTGGTTTTTATTTAAAGCAATTTTCTCAGCGAAGTTTTCAATTTTTTCTCTAAAATTTTCCTGGGAAAATGTTTGTCGAAAATTTCAAGGTTGAGAGCCCAAATGTGAAGTACACAGATGATGAGATTCACTCTGTGTACGATTATGAAACCACTGAGCTTGTTCATGAGAACAGAAATGGCACTTATCAGTGGATTGTCAAGCCCAAAACTGTCAAATATGAGTTCAAAACCGATGTTCACGTCCCTAAACTTGGGTACGTTTGCGAAAAAAATCCAATTTTTTTATGTGAAAGATTTTTTGTTTTCCTTATCATGAGGTTTATTTTGGTGGGTCAATTTCAAAACTAATTTTTTTTTTCATACATTTTTTTATGATTTTGATAGGGTTATGCTTGTGGGTTGGGGTGGAAACAACGGCTCAACTCTCACGGGTGGTGTTATCGCGAATCGAGAGTGAGTTTATTCTGAAATCTTTTTGACCTATATTTTTAGCTTTTGCATGTCAACATTTTTATTGATATAATTGTTGTTGTCAGGGGAATCTCCTGGGCCACAAAGGACAAAGTGCAACAAGCCAATTATTTTGGTTCACTTACCCAAGCATCAACAATTAGAGTTGGGTCTTACAATGGAGAGGAGATTTATGCTCCATTCAAGAGCATTCTCCCTATGGTAATTTTGAGAAATTGAACTGTCTTTGCTGTTATTTTTCATAATTGGTTCTAGATTAAGTTAAAATTTCAATTTTAATTTGCTTGTAAATTCAGGTGAACCCAGATGACATTGTGTTTGGAGGATGGGACATTAGTGACATGAACTTGGCTGATGCCATGGCCAGGGCTAGAGTGTTTGATATTGATCTTCAAAAGCAACTTAGGCCCTACATGGAATCAATGGTCCCACTTCCTGGAATCTATGACCCTGATTTTATTGCAGCCAATCAAGGGTCGCGTGCCAACAACGTGATCAAAGGAACCAAGAGAGAACAAATGCTACAAATCGTCAAAGATATTAGGTACATGTAGTTAGTTAATTACTTGTTTTGGCTACAAGGGCTTTAATTGATTTTAAGGCATTGATTTGTGTTTGTTTGTGTTGATTAGAGAGTTTAAGGAGAAAAACAAGGTGGATAGGGTTGTTGTACTGTGGACTGCTAACACTGAGAGGTACAGTAATGTGATTGTCGGGTTGAATGACACAATGGAGAACCTTCTTGCTTCACTTGACAAAAGCGAAGCCGAGATTTCTCCTTCCACCTTGTATGCTATTGCTTGTGTTCTTGAAAATGTCCCTTTCATCAATGGAAGCCCCCAAAACACCTTTGTACCAGGTTCTAAAGCTTTGTGATCTTTGGTTGGTTCAGTTGAAGTTTCATAGAGAAGTATGAGGTTATGCTTTAGTTTGTTTTCCTAAATTGGGTTGTGTTTGCAGGGCTTATTGATTTGGCTATTAGGAGGAACAGTTTGATTGGTGGAGATGACTTCAAGAGTGGGCAAACTAAGATGAAATCTGTTTTGGTTGATTTCCTTGTTGGGGCAGGAATCAAGGTATATAAGGAGATTGATTCTAATGCCCCTGTTAATTTAATATTGCTTTAACTTTATTGAAAAACCTAACTGGGAAAGTGATTTCTTAGTGATTTTTCTGTATGATGATGATATTGACTGGTTGCTTTGTCTGATTGATGTTGATATGGTACACAGCCAACATCAATTGTTAGCTACAACCACTTGGGAAACAATGATGGAATGAATCTTTCAGCCCCTCAAACCTTCCGCTCCAAGGAGATTTCCAAAAGTAATGTTGTTGATGACATGGTCTCCAGCAATGGTATCCTTTATGAGCCTGGTGAACATCCCGACCACGTTGTGGTCATCAAGGTAATTTCACCTTGATTAATAAGGGAAATGTTTACTGCAGTCATGTATGTGCATGTCCTTAAATATTGTGACCAAGTGTGGCCAGCAGAGTTCTTGTCACATTGTATTGTAAATACTTCGTTATTTTGTTAGTTGGTGGGTCTGACTGTTGTGTGGTGGGGTATTTTTGTTTCTATAGTATGTTCCATATGTTGGTGATAGCAAGAGAGCCATGGATGAGTACACATCAGAAATTTTCATGGGTGGCAAGAACACCATTGTGCTGCACAACACGTGTGAGGACTCTCTTTTGGCTGCTCCAATCATTCTAGATTTGGTTCTGCTGGCTGAACTCAGCACCAGGATCCAGCTCAAAGCTGAAGGAGAGGTTTGTTTATTGCATATTTCAGTTTTTTGTCTCCCCAACATTAGAATTTTGTAGTATCATGGATCTTTGCTTTTGGATTGTTACTGGTTGTGATAAAGTAATAAAAGAAAATAAATTATAATTTGGTGTTGAATTTTTTCAGGGCAAATTCCACTCTTTCCACCCTGTGGCTACAATTCTCAGCTACCTCACCAAGGCACCTCTGGTAGGTGTTCGATGACCCTTCTTGGAAGAATTACATAATGCTCTTTTCTTGATGTTAATCATAAAACTTGATGAATAATTAGTAAGCAAACTTCATTTCTTCTGGGAATTCAGGTCCCTCCAGGCACACCAGTGGTGAATGCACTGTCGAAGCAGCGTGCAATGCTTGAGAACATTCTGAGGGCTTGCGTTGGCTTGGCTCCTGAGAGCAACATGATTTTGGAATACAAGTGAAGAACTTGCTGGGGAGAAAAGTGGAAGGAACCAGTATTCCCTTTCTCTGTCACCAATCAAAGCTGTGGTGGTCCACTTAATTACTGATTGTAATGTCTTGTGTCATGAAATTGTGGTTAGTATTAGTGTCCTGCATGTTTGCTCTTTTATTTTATTTTTTAATGAACGGGTGCTGGAGTGTAGCCTATTGCCTTTGTAGCTCATTTCGGAGCAGGCAATCTCTTGTATTGCAAGTAGATAATATATGGAAGTTCATAAATAACTGTATTGCGGCAAATTTGAATCTCATCTACATCCTTACTTCTTAACTAAATGATCAACCAACATAATGTTCATCATTCATCAGCCTCTAGTCATAAAATTTTTTGACGACTATCAATCACTTGAGTGGAATAGATTGAACTATTTGATGATGATTTTGATTGATCAACTTTGAATGGTCTCTGATTGAAAAGGGAAAGAGCACTACAATGGTCCCATCATATCTCTTCCTCCATTTCCTGCAAGCATGTGGGGAGCTCATTATTTTTGGTAAGTGGGCAAAACTGAAGAGGGGCCAGAAATCTGTTCGCAAGCATGCTGATGAAAAATTTAAGACAATGCCCTACATTATTAATTTATTAAGTGTAGGACGGTGGTCCCTTGGAAATTTTGGAGTCTGATGTTTGATAAATCGTTGTTATGATCAGTAAATTTTAATAATCAGGTGCCACGGTATTCCCATATAATTTTCAGCGAATTCTTCTAGACCAAAAAGTACCCGAATATGGTCCAGCTTCTTGTTTGCTTCTGCTTCAGATTACACGAGCTAAAGCATGGAGCCACAATAATTGAAGTGTTGTTTGGTCATTGTTGATTAGTGCATTATTGTATTGCTGTAAAACCAGCTGTATTTCTATGTTTTACTGCAAGACAAATACTACGTTATTCCAGTCAAAATATGGATGCCTGTGGGACACAACTTTGTATAAACCGCATAGCTTTCAATTAATGTCTAGACTAAACTTGTTATATTGGGAAATTTACCCTCACGCTTCTCCTCTCCTTTCTCCGCCTCTCTCTCTCCTCTCTCTCTCTCTCGGTGATCATTGTGTCGTGTTGTGTGGCCGGCCACATGACGACCGGTATCGCGCGTTGTGACTGTCACAGCCGTCGGCCTCATGACGGCGACAAGGCGCCGACGGCTGCTGCTCCGGGCTGAACCGTCATGGCGGCGGCTGCCTCACCATGGGTTGGGCCAAGGAAAGCGCTGGCGCATATCGCATCACTCACAAGCGGCAGTAGGATAGCTCACGCTCGCACGCACTGCGCCGCTACGCTACCGTGAGACAGGCCACGCACATAGTTCACCAGCAGTTGCCGTGCAGGCGGGCGCTGTCGTCATGCAGCCTCAGGCTGGTGGCGCGACAGGCAGCTGTCACGCCTGGCTCAGTGAGGCCTCAGCAGGCTGCAGGGCGTCGCGCTACTGTGGCATGGCGCGGCGACGAGGCACGCCTGCCGCCCTGTCACGAGTCACGGCTGCGGCTTCTCAAGGTGGCGTCGACGCCCGGCGCTGTCGCCGCACCGCCAGTGCCAAAGCGTCGCACCAAATGTGTGCAGCCTCCGATAACGCATTATAATTGTTTTTTCCGACATGAATATTAATGTTTTGTAATAACCAACATAGTCGACTCACGGACTGGCGCGACGGGCCCGTCGCCGGCGACGGCCTCCGTAGCACTTATCGCAAAGTGGGGAGTCACGCCGCAGTCATTCAGACCATTTTTACTTTCCGTTCAAATAATAAAACGATTCTTACCAAGAATACAAGAATGCCGAACGTTATTAGATCCGATCGTTTATTTTTTCCGATATTTGTCGCCACCAGAGCGCAAATGATTAAGAGCCAGGGTATGTTTTTTAGTTGGTCTCAAACGAACGAAACTGTAAGAATTTAAATTAAACTTTACGTCTTAACGCTGATGAAAAAGTTAAGTTAATGCTAATCGCGAAAATCGAGAAAGTTTTTCTAATATCAGAATTTCCCTGTTATATTCACTTCTGTCAAACCGTGCACATAAATTGAATGCGGCAATCATGGACTTCTAGATCTCTCCTGTTAAGTGAAATTTTCGGATACAGAACAGTGGCTGTTCAGGATTCTACGTTCTGATTGGAACCGTATGCATAATTATAAGATTGCATTTTGGCCATACGCGGCACACTTGTGGATATAAAATTCCTGCCACTATTTTGAGTATGAAAATTATTTGCTTTAATTCAAAATTTCGGGCCTGCTACTGGCTTCTGCTTCAGATGAGATTGAGAGCTTGCATTATTGCTGGGGTTTCATAGTGTAAGCTGATTGGGATGGATAGGGCACAAGCTGGGCTCGAAAATGTTTGGATTTGTACAACCTAAAATGGACAGACTTGCCCATTGGTTGGGCTGGGCTATACCGTTGGACAAAGAAGATTTATGTACATGTGCAATCTCTGAATTATTTAATATTTTTCTTACACCCCCTCCACCCTACGCAATGAAGATTATATGTTTTGGCCTTTGGGACGCTTATTTTCACAATCAAACATTAAATAGGATTACCGGGTAATATTATAGCACATCCCATATTTCTATCTTCATTATTAGGAGGATATCTATCTCCACAAATTTTTTATTGAGAGAGAAATAATAGAGTTCCCAAGCCTTTCGACCAAGGTTTTGCTGGTAAATAAAATAATGTTTATATATATATAAATCCTTTTAGCAAATTAAAGTTTTGGCAATTATTTTGTCATGTGAATTTTCATTAATTAATTAATTAATTGTGGGAGATTTGTATTTTTTTTATCTTAAAACAAAATAATTTTATTAGTAGTTTTATTGAAACAAGTGACAGAATGGCGGATAAGCGGCGACACTACTTGATGAATTATTTAATTGTCTTTAATATTCAAAATTTAGTCTTTTTTTAAATTTTTTTTTCATAAATGATCATGCTAGAGCGAGAAATTTATTGAAAATAAAATAACACCAAAAGATAACAACAATTTACTGTTTCTTGATATTATTTTTTTCTTTAGAAAGGTTTGGTTTGCAAAATTTAAATTAATTTTTAACGCTTTACATCATCTAATGTCCAAATTCTAGTGGCCAATTAAAAAAAAAAAAAAAACTCAATCCCATGGGGACTTGTTTGCTATATTGTTGCATTTGTTATTAATTTAGTAACTTCGTAAACATAAACATAGACAAATGATTGTTGTAAGAGACCTTTTTATTAGTTCTGATCTGATACAATTCTAAGAAGGAGATGATAGAATTGGTATGAAACAAAGAGGATATGAAATAGGAAGAAAATCGGGGGGCCATCTTCTTCTTCATTGATGTGAATTATATATAGACACCATAAAGAAGGGGGATGACAGTGGAATTTGATAGTGGAGCATTACTGGATAGAGCAGTGGGCGTCAAGTTGGAATCCATCAAAGCTTGCATTTATAACACTCCTCCTTGGATTCACTATTTAGGTATTATTATAGGAGTTTAATACTGTCTCGTTAAAATCTTGCCAATAAAACACAGTGGAACAAAACTTGATCGAAGGAAAAAGAGTATAATGCACAATTATCTCACATGGCTGCATAGTTATTCTCTTTAAAATATACTCCCCTTGATGACATTTGATGTGATTTTAAATTACCTCATCAAAAAACATTGTTAGTAAAACCAATGAGAAAACCTGGTCAAAAGAAAAAAGGAGTATAGTGCACATGTGTCCAAAATTACTGTAATTCTTCCCTTGTAAGATTACGTTTTTCTTGATAAATACTCTTTTTGATGAGTACTCCTCCTGATCACAATATTTATTAATTTGATAATTTGTTGATGTGATGCTTGCCGATGCCATATACAATTTTCTCAAAAATGATGTAGGTAAAGCTTTTATAAATATGTTAGCTAAGTTATCTGTGGAGCGTAATTGTCTGATATCAATATTCTATTTCTGTTGGAGCTCATGAGTGTATAATTTAGGTAAAATATATTTTGTCATGTCCCCTTTAATGTATCATCTTCTGAGTTGAGCTATACATGCAGCATTATCTTTATATATCACTATTGAGATATTTGAACTTAAAGATATTCTACAAGTACTTTGAATATGATTGATTATAAATCACAATCATATGCATTCTCAACTGGTTTCATGTAGTGCAAGAATTTAAAAGTGGTTGGAGGATGTTGTGACAAGAGTATGTTTTGTAGACTTCCAAAAAATTGATGTGACATTAAAAGTAAAAACATATCCTGTTTATGAACAAGTTTTATGGGAATTAGACAAACAACCTGCATAAGCTCAACCAACAAGACTTGAATTTTTTGTTAGTTCATTAAAATAAAATAAAGCCAATCAATTGTTCATCGAAGATAATGAAAAATGTATTTAATACCATCATATTGTTTTCTAGTTGGTTAGGAGCTAAATCGAGCTAATAGGTTAATAGAAAATGCTATGTCTGATCTAGTACATTGTGCTAAATACATCATAGCACCAATTATATTTAGATATGATATTTTTAAATCAAGTATCTGTTCATTATTCTCTTTAGGATGAAAAGGATCAAGCTACCAAACTATCATTAGAGTACTCCATGCGTAAGTTTTATCTATATTAAAACATTTCAAAATTATTTTAGTATAAATTGACAGATGGATAAAGATACCATTAGATGTATGCTCAATTTACAGCCTGAGACAATACTTAATTTTCCCAAATCTTTTATTTTAAATTCATTTTTCAGACAGTCAGTACTCTTTTGTAGCCTGGATAGTGGAGTGGGTGTCAAGTTGAAATTCCAAGATGGAATCAACAAATGGTGGAATCCATCAAAGCTTGCATCTATAACGGCATTTGTTTAATATTGGCTTATTGTTGAATTTGTTGAGAGAGTCATAGAAAAATAGAGATAATATAAAAATATTTACTGTCAATTTTTTTGTTTTAATTTCTTTTTTTCATAAAAATAAATCTATATTTTTACATACTTATGAAAATATAAACCAATAATATTTTCATGAAAGCATTAAATTATATAATTTTAATTTTGGTTATTTTCTTTTTACTATTTAATTTATTGTGAAATAACAAATAAGAGCAACAAGTATCGTACTCTAACATTTTACTACTAATGAATTACAAAATTTTGTGTTTTATTACTTTTCCGTTAGTTGACATATAAAATATCAATTTTGCCCTAACTTTAAGAAAAAAATTATTAATTACGTATAAAAATAAATTATTAGTTAAGTACAAATCACCATACTAAACAATTTTTATTGAATTAAATAAATTTAATTTTAATTATTAATTATCAATAAAAATAAAAAAATAAAAAAACTATAATTTGTATGTTATCAATTAAATATAAACTTGATTATTTAATAGTTGAAATGTCTGTGACTTTATGTATTTGTGTGTGCATGTCTTTGCATATATGTTTGTCTGTTAATTTTATTGATAATTAATAATTAAAAACTAGGTTGACATTTAATTAAATGAAAAATTATTGTAATGTATTACAACCTAAGGTTACCCCTTTTTTTTGGGTATAAATATAAACTTTTATTTTATATTTTGGGCTTTTGATACAATAGTGAAAATTATTAGTTTTTATTAGACTTTGTGTATTTTTTTCTTATAGTAAAGGCAAAATTATTATTTTATAGGTCAACTAGCAATCAACTAACCAAAAAAAAAGTAGTAAAATGTAATATTTTATAACTGTTTATTACTAAAGTATTGTGGTGGAATATTCATTGTACTTAATTGTTGTTTCACAATAACTTAATTAGTAAAATAAAATAATCTTTTTAGTTATAATTAAATTTTCAATACATTTAAAATGACAGTAGCTGTAGATATGTCCTTGTTATGAGGGTAAATTTTCTTTTCTTCTCTATAGTAAGAATCAATTGCTTCCTTGTATTTTCAATCTAAAATGTTGCAAATCTGTTAATTTCCAATTAAAATTTACTTAATTAGTCTCCACTCTTCACCTGCTGCATGTCAAAATTCTTTGAAATTTAATTTCTAAACTTTAACAAAATCTTTCCGACAGAAAGGTGTAACAATGTTTTAACTGATTTGTTCGTTATATTCAACTCTGTGTTGGTCTTTATTTTTGTGTTGATCTTTATTTTTACCTTTTAATTGATGATGCTATGGCTGACTTTAACCTTGTACAATCTAGGAATCTTCGTTTCAGCTAAACGTACACCTTGCGAGTCTATTGACAATTAGAACCCGAGTAATGGCCTATGCTTTCACGCAAGAATAATTTATTAAAGAGATATTATCATTTTACTACTAAAGTTTTACTGACATATCATGTCAGTATAAAGGTTTGCCGAAAAGTGCATTTTACTACCAAAGTTTTGAATAGTTATCATTTCACTACCATTCCGTTAACAAAACGTTAATGTTTAACAGAAATTATGTTAAAAATCGATTTTACCCCTAAGAGTTTGGTAGTAAAATGATAATTCTCCTAAAAATTCAGTAGTAAAATGATAATTCCACTAAAATTTCAGTAGTAAAATGATAATTCCCTTAAAAATTTGGTAGTAAAATGATAATTTATGTATCACATTAACAAAAAATTTTACTCTTACAGCTGGAAATGTCTTTGATACCTTTACGACATCAGCAAATTTTTAACGTTCTTAACGGAATGGTAGTGAATTGATAACGACGCAAATGTTTGGTAGAAGAAACGACTTTTCGACATAACCACAGACCGATACGAAACGTCGAATAAATTTAATCTAAACGATAATATCCCTTTATTAAAAAGTTAAACAATTTCGCTCATAATGATGCTTGAGTTTTTCATTGCCTTGATGTCGTTGTCATCTGCATTGAACCATCAAGGATGTTTAAGTCATATAGATAATTCACAGGTGATTATATACAAGCTTCCAAATCAAGGCCTGCATTTTCGATGCCAACGTTTTCAATAAGTTAAGAGAATATTGAAAGACGATATTTACTCATAATGGTTTACAGAACGGCCATGGAAAAAATTATAAAATCATTTCGTGCTGATAGATTTTTATATTATTTAATATTGTATGATGTTAACGTGGTTTATCATTATTTTTTAATTAACTATAAAATTATAAGGTTTTAAAGGTAGAATGATGCCGTCATTCTGATAATTTTTCTAGATATATGTATATATAGTACTCTTAAGAATATATATTCACAACTTTATTAGCATTTCCACATTAATTAACTCTTCAATAATTTCTCTCCTCTTTTGTCTTTCACAATGGTTGATGCAATCATTTCCGTTGTATTGGAGCAGCTGATTTCAATCGATGCTCAAGAGGCAAAAGAATCGTTGAGGCTTGTAACCGGTGTCGTAAAACAAGTGAAAAAGGTTACCAGGAATTTTCGAGTCATTCAAACTGCGCTAGTTGATGCTGAGAAAGAGTGTCGGACTCTGTGTGGATCAGCTTAAAGACGCCTCCTACGACATGGAGGATGTGTTGGATGAGTGGATCACTGCTAAGCTCAAATTGCTGTAAAGACAGGGGTTGATGATGTCAATGCCACTGCCCCCAAGAAGCCGGTATGTTCCTTCTTTCTCTCCCCTTGCTCTGGTTTCAAACAAGTCATTTGGGGTCGGGATACATAGTATTGCCCTGATTAATATATCTGATACACGTGGCCGATATGAAGAGAAGATTGTTCTAAAGAGCAAGTTGTTATGTGATAGCAATCGACAACAAAATGCCATTCATATCATCTCTTCTGTTAGGATGGGTGGTATCGGCAAGACGACTCTTGCTCAATTTGCTTACAATGATAATGATATGTAATAAATAATTTTGAGAAAAGAATGTGGGTGTCTATATCAAACCCTTTTGATGAGTTTAGGATTGCAAAAACGATCATTGAAGTTTTATCTCCCCAATTTAGGTGAATTGAATTCACTTCTGGAACACATACACATCTATATGAAGAATTTGATTGATTTGCAACCATCGTTTGAAAAGGAAAAACAAATATCTTATACGCCTGCAAGGCTGCAGTGGATGGATGATGAAATTGAAGCAAGCTATGAAGCAATAGGTGAAGCCGGAGGATCACCTCAAAATCTAGAGTCATTACAAATAGATTTCTATAGCGGCAAGTTCTGCAGTTGGATAATGTCATTAAACAAGAAGCTAAATCCTGAAGATTGCAGGCCTAAGATTATACCTCCTTTGGGAAAATAGTGAGATATGTACATTATGTAAATAGTGGGTGACGAATTTTTGGAATACAAATTGATCATATTCAGGCCACATCATCATGTTCATCAATTACTCTCTTTCTTGAATTGAAAAAAATCAAACTTATGTGTATTTTTTTTCATTGGGAGGAGTGGGATTGTGGAAAAAGAAGATGTTACAATCATGTCTAACTAAAGTGTCATGATCCAATTCAGACCTGGCAAGATATTGTTCGTTTTAGGCCTTATCAAGGCCCGCACGATTTGTTCTTGGGGCGCCCATACACCCAAAAACACGTCTTGCCAATTAAGGTGTGGATTACCCTTTATAAATCCAGCATCTCTCCCGTGGTTTGCTGATGTGAGATTCGCCTAGGGTGTTACATACACCCCCTTTAAGGATTCAACATCCTCGCTGAGGTTTGCCCGACCATCGATACTATCTGTCATCACCTTACCTAGACTTGGCAAGATATTTTCCACTTTGGGCCCTAACAAGGCCTATAAGATTTTGTTTATGGGGTGCCTATGCGTCCCAAAATGCTATAAACCCAGTATCTCTCTCGTACTTTGTCGATGTAGGATTTACCTAGGGTGTTATATACACCCCCCTTAGGGACTCAGCATCCTCATTGAGATTTTCCCATCTATCACTCAAGAGGGTACGCGGAGCCGCTCTAATACCATCTGTTATGACCCAACCTCGACCTGGTAAGATATGTCCACTTTGGGCCTTAACGAGACCCGCACAGTTTTGTTTTTGGGCGTTCATGCACCCCAAAACACGTCTCACCAATTAAGGTGGGGATTACCCCTTATAAACCCAGTATCTCTCCCGTGCTTTGTCGATGTGGGGTTTGCTTAGAGTGTTACATACACCCTCTTAGAGTTTTAGCATTCTCACTGAGGTTTGCCCCACTATCGCTCAAGAGGACACGTAGAGCCGTTCTGATACCATCTGTTATGAACTAACCCCGACCTGGCAAGATATTGTCCGCTTTGGGCTTTAACAAGGCCCGCATAGTTTTGTTCCTTGGGCACCCCTACATTCCAAAATGCGTCTTGCCAATTAAGGTGTGGATTACCCGTTATAAACCTAGCATCTTTTTTGTGCTTTGCCGATGTGAGATTTGCCTAGAGTGTTACATACATTTCCCTTTGGGACTCAGCATCCTCGCTGAAGTTTGCCCCACCATCGCTCAAGAGGACATGCGGAGCCGCTCTTATACTACCTGTCATGACCCTAATCTAGACCTTTCAAGATATTGTCCGCTTTGGGCCTTAACAAGACCCGCGTGATTTTGTTTCTGCGGTACTTGTACGCCCAAAACGTGCCTTGCCAATTAAGGTGTAGATCACCTCTTACAAACCTAGCATCTCTCCCATGCTTTGTCAATGTGAGATTTACCATCTGTCATGAACTAACCCCGACCTGGCAAGATATTGTCCGCTTTGGACCTTAACAAGGCCCGCATAGTTTTGTTTCTTGGGCACCCCTACATTCCAAAATGCGTTTTGCCAATTAAGGTGTGGATTACCCGTTATAAACCTAGCATCTTTTTTGTGCTTTGCCGACGTGAGATTTGCCTAGGGTGTTACATACATTTCCCTTTAGGACTTAGCATCCTCGCTGAGGTTTACCCCACCATCGCTCAAGAGGACATGCCGAGTCGCTCTGATATTATCTGTCATGACCCTAATCCAGACCTGATAAGATATTGTCTGCTTTGGGCCTTAACAAGACCCGTATGATTTTGTTTCTGCGGTACTTGTACGCCCAAAACGTGCCTTGCCAATTAAGGTGTAGATCACCTCTTACAAACCTAGCATCTCTCCCATGCTTTGTCAATGTGAGATTTACCTAGGGTGTTATATACATCCCCTTTAGGGACTCAGCGTCCTCGTTGACGTTTGCCTTACCATTACTAAAGAGGACAAGTGGAGTCGCTCTGATACCATCTGTCGTGTCCCAACCCAAACCTGACAGGATATTGTTTGCTTTGGGCTTTTAACAAGGCCTGCACGATTTTAAAATTTACATTTTTCTTTGAAGGAAAGAAGTAAATAAGAAGGGCTCATGATAAAATTGGTAATGCACTACTATTGAAAGATATAGGAAGCTATTGTGATCAAGCAATAAAGTAGAGCTGAAGAAGCCATTGAACCTATCAAGTCATCCCATAACTTGTTCTAATCAAGCCCCAAAAGCCTCTTGACAATTTTTTTTTCAAATCTTTATTATATATGAAGAACTGTCTCCACTTTGTGTTAGCCATTTGCAGTTTTTTATATTAAGTAATATCAGGACCAATTTCAGGATTTCGGGAAGGTTTATCTAGTTGATGATGAAACCTTGAAGATCATGGAAAGGAAGACATCCGATTAAAATTGCCAAATCAAACTATATAAAAGCTACAAAGAGTGAGACATATTCCTAGCCTTAAAAAGGAATTTGATCTCCTTGGGATCACTTGATGGAGAGGGTTATTGTACAACCTTCTCAAGTTATTAATGGAAGATTATTAAAGAAGATCTCGCAATTACTGATGATAAGAATACTTGTACTCTCTACATAACCTCAAACTTATGGAATATCATTATAGTAGCAGATGCTGATGGAAAATCAAACCTATAGCACCGAAGGCTTGGCCATACAAGTAAGAAAATGATGATGACTCTTCTGTCAAAAGGGAAAGTGCCAAATCTGAAAAGTGCAAATGACGGACTATACGAGGATTGCATCTTTGGTAAATAGAAGAAAGTAAAAAATTGACAGGACAACCAAAGTAAAAAAGTTAAAGTTAGTTTACACTAGTGTAGTAGGACTATCTCCAGTTCCATCGTTTACATGCTCATTGTATCATGTCGCCTTCATGGATGATTTTACAAGAAATGTCTAAGTTTATTTCCTGAAGAAAAAATCAAAAGTCTTTGATACTTTCAAAGAATGATAGAAAATAAGACTGGTTTGAAGGTTAAGCGGTTGAACTCTGACAATAAAGGAGAGTACATGGACAATAGATTTAGAGAATTTCGAGTAAACAATGGGATTACAATGGAGAAAACGGTACCCATGATACCACAGTAGAATGAAAAAAAAAAAGGCATGAATAGAACTCTAAATGAATGTGCTAGAATCATGAGGATACATGCTAGCTTGTTTAGGATGTTGTGGGCTAAATCTGTAGCCTACCTGATCAACCATAGACCCTCACTTTCCCTTGGATGTGGAATACCAGAAGGCGTTTAGATTGAAAATGAGGTAAACTTTACGCATTTAAGAGTGTTTGGTTATATTTCTTATATACACATAGATTCTGCTAAAAGAAGTAAACTTGATGCTAAGTCTAAAAATTGTATCTTTATTAGTTATAGTGGAGATGAATTTGGTTATCAGTTTTAGGATTATGAAAATCGAAATATCATAAAAAATAAAGACATCATATTTAATGAAAACATGACGTACAAAGACAGGTTAATCGCAAAATCAAGCAGCTCCAGTATTAATGCTGAAACAAAAGAATTTGATGAGTTTAAGAAAATTTCTAAAAATGATGTTCAAATTAGTCCCAAAGGAGTTTAAGAAGAATTGGGCATGCCGGAATTAAGATGCTCTTCTAGAATTCCTAAACTAATCTAACGTTATTCCCCTTCTTTGTGCTACTTGTTTCTGACTGATAATGGACAACTAGAGTGTTATAATGAAAGCAATGCAACTGGAGGATTTAGTTAAGTGGGAGTTTACCATGGAAGATGAGATGACTCACTTATGTTAAATCAGATGTGGGAATCAGTTAAACTACCACCAAACAAGAAAGTGCTCTATAACAAGTGGGTTTTAAGATCAAAGAAGAGCACGATGAGAGCAAACATTGCATGGCAAGATTGGTTGTCCAAGGTTTTTGGCAAAAAGAGGGTGTTGATGCAATAAAATTTTCTCTCTAGTCATAAAGCTGACTACGATCATATTGGTGCTAAAAATTATAATTGCAAAGAATTGATATCTTAAGCAATTAGATGTAAAGATAGCATTTCTTCATGACGATTACGAGGAAGAGATTTATATGAGATAGCCAAAGGCTTCATAGAGCTAGGCAAGGAAAACCTAATATGCAGGTTGAAGAAGAGCTTGTATGGGTTAAAACAAGCTCCTAGATTGTAGTACAAGAAGTTTGACAATTTTATGGGTAACAGATGCAAAGCAGATCATTGTTACTACATCAAGAAGTTTGAGAACAACTTCACTATTTTATTGCTGTATGTAGATGACATGCTCATTACAGATTCAGATATGTAAGAGATAATAAATTTGAAGTAGAGTCGAAGTAGTTCTCAATAAAAGATCAGGGTGCTGTAAAGCAGATTCATGGAATGAGTATCAAAAGAGACACGAAGTAAAGGACTTTGTTATTATCACAGGTCGAATACATCAACAAAGTACTCTCCAAGTTCAACATGCAAGATGCTAAACTAGTGAGTACACTTTTGGGTGAAGGGATGGCAATGCGACATATATAGGTTAGATATACTTTATTCCAGATCTAGGTCTCTAATAAAAATTGAGATTCGTGTCTGCTCTAAATCCGTCATGGATCCATATTTTTCACTTTATATCCAAATTCGAAAAAAATAAAGATCTATATCTGCTTCAAATTCCAAAAAAAAAAAAAATTCATATCTGTTATAGATCCGTCATAAATTCTAAAACTCAATAATAAAAGAACAATAATTTTTTAGGAAGAAAATTAAAGACTAAAATGTATTGATAACAATTAAATTATATAGTTTCTCTAAAAAATCTAATAAATATTGTAGCATATGCTTTTATATCAAAACAATCAAATAAGAAAGATAACAAAATATCCATCAAAAGTAATTTCAAGAATAAAATCAATATAACATTCTAATGTCTCATTCACCATCTTGATATCCATAGAATATCATCATCATTCCTATATCATTAAATAGAATATCATCATCATTCCTATATCATTAAATAATAACATACAAGTCAAATATGATTTATATTCAATGCATTATTATTTTTATTATGACCATATTTAACTAAATATATGAATAACATAATTATGATAGTAGATAGGCACCACTGATTAGTGACTACATAATATGAATAAGATTATAAGAAAATAATAGAAAAGTAAACTCAAGTCTAGAGATTTACATGACAATTAAAGGACTGGTATAAGCATTTAAATGAAATGGACAGAGAATAGACTGAAGAGAAAAGAAGAGGCTGAACTGAAGAGTGAAACACAAAAAAAAAAAGGTCGGCTACCATAATTTTTACTTTACACTTAATTATTTTAGTCTCATTATTATTTAGATCTGCAAATCTAACCTTTAATTTTAAGATTTTTAAATAGATGCTAAACACCACTAATATACTATGAATAAATTTTATTATAATTTATAATTACACAAATGTTAAGAATTTTTAAAGTAAAATAAAATAAAATGGTAAGTGGATATGGATATGGATCTAGACATTAAGATAAATCCCAACTTGCTTAGATTCGCCTTAGATCCATGCGTCGATATCTAAATCCAATCCCAGTCCATTTCGATCG
The DNA here is from genome assembly GCA_030449925.1 of Citropsis articulata. Classification (NCBI taxonomy): domain Eukaryota; kingdom Viridiplantae; phylum Streptophyta; class Magnoliopsida; order Sapindales; family Rutaceae; genus Citropsis; species Citropsis articulata. The sequence goes on along the minus strand of JASUUH010000108.1, from coordinate 1,419,774 downwards.
ATTCAAATATAATCTGATTGGATTTAGATCATGTGGATCTTGGGTCACATACAGTCTATTACCATTCATATTTGGGTGTTGATTTTAGATTCTCCAAAAAATAGTCACCATAGACAAATGAAGAATGTGCACACGTGGAAAAGGTTCGGTATGCCTCAGTAATTGGAAGTCTGATGTGTGCTATAGTTTGTACCATACTAGATATTGCCCCAGCAGTGGGAGTTGGTAGTAGGTACATGAATAATCCAGGCAAGGTACACTGGGAAGCAATTAAATAGATCCTCATATATTTGCGAGGCACCACAAATAAGGGACTTTATTTCAAAGGTGGAAATATGACACTAATAAGATATATAGCTACTGATCTAGTCAGAAATATTGACATCAGAAGGAGCACTATAGGGTATGTTTATACCCTCAGAAGTACTACAAAAAGTTGGGTTTCTCAACTGCAAAAGATAATTGCTTTCTACATAACTAAAGTAGAACATGTTTCTATTACCAAAGCCAATAAGGAGACGGTTTAGCTCTAGTGTTTCTTTAGAGGAATTAGGCAAGAAACAAGAAATCATGTCTTATATTACGATAGTGAGAGTACTATTCTCTACCAAAGAATCTATCTTTTCATTCCAGAATGAAACACATACAGTTGTGATATCATTTTACCTAGTCTCTTTAAAACATGGGATTTGAAACTTGAAAAGATTAGTGGAGCTCAAAATTCAACAAATATGTTGACAAAGATAGTGACTACTTCTACAATAGTGGCAATATCGAAGAAGAGATGCTGCATAGATTAAGGTGTGAAGAAAAATTTAAATTAGTCTTCAAGTGGGAGATTGTTGATTAAATAATTCATTCTCTATTGCGGGAAATGACTTAGCATCCACACAATGATTTTAATATTGATTCTAGGTGGAAATATTATACCAGAAGTTAGCTCACTATTTTGGGCAATGATGAGAATCCACAAAGAATTTAATATTGTTTTTGGGTGGAGAATTTAGGGCATTGTCTTGAGTATGGTGCTCGGTAGGTGAAAGAAATTGTGCGGCAAGCAGGTCAAAGAAATTGTGTGGCTATAAATTGTTCTCGTAGCCTATATATAGGCTTATTCATAGCAATGTAAATTATCCTCGAAAATTAGCAATCTGAGAGAGTGAATAAAGAACAAAATTTTGAGTTTTCTTTTTTTTTTTTTATAATCAAAACTCCTTAGTGAAATTCTTGTGAGGCATGCGTGTCCTTGATAACTCTATAAAATACGAGTTATCAGGACACTTTTAGACCTAAATCAAGATTACTTGTAGAGTAAATGATATGTGTTCATTGTAATTTTCGTAATATTTTGTATAAGCATGCATCTTAGTTTAGTTTTAATAAATTGCGTGTTTTAGAATAAATTATGTGCTTAATCATATGCATAATTGTAGGTAATCGAAAGATTGAATTTTCAAGGAATGAATGTTGCTGCATTAAGCTTGCAGAAGATGGAAAAGAAGTAAGCAACCGAAGTTTGGAAACAAATCTGGAGTAGAGTAGTTGTTGGATGCATTGCTGTAGCAATCCTCGAACAGCAGCAGAGAAAAATTTGTCGCGAACTACCTACAGAATGACAATCTGCAGTTTCTTAATCTGACTTTAGTGCAGCCTAAGTTTTCGCTTACCCTAGTTTTTAACTATAAAAAAGAACGCATATCATGTGAGAACGCGGTCAATAGAGATTGGAATAAAAAATCGAAAAGGAAACAAGGAAAACACAGGATCAAGGAGCAAGATGCAACGTCTGCAGCTGTAATAGATCAGCAGACAATCGGGATTCAACTTCATCTTTTGGCTCTCGTTTTCTCTCCTTGTTCATTCGTTGGTTGAAAAGATGTATTTGATGGCTGAACCCTTGTTTATTTTTCAGTTACAAGTTATGAACTAAGTTTAATTGTAATTGAGTGACAAGTAATTGAGATGGGTTTATGACTGAACATATGAGTTGCTGCAACATTTTACTTGAATAAAAAGTATATTTCATTCATTATTTCGGTTGACCACCCATTTGATGATACAAGTTATGATAGAGCCACAAAAGGGCTTGTCTTAATGGATCGTATTCGAGCAATACTTGGTCGTAAGTTGAGTTTCTTGAATTGAGTTTAAACTTGAATCCTAAAAGGCTATGCTTGACTTAAGATTAGTGATGAACTAGATATAGGGATTCACCTTATAGGATAGTGAGAGTATTAGTTTGTAATGCCATATGTTATGTCAACATAACAATTGGTCACTATTGGGTTGCATAAGTATACGAGATGTCATTACTAGAAAAATAGGCTTTACTGACACTTGTTAATTGGGTCAGTAATGCTCAAGCCAGAACACACTGACACTAATTTTTGGTGTCAGTGATTTTTGCTTCAGTATATTGTGTCACTATCGTATCACCGAAATAGTGATACAATGGTGTTAGTATTGGTTGATACTATTTTTATTGTCAGTAATTTGTGTCACTAGATAATCACAAAGATAGTGACTCAATTGTGTTAGCATTTAATGATACTATTTACATGTCATTGAATTACTGTTGGTATTGTGTTACTGGTATTGCGTTTTTTAATCACATTTTTCCTTTTAATTTTACAATTAAAATAAACTCAAAATATATTAAACATTCAAAATCTTGTAATGCAATTCACATAATACATATTCCAAATACATCAGTTAAATTAAAATAGTTCAACCACTACATCATTGTTTAGGGGTTAAAAAAAAAAATTCAAGTACCAAATTAAGCTTTGAACAAGTAGTATACAATAAAGTACTAAATTAATTTCTAAAAATGTTAACCAACAAGAAAAAAAGATAACAATGTCGCTGATTTTGGAGTCCACATATGCCTTCATTTTTTTTCTGCAAGTATATAAAATCAATTAGCACACCATAAAAGATAAGTCTTGTATATTTTAAAGGAAAAATAATCATATATTACTTATATGTTACCTCGCGATTGTAGGCTGTATTAACTTGGCAACGTATGTAGCCCACTAATCACGAAGCCGCGAGAGGTCCTTCACGGTGTATTTCTCAATTCCCTTGAACTTTAATTTCAAAACAACAAGTTATTTACCGAAAATCCTCGACTAAACTACTTAATTATCATTCATTTAAATATATTTGTGTGTTAACAATTAACGCCAACAAATAAACACCAACAATGTTACTGTTTTATCCAAAATTATATAGGTAAATACTGAACATCCTGATCATGGTAACTAAAAAAAAAACCATTTCAATGAGTGTTGATGTACTTATTCTATCAATTACTACTTTAAAGTCAACTTATACAGCAATGTTTGATAGCGGAAGCAACTTGTAAACCCTAACAGTACGTGATTTAATGTAAATATGGATGTAGATACAAAATCAGGATGACAACTTATCCTCATCAAAGTACAAGCAACGACACTATAACACATCCCTACTAACAACTACTTTGCAACCTAAACAATTGTTTTGTGTTGGGATATACAGTACATTGTGTATATCCCAGATTCGAATTCATGTCTATATAGATATTCATATAATCTATTCAACAATATGCAACATACTCACCATTATAAGTAACCTAACAGTCTATAAAATACATATAATATGCAGTAAAAAGATAACTATAAATAAGCATACAATAGGTCTTTGAGCTTATTCATTTCACAATAAATTAAAACAATATGATGCAGTATTGTAAAAACTGTTTTCAATACTTATATTATTTTTCAGAACGTTCACATTAGTTACGATATCTTGGATGTATTTCATCAAATAGTAACCACATTCAAAGCTGCTCGGCTGCCTCAGACACTACAAAATCAAAATTACATTAATTTTTTACTGTACATTAACAATAATTATTTAGGTGTGTCTGATTTTTACCTTGACAGGTACCCATTGAACATTGGCTTTTGTATCAGAATTTAAACTCTGATGTATTCGAATCCCACTACAATTAAGACATAGCCAGTGTTACCAAATAATTAGCATAAGATATATAAATAAAACAGCATGATCAAAGATACAAATAACAAACTTAACTGATTCACAATCTACATTAGCTCTTCATGAGGACTACCTTCTAAGGGATCAAGATAATAGATTGTACGTCTCACCATATCAATTGCAAATAACACTCAGTGGGCAGTAAACAAAGAAAAAATTGTTCTCACACTTGAATTACAAGTAAAAGTTTTAACTTTGTAATTAATCTACTAAATATAGAATATGACTAGCAAATGAAAAAGCTTATACCCAAGGTTATATGGGAATACGATGACTTGTCCCAATTCTGCCATGCCTAAAAGTTTTGAAATGTATTGAGTCTTGTCTTGGAAGCTGGCTTTTGGATATAGCTTCTCAAAAAGCCTAAATTGAACGAGCTTAGTACTTCCATTGTTCTCCATCTCCTCATACAAATGTCTAAGAGGAAACAAACATATATAATGAAGTTAGTTTAAGGAAACAAAATAATAGCTCCAAGTTTACAAAAACATAAGCTACGATTTATCATACTTGATCCATATGTTAATGATGCAGTTTGAGACTTCCTTAAGGTTGATGATTTCAGCATAAATCATTTTGTCCAAGTGTGTTTCCCAAATTTCACCAAAGGTTGATGTGTCATGCCGAATCTTGATCAACCGAGGCAAGAAATTCTCAATGAACATGGTAAACATGTTCATATATTCACTTCTATAATTCTTTCTTGATCGTGCTGCTGCTGTGTATTCTTTACACGTAGCTTGAGGTTTTTTACTGCTGGTTTGATGACCAATGGTTCCTTTTTGGGTACTCTCTCATGACAGGAGAACCGCACATCTAGTACTTTAGGAGTTAGTCTAGGGGATCTTCTCGGTGTGGGCTTTGAAGTAATTTCACACTCTACTTTTTTGAGGGTTTGTTGAGGAGTTGGTTGGGAAATTGTGGTGGGAGTGTCCTTCATTTTACTCTTCACAGATTTTAGAGTCGACTTACCTGATACGAAATCAGCCTATGCAATAATCAAAATACATACCATTAGTAGTAATACATGCATATACAAATAGAAATAAAATAATGACATGTAACAGGCCATATACTAACCTTTCTTTTTTCAAGAGTTTCAGGGGATTGTTGATCATCGTCAATCTGAACACCAGTGGAAGTTTTAGGCTTAGGAAAGTTAGAACTTCCAACTTCAGTATTGCTGTACGCATTTAACTTTGCATTCATGCGTTTTAGTTGAGCAGACATGAATTGAAAACTCTCTTGATACATCTTTCTTTCTCTTGCTAACTCAGTGGCATCATGGTCATTAAAGTACATAGTTGGGGTGATGAATTATCCCACTCCTTAAACCCTGATTCCATTTGGCTGCTTTTGAAGAGCTTGACCTAGAATGCCATTTGACCCGTGTGATTGGAATGTTCCTTGTTCAACTTGACTCTTCAGCTCATTCTACCAAAAAAAAAAAAATTATAAATCTACAATTACGAGTACAAGACATCAGCTAAACTAAACTAATATCCTTCTTAAATCTTCAATACAGAGCAAGTCCATATACAGTTCAAATTGAAAGAACATAAAATATTAAAAGACAACACCTTACACAAGCGCTTGATCTCCTGGACATCTCTTTCATTACACATACAAACACTCCAGCACACAAGTTTTGACCTTTTTATATGCAAACAAATAAGTTCTGATAAAGTATTACTGAGCTTCTGTCACTTGTAAATGTTACCATACAATTATTACAAAAAGCATTATATATGTATATAAATATCTACCCACACACACACACATTATAAAGAAAATTCATAGGAATTAAGTATACAAGTGACTTACTATTTTCTCAGCAATTGGCGTCACTTCATAAGCATATTTGCCATCTCGATCCACCATTAACTAAGCTTCACTGCGGTCAATCTCTCGCTCAGAAACTCCACTGTCCTTTTTCTGTTACAAGGTGACACAAAACATAAATAATTTTTTCCATTATATCATATGTATAAGATTACATACTATACATATTAGATTACTTGCTACACATACTTTTCTATGCAACATGCCACTATATCCTGTGCTACCCAAGCGATGGTTGTAGACATTCTTTGCTCTTTTTTCTTTTGCCTTCTTACTTTTTTCCTGCACAAACAATACGACAAAGAACAAAAGGTTACCATTGATTAGTACTAACTAGCAATAAATAAATCAGGTAATATTAACAAACAACACACATGAAATTGTTCAGACAAAACTTTGTCAACAAAAAATTTCCAATCTTCCTTTTTAATGCTCGGATAATCAATAGGAGGCAACCTTAGTGACTTTCGATCGTCCTTGTTAGGTAGAATGAATTCAGTTGCCAGTTCACTTCGAAAGTTCCTTAATGCAACCCCCATCCACTTTAACACTTGGTTTTTGCATTTTAAACTCAATTTGAATTTTTTCTGTAAACTAATAACATGGATTAGAAAAAACTTTAAACAAATCTGGAAGTTATATTAAATCTTTAAACATACTATTAAACAAGTAAACAAAACCTGAAAATGAAGCCATAGAGTTTCCTTCATCTCTAGTGGCACACGCCTCCAATCATCAAGTAAGATTTAAATTGTTTCACGAACAATGACTCCAATGTAACTTCTAAGATAATTTCTTCCCTTTCCAATTGGAACACCATAAGAATTATATTCAATTACAGCTTCCTGGGCATATTCTTTTTGCGAGCCTTTCTTTTTTGTTTGTTTTCTTCTCCTTGGTCTTCCCTCGAGCTCTGGAAGAGTAAACTCATCATCTTCATCCATCTCCTACAATCCTGAAAATGATTAAAATAAATAAGTACATCAATTAGATTAATAAGTTAATACAAAAGCAATGGCATATAATAGAATAAATAAATCACTTATTGGAAAAGTGTGAAAATTGATGTTGGAAACTAGCTACAATAATGTATCACTGATCTTCTAAATCAATATCTATTGGAATAGCATCACAATCTTTTCTGTCATAAATTTTTTCGTCATCTTTCTCATCTAACTCACATACTGGAAGTTTGTTAGATAATGGGAAAAATACGTCCACGTCTTCACATCTTTCCCCATTTAACTTATAAGCTTTGTCAGTCACTGAACAAACTATTGATTTATTATTATCTAGTTGGTCCTTTACATAAAATACTTTCTTTGCATGACAAGCTAGAATTAAGCAATCGGATTTATAGTCAATCCGATTTAAATCAACTATAGTGAAACCTAAATTGTCAATGAAAACCCCTCTATCATCTACCCAATAACACTTGAAAAGTATTTTTTTAACCATTAGATAATCAAGCTGCCAAATCTCATCAATGACTCCATAAAACGTCATGTCTTCGGAATGAGGACTTTTATCTTTTGAGCTTGAAGTTTGTAAAGTGTTAGCAACAACTCTAAGACCACTATTTTAGGTCACTCGATTATTGTCTCGGTCTCTTGTTGCAAAATTGAAGCCATTGATCTTGTAGCCAGGGAAGGCCACTACGCTTGAGCGTGGTTTGTTTGCCAACCACCATACTATTTCGTCAATAGGCACATTATTTGCTTTATCATGTGCTACCTATAATTTAAATTAAGAAGTATAGAAATTAGTTATATGTAAAAAAATCTTGTTAAAGTTTATATCCTATATTGTATTTAGTTAAGTAATTCTGACCTTTGCTTGTAACCAACCAGAAAATATACTTATGTGTTCATTTTGCAACCACAAATTTTTTTTTTTGCCTTATAGAGGTTTTTTTTATGCCAAATAATGCATATACTCCCTATAGTGAAACCATATTAAGATTTAAAAACTAGTATAGTAATCTTATAATACAATAGTAACATTTTTTGGGAAAAATTAACAACTTACTCGATATATATTTGGATTTCAGGGGTGTTAATTAGAATACATCGGTGTGCTTGTGCCAATAAAAGATCATCAACCACCTTTACATTTGCACCTCCAAAAGGTCTTTCGACAGAAAAATCAATTGGACAACCAGTAGGCAGCCCAATAACATTATAATTTGAGAGGTACTCAGCTCAAAATTTGAGTGCCTCTTCTGCAATATAACTTTCTACAATACAACCCTTAGGGCGGTAATGATTACGAGCATAATCCTTAAGAGTTTTCATTTCTCTCTCAAAAGGATACATCCATCGAAGATAAATAGGCCCACATAACCTAACTTGTTCAACTAGATGGATTGTTAAATGGATTATTATGTCAAAAAAACTAGGTGGGAAGTACTGCTACAGTAAACATAAAGTGATTACAAGTTCCTCTTGCAATTGTTAAAGAGTATTAGGATCTGCCACTTTACAGCACAATGTATTAAAAAAGAAGCACATCCTGATTATGGCCTTTCTCACATTTAAAGGCAAACAATTTTGAATAGCTAGTGGTAGAAGTTGTTGCATCAAAGTATGACAGTCATGGGACTTAAGAACTTGAAGCCGACAATCATCTATTGAAACAAGTTTTTGGACATTGGAAGAATACCCATCGGATACTTTCACACTCAGTAAGGTTTCACAAAACTGTTTTTTTTTCTTTTTTACTCAAAAGTGTATGGAGCTGGAGGTAGGACTTTATTTTTTTCGTTTGTTTCATCAGGAACTAGTTTTCCCCTGATTTTCAAATGCTCAAGATCTTTTCTAGCATTAATCTCATCTTTTATTTTTCCTGGTTGATAAAGTAATGTGCCATATATGTTCTCGCACATATTTTTTTCAATATGCATCACATCTAATTGATGGCGAACTAATAAATGCTCATAATATTCTAAGTGAAAAAAGATTGAGTTTTTTTTGTACAAATTTTCAGTTATGTTCTCATCACCATCACCGCCACTACTATTATCATGTTTCCGCTTTTTGGCCTTCTTTTTCCCAAACTTAATATCAATATCTTTCACCATGTTAAAGATTTTCTCACCAGACAAAGTTTTAGGAGGCTCATTCCACTCTTACTTCCCATTGAAAACCTTTTTCAGTTTCTGAAATAAGTGACCAAGTGGTAGAAAACAACGATGGCCCATATATGACATTTTCCTACTATGTGGCAGCTAACATGCACAAGTGTCTATCCCACAAATTGGGCAAGCATAATAGCCCTTAACAGTAAAACCGGAGAGGTTTCTGTATGCTGGAAAGTCATTGATTTTCCACATCAGGACAGCCCGTAAATTAAAGGTTTCTTTTCTATAAGCATCATAAGCATCAATACTACATCCCATAGAGTTTTCAAGTCCTCAATCAAAGGTGCTATGTATACATCTAGATCATTTTCAAGTTGTTTAGGGACATATATTAAGAGAGATAACATAAAAAACTTTCTCTTCATACACAACCATGGAGGAAGATTATATGTTATTAGTATAACAAGCCAACAACTATAAGTAGTGCTAAGTATACTATGTGGATTAACCCGATCAGTTGAGAGAGCTAAATAGAGATTTCTAGGGTCTTGTGCAAATTTTGGCCACTTATTGTCAATTATATGTCAGGCTGGTGAGTCTGTTGAGCGGCGAAGCTTGCCATCTCTAATTCTTTTATTAGCATGCCATGTTAAATTTTAAGCTGTTTTTGGTGATTGAAACAATCTTTTCAACCTAGGAATAGGTAGAAAATACCATAATACCTTTTTAGGAACCCCTTTCCTAAATTTTGTTGAGCCATCTTTTTTTTTTTTTATACCTAGATACTCCACAATTTGGGCATTCAGTAAGATCAGCGAATTCATTCCTATACAAAATGCAGTCATTTGGACATGCATGTGTTTTTTCATACTTTAGGCCTAGCACTTTCATTGTTTTTTTAGCCTTATACATTGACTTAGGTAAAGTATTATTATTTGGAAAAATATCAGTAAAGACTTCTAACAAAGCAGAAAACCCTTTATCAGACTACCCATAGTTCCCTTTCATATTGTAAAGTCTTATTAAACCAGATAACTTTGAATGTTTTGCACCTGGGTACAAAGGCTTTTCAGCATCTTCAAGCATATCCTTAAAAGAACTAGGATCTCTATCACAATGCTCGTAAGTATCTTCGACCATGTCAATTATGTTACTGTAATCATGACATCTAAATCGTTGACTATATGAATGGTCTTCACATTTTGTAAATGTAGATTTAGAGTCAGTTTCACCATGCCAAGTCCAATTCAAATAAATGATCCTTCATATGTGGAGCAGTATGAAACTCCATATTACAACAAAAGGTGCAAGGACATCTAATTGACATTCGATTTTCAGCATTCAAAATGGCGAAATCTAAGAAATCAGAAACTCTAGAACGATACTTTACAGACAATTTATCATAAGTTATCCAAGTTCTGTCCATTTCAAATATTTTACCAGTTAACATATGTAATGTCAGTTTAAGTTTAATATAATTGCATGATTAATTTCATGCTTAATGTTATTATGATTATAGTTGCAATAATAAACTCATAATTCTGGAAAATCACTAATAGCCTCTATAAATCATTGAATTATAATAATAATTTAGTCAAAATCCTGAAATTGAAACTAAAGAAGCTTTGAAACTTAAATAAGAGATGAATAGGTAAGATGGGTGGTAATGGCTTTTTAAGTAGTCGAACTATTTCATGAGTCAAGTAACTAACAAAATTTAATAGTTGAAATAAATAATGTCTTCATACCACTTTGCAAGCCATTTTTTAAGATTATATAAATCACTTTTTAACTTCAAATACAAAATGCAGAACTACCTTAAAACAAGCATTTCTTTCTTGAATAAAAGACAAATCATCAACTTTATGCAATCTCAAAACACTCAAAATCACGAACTTAATTAATTCATATCATAGTCACTGTCTCTATTACAAATCTTCTAACCAAAACAAAATAAACAAACAAGTAGGATTATATAACAAAATTTACCTCTCTTCACATAAAATGGAGATGTAAATAGTTCGTAAATAGTTCGTAAATACTAAATACACAGTCATTCAACCAATACAATACCCAAACAATCATCTCCTAATCAGAAAGGCAAAAGCTAAAATGAAATTTCATATTTTAGTACATTCAAAATCAACTAACTTATTCATCAAACTTAAGAAATAGGGCTAATAATTTATTTGAGAAATAAAAAAAATGCACTTTTTTTGTTTTAAATAACAATGATAGCAAATCACATGCCCAAAAGTTTTACAATGACCTTAAATATGGGTGTTTTGAGTTGAAGTAATACACCACTTAAAAAGCCTGAATTTTTGGACAGCATGTGAGTAAAGATATAGAAAAATAAAAACAAAATATTCAAATTACAATTAAATAAAAGAAAAAAAGATTTGGAAAACAAAACCCACGAGGGTCGTACTACTGGTTCAATTTCTGAACATCTGAAAGAACCCAAAAATTAAAATTAAAAATATTAATCATAAGCCAATTTAAAACAAACCCATTAATTAAATTGACCCAAAAAAAAAAAAAAAATTGGCCATTACCAGCTGATAATCTCCTCTACAGTTCTTTCTCTGGACTTAACTTGTGAGGGAGAATACGATTACTTGAAATACACAACTGATGGTGCCACTTCACTCTTTATCGATGGCTTTTACTTGCTTGCCCAGTATAGGCACTAGATGGTTTAGTTAGAGAAAAAATCCCTTTGATAACAGGTGATTAGAGTTTTTGTTTGTTTTTCAATTTAGGGAAAATAGAAAAATGAAACGGAGTGAGAGCTTTTCATTATCTATCTAAATTAATTGAATTTAATTTGTAAATGGATAATGCAAAACAGAAGAGATCGAGAAGAGAAAAATGAAAAAGAAAGAGAACGATGAAAGCGAGATGGGAGAGAGTCGATACAGTTTGGGTAGATGGTAAAAATGACTTAAGTGTGAGTTTTGTGTTGTTGCTACTTATATTTTCATTTTTTAAATAATTTAAATATTATTATGACTTTGATTCAACGAGATTTGATGGTCCGTGCTCCAAACTTTAAAGCTTTAAACCTTAGAGCTCTTGGGTTTGAATTGGAGCTAAAATAAATTTTAATAAATTTGTTTTATCTCTGATACTTTACTGTCAGTGATCGTTGATGTTTAATTTACTGACACACTAGTATCAATAACTTGTGATTCTTATTTGTCAAAAGTGAAAAATGGTGCATATGTACATAATTATTGACACTTTTTGCAAAGTGTCAATAACTAAGTGTTAGTAAAAGTCATTTTTGTAGTAGTGTGTCCAACATACGGCAGCTGGGGATGCATGGTAATTTTGCCCAGTGCTGTAGCAGATGCTGTAGCAACTAGACTTAACATAAGAAAAATAGTCAGTCCATGAAGAGATTTTAATCACTCAACTACTCCATTCTCATTGATTCATTTTCGTGTTTTACGTGCTATTCAACTTATTATTGTGTTTTACTTTATTTTTGTTTCTATTAGTTAATCAAATTTATTAATTTCTCTAAGTTAATTTAGAACAAAATCTGCACTGTTAAAACTGTTGTAGCAATCTGATAACATCAATCCCTATGGAGACGATATTGAATACTCATTACTTTATTACTTGTTGTGTACACTTGCACTTTGACACTAATAATTATTGCATTAAATTTTACAATAAGTTTTTGGTGCCGATACTGGGGATTGATTGTTTATTTTTGAATTGTGAAGTTAATTTTGACATTGCAAAACTTTGTTTTGAATTGTTCACTTTATTGATAGATTCATCTTGCATACGCAAATACAAGCTTACTGAATTTTAATTTGATCTAGAGATTGAAAGGACCGCAAGGAGATTAAGAAGAGAGCAAATAAATTCAAAAGCTGTTGCAACAATGGATAACTTGTAAGATTTAGGAAATTTGGATCCTCACGGGCCATTACAATTAGTTAATGTCCAAGAAGATGAAAATGGACAAATGAATCAGAGACAACAAGGGAATAACAACATTATCTACATGGTAGATGACAGAGATATAGCCATTAGAGATTATGTTGTGTTAACTCCTCAAGTTGTACACCCTGGAATAGTTAGACCTGAAGTGGAGGCTACTAACTTTGAACTCAAACTAGTGATGTTTCAGATGTTGCAAACAATGGGGCAATTCAATGGGTTGCCATCTGAAGATTCTTATCTCCATCTTAAGTTGTTCTTGGAGGTGAGTGATGCCTTTAAAATTCATAAAGCATCACAAGATATATTAAGGCTTAGACTTTTTCCTTACTCTCTAAGAGATCGAGCTAGAGCATGGTTGAACTCTTTACCACTAGATTCCATCACAACATTGGGTGACTTAGTTGATAAATTTATGATGAAATACTTCCCACCAACCAAGAATGGAAAGTTACGAAATGAAATTACCTCTTTTCATCAACTTGAAGATGAAAGTCTATATGAAGATTGGGAAAGATTTAAAGAGTTGCTTAAGAGATGTCCTCATCATGGCATTCCTTGTTGTATACAGTTAGAGACTTTTTATAATGGACTGAATCCAAGTACTAGATTAATGGTCGATGCTTCAGCAAATGAGGCTTTGCTATCTAAATCCTACAATGAAGCATATGAAATCTTGAAGAGAATTGCTAACAATAACTATCAGCGGCCATTAACTAGACAGAATGTAGCAAGAGGAATAACAAGAGTGCACAATATAAATGCATTTACAGCACTATCAGCCCAAGTAACATCATTAACAAATATGGTGAAGGCTATAACCTCTGCTCTAGCAACAGTAAAGCAAGTCGTTGAAGTTTCTTGTGTGTATTGTGGAGAGGAGCACTTATTTGACAGCTGTTCAGGGAATCCAGCTTCAGTGAATTATGTGGACAACTTCAACCGATAAAATCAAAATAATCCATATTCTAATTATATAACCCTGGATAGAAGCAGCACCCAAATTTTTCATGGAGCAATCAGAATCAGCATGCTCCAGCACCCAGTGGACAAAACAGACCTGCTCAACCACCTGGATTTCATCAGTAAAATCAAGAGAAAAAAAACATCAGCAATGATCAATTTAGTTCCTTGGAAATACTCATCAAGGAATACATTGTGAAAAAAGAAGCACTGGTGTAAAGTCAAGCTGTACCTTTAAGAAATTTGAAAAATCAAATTGGACAGCTTGTTGCAACATTAAGCAATAAACCTCAAGGAAGTTTACATAGCAAAGTAATGAACTTAAGGTCTGGAAAGGATGTTGATATCCCTGTTGGTATGTCAAAGTAAATGATGGAGCCTATGTCATCTCAAGAAGAGCTTCAAGTTGACAAAGAGTCAGAGAAACTAGTTGTCAACTGCCACAAGAACTACGTAAATATATCACCCACAACACAGAAGATGTAACACCAGCAACAACTCTTAACCAAACAAAAAAGCAGCAACTAGCATATTCTGTTGTTGTACGACAATTCAGGGACCCATCTCCTTTCCCACAAGGATTCTAAAACAAAAAACAAAAGTAGCAGTTCTGTAAATTCCTGGAAGTACTGAAGCAATTACACATTCCTAATTATGTAAAGTTTCTCAAAGATATTTTAGCAAGAAAGAGAAGGTTGGGAGAATTTCAAACTGTTGCTCTAACACAAGAATGCAGCCATATGTTTCAGAGTAAGATTCCTCATAAACTGAAAGATCCAGGAAGCTTCACAATACCATGTTCAATTGGAACTAAGTATAATGGTAAAGCTCTTTATGATTTAGGAGCAAGCATTAATCTAATGTCATTATCTGTATTCAAACAGCTGGGAGTTGGAGATTGCAGACCTACAACAGTCATTTTACAACTTGCTGACGTATCTCATGCATACCCTGAGGGAAAAATTGAAGATCTATTGGTGAAGGTAGACAAATTTATTTTTTCAGTAGACTTCATTGTACTAGACTTTGAGGCTGACAAAGAGGTACTAATTATACTTGGAATACCTTTCCTAGCCATAGGAAAGACCTTAATTGATGTGCAAAAAGAAGAGTTAACAATGCGGGTAAATGATCAGCAAGTCACATTCAATGTGCTAGAAACTATGAAGAGTCCTGATGAAGTAGAAGATCAACTAATTCTGCAATAAGGAAGAAATCAAAGTTGAAACTTTTGAGGGCCTTGAAGAAGAAGAGGTTGCAACAATTTAGATGACATGGTTAGGAAACAAGCAAACTGAAAGACATAACAGTCATTTTGAGTCTTTAGATCACTTAAACAGGGAAGTACAGCCTACAATGCCATCTGTTGAATCTCCTTATCCTCTTGAATTAAAACTTTTACCTTCACTTTTGAAATATGCATATCTTGGTAAGAACAATACACTCCATGTAATCATTTCTTCTTCTTTGAATACAGATCAAGAAAGGTGTTTGGTTGACGTGTTAGGAAAATACAAAAAGGCAATTAGATGGACTATGGTAGACATTAAAGGAATCGGCCCATCCATATGCATGCACAAAATCCTGCTAGAGAATTGCTACAGCAATTCGGTGGAGCAACAAAGGAGACTTAATCCTATCATAAAGAAAGTTATGAAGAAGGAGATTATCAAGTGGCTGGATACTGGAATTATATATCTAATATCAGACAACTTTTAGATAAGTCCAGTGCAGTGTGCTCTAAAGAAATGAGGAGTAACAGTTGTAGCAAATGAGAAGAATGAACTTATTCCTACAAGAACTGTAACTGGATGGAGAGTTGTGTGGATTATAGGAAGCTCAACAAAGCCACTAGGAAGGATCACTTCCCACTGCCATTTGTAGACCAGATGCTGGACAGACTTGCTGGAAAACATTTCTATTATTTCTTAGATGGGTATTTAGGCTATAACTAGATTGCTATAGCACCGGAGGACCAGGAGAATACTACATTCACCTGTCCTTATGGAACTTTTGCCTTCAGACGAATGCCCTTTGGTTTATGTAATGCTCCAGCAACTTTTCAATGGTGTATGATGTCAATTTTTTCAGACATGGTTGAGAAAACATTAAAAATCTTCATGGATGATCTCTCAGTTTTTGGAGAAACATATGATGACTATTTACTCAACCTAGAAGATGTGCTTAGAAGATGTAACCAAGCTAACCTAGTACTCAATTGGGAAAAATGCCATTTTATGGTGCAAGAAGGCATTGTGTTGGGGCATAGAGTATCTAAAAAGGGGATAGAGGTAGATAAGGTAAAAATAGATGTGATAGATAAACTGCCGCATCCAACTTCAGTAAAGGGGATCAGAAGTTTTTTGGGACATGCTGGATTTTACAGAAGATTTATTAAAAACTTTTCCCAAATAGCCAAACCATTATGTTCACTACTGGAACATGATAAGTCTTTCACTTTCAATGACGATTGCCTTTAAGCTTTTAATGAGTTGAAGAAAGCATTGGTATCAGCACCATTGGTGATAGTACCAAATTGGAATCTTCCCTTTGAACTGACATGTGATGCTAGTGACCATTTTGTTGGAGCAGTACTGAGGCAAAGAAAGAATAAAGTTTTCCACTCTATCTATTATGCCAGCAAAACCCTTGCTAATGCTTAATTGAATTATACCACTACAGAGAAAGAGCTGCTGGCAGTGCAGTGATGCTTGCCTTTGATAAATTCAGAGCTTGCCTAGTGGACACCAATGTGACAGCTTACATAGACCATGCAGCAATCAAATACTTGATTTCAAAAAAAGATGCCAAACCGAGATTGATAAGATGGATCTTATTGCTGCAAGAGTTTGATTTGGAGAACAAGGATAGGACGGGGACTGAGAATAAAATAGCAGACCATCTTTCTAGACTAGAAGCAGATACCAGCACAAAGACTAAGCATGACATCACTGACACTTTTCCTGATGAGCAACTGTTAATGCTACAGCATGCACCACTGTTGCAGTAATCTAGGCTCTCATGGTATGTAGATTTTGCTAATTACTTAGTGAGTGGATTGCTACCATCTGATTTGAATTTTCAGCAAAAAATAAATTCCTTCATGATGTTAGAAGCTATCAGTAGGATGACCCATACTTGTACAAGCTATGCTCAGATCATGTAATTCGAAGATGTGTTCCAGATGAAGAAATTCAAAACATACTTACGTCATGCTATGCTGCAGCATATAGAGGACATTTTGGTGGTCACAGAACAACTGCCAAGGTTCTACAGTTAGGTTATTTCTGGCTTTCTATTTTTAAAGATGCTTACGAGTTTGCTAAATGTTGTGACAGGTGCCAAAGAACAGGGAACATATCTCAAAGACAGGAAATTCAATTAAAAAATATTCTAGAAGTAGAGATATTTGATGTATGGGGAATAGACTTTATGGGCCCATTTCCACCATCCTTTGGGAACTTATATATCTTAGTGGCTGTGGACTATGTATCTAAATGAGTGGAAGCTGCAACATTTCCCATAAATGATACCAAAGCAGTAGTGAATTTTCTTTTGAAAAATGTTTTCTCCAGGTTTAACACTCAACGAGCACTCATTAGTGATGAGAGTACACTTTTTTGCAATAAGATATTTGTTGCAGCATTAACCAAATATAGAATCAAACATAAAATTGCTACAATATATCATCCATAGTCCATTGGTCAAGTATAAGTGTCCAACAGAGAAATTAAAAAGATTCTGGAGAAAGTGGTAAACCCCACCAGAAAGAATTGGTCATTACGCTTACATGACTCCTTATGGGTGTACAGAACAACATACAAGACACCACTTGACATGTCTCTATACAAAATTATGTATGGGAAAGCATGCCACTTGCCATTTGAGTTGAAGCACAAAGCATATTGGGCATTGAAGCAACTCAACTGGGATACACATGCTGCAGCAAAGCAGAGGAAACTTCAACTATGTAAACTTGAAGAATTACGATTGTTCTAATACGAGAATGCAAGGATCTACAAGGAAAGAACAAAACAATAGCATGACAGACACATCCAACACAGAAAATTAATTCCTGGTCAACTAGTTCTGCTCTATAACACCAAGTTAAGGCTATTTCCAGGCAAGCTGAAATCAAGATGGTCTAGACCTTTCAAGCTGATCAGAATGTATCCTCATGGGGCTGTTGATCTCTTAGATGAAAAAACAAGATAGGAATTCAAAGTTAATGGGCACAGAGTTAAGCAGTACAGACATTCAACCACAGATTGCTCAAGGGAGGTCTTCTTCCTTAGTGACCCAACAATATGAGCATTCAAGGAAGGTCAGGCTGAAGGACCTTAAATCAAGTGCTCCATGGGAGGCAACCCATTACTAAGACAGCTATTTCAAATGACAAAGATCCTTTATGTTTCTGTTATAATAGTTTTTTTCTATTAGTTTCAAGTTTTTCTTTCTTTTTCTTATTTAGGAATGTTTAATTAATAAAAAAAAGACCCAAATGACGCAATTCAATTTGTGTTGTAGTGTTCACAGGTTACAAGGCCATGCCACTTGATGGACATCATCTAAAGGGATTATTGGTAGAATGCTGGAGCACAAAGTTATTGCTGCAACCACTCATTTAACCGTTCAAGCAAATTTACTTCAGAGATAATTCTTTTACCGTTAGAGAAACACGTGATAACTGGATGAGTGAATCAAGATCACATTTAGGAAGGAAAATTTAATCCCGAAATTATCGCACCAATCTTTGATTCTATGGGCTAGGCTTTTTCAATTCAAAATATTTTCTTCTGAAAATTATCTCTTTTACCAAATTTAATTTATTTTAAGTCCATCTATATAAGGGTTTCACTGTTTGTGTTGACCTTTAACATTATTTTCTTTCTCCTACGCAGACACACTCTCCATAACTCCCAACTAATTTTTTTTCCTGTTTCTATCGTGAAATTCTCACCACATCCCTACCCGGTGCTGTAGCAATGCCGAGGGTTAAAAGGACATCCAGCCGATTAAAGGACCCTTCTCGATTCGACAGTTACCATGTAGAAGAGATATATGAAGAATTTATCGAACCATGAAAAATCTTGGAAGAGAAAGGATTTCAATTCGCATCTCAACCTTCAGAAATCTCGCAAATGCTGTTGACGGAGTTTGTCGAAGCTCCTCAAAAACAAATACTGATTCACCTAAATAAAATTGTAGAAATGGTGAGACCAGGTCGAATCCCTAGGGAACTATGTATTTAATTTTCTCAAAGTCTAAAAATTAATTTTCCAAGAAAAAACTGATTTTCGAGCTTGCTGGATCCAAACGGATAGCCGTTTAAGGGAAAACGGTTAGCCGTTTATTCTGTGAAGTTTTCTGGGAAATAACCGGCTAACCGGATATGGGAAACCGGATGTCCGTTTGTGTGTTGTCCGCTTACTGACTCGATTCGGCTAACCGGAAAAGGAATCCGGCAATCCGTTTGCGGAGTTGAAGTATTCTGGGCGCGATCCGGCTAACCGGTTGAGGGAAAATCCGGAAGACCGAATGTTGCTTGTGACGGATCTGGGAAGATTCGGACAGCCGGATGAGGTAGAACCGGAAAGCCGTTTCTCGTTCTTCTCGTTTCTGGAAAGATTCGGCTAGCCGGATAGGAAAAACCGGAAGACCGGTTGCTGGAAGTCTCGGTTCTGGAAAGATGCGGTTATCCGGATGAGGAAAACCGGAATTCCGAATGTTGCTTGTATCGGTTCTGGACTTTAAACGGCTGGCCGGTAAATGGGATCCGCAAGCCGCTTTTTACTTCTTCTTTCTCGACTCTAAACGGTCACGGTTAGGTAAACCGGTTAAGCCGCTTTTCACGGTTTTGGGTTTGTTCTTAAACGAGATTATGATAAAATAAAATAAAATAAAATAAAACAAGATCTAAAATTAAGCAAGGAAAATTAATCTTACCAAACTTCCAATCCAAGGGTGTCAATTCCATCCAATTGCAATTTTGATCATAGGCCAAAATATAAATTACTCAATCCAAGAACTTAGTCTACTTAATCTAATCCCGCAGAAGCAATTATTCTCCTAATGTAATAGACTCAAACAATCGCCAAATCAATTCTTACCATTAATTCAAGCTGGGCATCATGGTTTCCATATCAAATTAAATGATAGCATTAAGATTAATGAGAATGACTAAAACAAAATCAATTATCTCGGATTTCTCCAATTTAATCAACTTCGCATTTTATTTCCACAGAGCCTATCATGCAAGCTATGTAATTGTGGCCACCAATATACACACACATGAGCCAACTCCTTGCTACTCAATTCAATCGTTCATGACAATTACGGATCACAAACTCATGACTAGCGATAGAAAAATAAATATTGAATTAAGGCGTCAACTCAATCAATATAAATAATTCATAGAAAATAAGAACAAGAAATAAAAATTACTTGGATTGAAGAAATTCTTGTTAAGTTCAAAGCCTCACAAAACTACAATTGGAATCTGATTACCCCTGGATCGGAATTAAAAGCTTAGCCACTCATGGTGGCCAAACAAAACAAAATAAATTGCAGCAGCCTTTTTTTCTTTGCTTCTCACGTTCCAGCTCACTAATCCCCCTAAGCTTGGATGTCCTTTTATATTCACACGCCCTTTGCTTTCCTTTTATTGCTAGTTTTCCTTTTTCCTTGCAGTTTCCTCTTTTGCTAGCTTTTCTAATCCTTCTTGGCTTCTTCTCCTCTTAATGCTAGGAAACCGTCTCCTTCAAGTCAACGGTCAGCCCACGATTGCAAAGCCCAAATAAAGCCCTTATTATCCACTTTTTATCTTAATCTCCATGCTTTGGCTCCTAGATCAAATCAAACATAATTTACACAAATTAGCACGAGATCAATCAAAATATGAGGGAATTAAACTAAATATAATATGACTATTTATAACCTATCAGCTGTACACTGCTGTAGCAAAACGCGGTTGGTTGGAGTTTTGCAAGCATTTCCGAGACCTTGTGTTGCCGCTGGTGAAAGCGTTTTACACCAATTTGGTAAGCCAAACCAAGCACAACATTTGGGTAAGAAATTCTCTTGTGCCTTTAGACTCCCAGGTTATTAATGCTTTTTATAATTTACCCTCTGATGTGGATTGTGAGTATACCAAATTGCTTAATAACCTAACCCTATAAACATAGAGTAGGATATTAAAAACCCTTACTATTGAGGGTGCATCTTGGGCTAATGAGGAAGGGCTTGTGATAAATAAGATCAATTTAAAACCCACTGCTAAGGTGTGGGTGAAATTTTTAAAATCCAGACCCATGCCAACCAAGCACACAACCACCATGTCACAAGAGAGGTTGGTACTTTTGCATGTCCTCTTTAGAGGATTGCCCATAGATGTAGGAACCATTTTTTAGAGAGAAATCAGAGAGTGTGCTATGAAAAAGCACAAAACAACATCTTTGTTATTCCCTCCTTATCACCAGCATATGTGTGGCATCGGGTGTCCACTTTGATACAGCAGATAAGCGTATTAAGAATGATGGTGCCCTGACTGCACGCACAATCAAATGAATTACTGGAGACTCTCGGTTTTGGAGCTTTTTGCAGCATTTGGAAAATCACTTGCACCAATTTGCTGTCTACATGAAAAGCCTCAACAACAATTTCTATGATTCATTGCTACAGTAATTTGACTTTGGTACCTCCGCAGTAGAGGCTCCAGCAGAAGATAGTGAAGATGGTAATGCAAATGAATTAGAGGAAGAGGCCCAGAACAACCAGACGAAGAGGCAGACTTAGATGTTGACGATCAATCAGATCAGCCTGACGAAGAGAATGTTCAATCTGAAACAGACAGCTCACAAGCAGAGAAGGATGAAGAGAATGCCATACCCTCTACAGAACCACCAAAAAGAGCAACCCCTAAACAAAGAAAAAAGCACATCATAAGAAATGAGAAAGATGAACCTGCCGAGGAGCCTCCAATTCCAACTCTCTCTCGAAAGGGAAAGGAGAAAGTGATAAGCCATACTGAGTCCGAGTCTGAAGCATAAGGCATTGATGTAGAACTACAGCTGCAGCAACTAGGGCTACTCGCACCGCCACAGAGCAAAAGAGCTTGCTTGATATCGTTGCTGTAATCACGGGTGAAGAATCTACTGCCGCGAAAACCGCTCTAGCTGCCTACCATCCCACTCCCAACAAATCCACTTCCACTACTCCTAAGAAATCCAACAAGCGAAAAGGGACCATTTCTGGAGGTGCTGAAGCACAAGAAGAACCATAACACAAAAAGACAAGATCCAATCAACCCAAGGTTGCAATACCTGCTGAAACTCCCCCAACTAGCCCATCATCAGGCAAGAAAAAGAAGCAACCAACTGTCCTACCGCAAGGATACCCTAAGGACTGTTTGCGGAGCTCTTCTAAGAATCAGTGAATCTCTCAATGCTGCAATATTGCTGCCAGCATCAGGGGAGTTTCCTTTCCCAACCAGTTGATTCTATCTATTTTTCCCTACATTTCTTTTCAATTAGTTAACATTTTTTGCTTCATTATGCAAAGTTTGTATTTGGCATATGCATGTCTGGTTTGTGTTGAGTTGTTTTGTGTGCTTGTGAGGACATAGCACCTCTCAAGTTTGGGGGGGGGGGTTGTGTTTTCATGTGTTATTTTTAGTTATGTTTTCATATGTTATGTTTGAGAGTGCATGTGTTTATGTGTGTGGTGTGAAGCTCTATTATCTAGTATTTGTGTATGGATTTGAAATCCTAACGAAGATAAATCGACTGTTATTTAGTATTTATGAGAATGCCAAGTAGGGATAGTTATAGATAGAGGTTGAAAGTCTGTCCCAACACTTAAACTTTGGTTGAGCTTTATGAGAATGCTGTAGCAGAGCCAAGAAAAAAAAAGAGAAGATAATATCTCAAGTTTGGGAGAAATTTTAGTTGAACTATGCTTGTTATGAAAAATATTTTTGCTCCAATGGCTTGAGTTGCTAAGTAACCGAGGCTGAATATATACCCCATATGCAAACTTGAGTCCAAAGACAACAAGAGTTATGAGCATTGCTGCAGCAATATAAAAAAAAATTATTGTTTTTGGGTCCGCTGCGTAGGATATTGAGTAACCTGGTCTGTTCATGAGCCTCATGTTCAGCCTTGAGTCAAAAGCGTCCTAAGGCAAGACATGAATAAAGCATCTTGGATGTGTTTGCTGCAGCAACTCTGACATATACTTTAAGTGAGTAATTGGGTGTCATCATTACAAGTGATAGGTATTCACATGAAAGCTCAATATTGAATTGAAGGGTTTAAAAAGTTGTGGCACAGTTTGAATATGTTTTAAAATCTTTACCCCTCCACACAAGATGGAATTGGTCATATTGTAAAATACATTTGTTACTTGAGTAATGCTACATCATCTTTGAGACTTAATGAAAATGCACACACACGCTTTGGACAGAATGAAGCTTGAGTCTAGACTTGACTTGCTATGGCTACCTTGCATGATTAAGAGTATGATTTGAAGGTCGAAAAAAAAAATCCTTGCAAATTAGATGACAGAGCTAAGTTAATTGTTGCATGATTGTGTGATTGAAGTTTTAGTGTTATTGTCATTACTTAAGGACAAGTAATGGTTTAAGTTTGGGGGTGTGATAACTCTATGAAATGAGAGTTATCAAGACACTTTTAGACCTTAATCAAGATCACTTGTAGAGTAAATGATATGTGTTCATTGCAATTTTCCTAATATTTTGTACAAGCATGCATCTTACTTTAGTTTTAATAAATTGCATGTTTTAGAATAAATTGCGTGCTTAATCATATGTATAATTGTAGGTAATCGAAAGATTGACTTTTCAAGGAACGAATGTTGCTACATTAAGCTTGCAGAAGATGGAAAAGAAGTGAGCAGCAGAAGTTTGGAAACAAATCTGGAGCAGAGTTGTTGTTGGATGCATTGCTGTAGCAACCATTGCTGTAGTAATCCTGGAATAGCAGCAGAGAAAAATTCGGCGCGAACTACTTACAAAATGGCAATATGCAGTTTCCTAATCTGACTTTAGTGCGCCCTAAGTTTTCGTTTACCATAGTTTTCAACTATAAAAATGAACGCATATCATGTGAGAAGGCGGTCAATGAAGATTGGAATAAAAAACCGAAAAAGACACAAGGAAAACACATGATCAAGGAGCAAGATGCAACGTCTACAGCTGTAATAGATCAGTAGACAATCGAGATTCAACTTCATCTTTTTGCTCTCATTTTCTCTCCTTGTTCATTCTTTGGTGGAAAAGATGTATTTGATGGCTGAACCCTTATTGTTTATTTTTCAATTACAAGTTATGAGCTAAGTTTAATTGTAGTTGAGTGACAAGTAATCGAGATGGGTTTATGACTGAACATATGAGTTGCTGCATGTTTGCTGCAACATTTTGCTTGAATAAAAAGTATATTTCATTTATTATTTTGGTTGACACCCATTTGATGATAGAAGTTAAGATAGAGCCGCAAAAGGGCTTGTCTTAATGGATCGTATTCGAGCAATACTTGGTCGTAAGTTGAGTTTCTTGTATTGAATCTAAACTTGAATCCTAAAAGGCTATGCTTGACTTAAGATTAGTGATGAACTAGATATAGAGATTCACCTTGTAGGATAGTGAGAGTATTAGTTTGTAATGCCATATATTATGTCAACATAACAATTGGTCACTGTTGGGTTACATAAGCATATGAGATGTTCAACATGTAGCAGCTGAGGATGCATGGTAATTCTGCCTAGTGCTGTAGCAGATGCTGTAGCAACTAACTTAAAATAAGAAAAACAGTCAGCCCATCAGGAGATTTTGATCACTCAACTACTCCATTCTCATTGATTCATTTTCGTGTTTTACGTGCTATTCAATTTATTATTGTGTTTTACTTTATTTTTGTTTCTATTAGTTAATCAATTCTATTAATTTCTCTAAGTTAATTTAAAACAAAATCTGCACTGTTGAAACTGCTGTAGCAATTCTGATAGCATCAATCCATGTGGAGACGATCTTAAATACTTATTACTTTATTACTTGTTATGTACACTTACACTTTGACAACAATAATTATTGCATTAAATTTTACAACAGTCCTTATAAACACTGTAAACTATTCTTCCCTTAGTAAAAGATATATGCCAGCTTCGAAGACGTAGGCATAATTAGTCAGATTTCGTTATCAATTTAAGTGTGTTATTATTGCACTTTTATTTTGCTTTCTTGCAAATCTAGTTATAGGGAAATCTTGTGCTCAACGATTTCCCAACAAAATGTCAGCCCAAGGAACGGCTTTGTATCACTATGTAGGATTTAACAAATGCTCTAAAATATTCTGTATACAACATTCTTTTCAGCACAGTCACAAACGCTGTAAAAGGTCACAACTTATTATTCTGTCTGGGAGATAAGGTCACTAATGGATTTTACATATGAACAGAAACCTTTGAGAACATATGAAATTAATTAGTTCTGCTCTGCCCTCTATAGTGAATTTACGAATTGTTAATGCTATATCAATTATTGTGTTTGGTTATATGAAACGGCGTTCTCTTTCCTATTTGATGAATTATATGTGCAATCCAATTAATGGATGTTTTATTTCGTTTATTAGATACAATGATAAAACTGATCATGCTTATTCACAAGTCTCTCAATACAGCAAATAATTCATTACTGTTACAAAATTGCTAATTCCTACTTCTATTAATAATCTATAATTTAGTTTCCTAATTTTTCAATTGTCTATGATGTTTGTCCCAGTCACTAAAAAACTTCCAATGCTTAAACAAGTTACATTCTAATTTATATAGAGAGATTTTCCGTTTTTTCATTCTTTTTCTCAATAACCAGTTAACTCACGGGTAATTCACCGGGCAGCTTTCAAAATCTTGGTAGATGAGAATTGTTGATACCTAATTGAATTTATATGGTCGGTATGGGATCTATGCCGAGGCAACTGGCCAAAACGTTGATTCACCTCAGAAAAATTATTAATCTCACTCAAATATCTTTATCTGAAAAAAAAAGCGATCTAGATATTTTTTTTACTACAAATTATTACATTAAAAAGAAAAAATTTCTTTACAGCCTTATATGCTGATACTGCTTAATTTTGTTTTAGTTCTTAAATTAGAAAAAAGATCATACAAGTTTTGTGGACTGCTCAATTTCGTTATATCTATAAAATGCATTTCTTATATATAAAAGTTCTTTAAAATGTCGGAGATGACTTAAGAAATTCTTTGGTACTATTATAAAAACTCTATTGAAAAAAAATTCTAGCCCAGCTCGAAAAACTTAATTTTTAATTTCTAGACATATATGTCTCTGGCAGTATATGAGAGACTGTATAATCACTTAATCAGTCCCTTAAGCCAAAACATAAGAAGATTAAAATACAAACACCAAAGTACGGGAACCCTCATTCAAAAATTCTCTCTCTCTCTATATATATAGCCATAATTTACAACATTGTATGTTGAACAAAATGAAACTTGTTAATAAGTTTGTGTTGATAATGACTAATGCAAAACATCAATGTTATTGAATGCAGGGCTCGTAATTTTTAGGCGAGAGTCTGCATTTATATAAAATAACAAGTTTTCATATTTATTAATTGTATGTGTTAAATTAATAGCCTAGATAAATTTTCTTCCTTCACATTGTCATGTTGTATGCATGATTTGAATGTGACAACCATGCACTGCTAGCTGGACACTAGCTCTTTGCTTTTAGCAATACAAAAATTAAATTATTACGATATGCCAATTACAATGTAATAGGGATACAAAAATCTTAAGTTATTATAACAAGACGCCAATTACAACGTAACAAGGACAAAAGAAAATCTTAAATTATTACAATAAAGGGTGAGACTATTTGAACCCACTATAGTACTCAATAAACCCACTTTTAAAAATAATTTTTTATAACCAAAATACCCTTAAATTAAATTACAATTATGGACATTAGAATATAATAAAAAAGAAAAAAAAATAGGTTTTTTACTCTTTGAACCTATTTTTATATCTAACATAGTTTTGTTGAACCCCAATTATATTTTTATTAAACCCTAATCAATCAAGATGTATGATTATTCTGTGAAGCCATATATTTTTATTAAATGGGCACAAGTGATTCAATTCAAAATAATAAAATTGGTTGTTATTGATTTGATGTATATTGATTTTATAGAGAAACAAAATAATATTGACAATAATTTGAATGAAAGAACAAGTATGAAATTCTTTTATTTATATTTTATTTATATTTTATTTATATTTTTTTCTTTTGTTTTCCCTATTCGTCACTTTCCACTTACATCGAGTCTTATCTAAACCAACCAAACTCAAAAAGGCTTCCGTTGCTTCAATTTCTCAAATTCAATACCCTCCAACATGTTCTACAACTACAACAATAGCTACCCAAAAAATCCTTAATATCTTCAATACCAAAAGAGACGATGGGTCGTCCAAAAATAGCCAAGCATTAATCAAATAGCCACATATTAATCCACATGATAGCAAGTATTAATGTTAGAAGCATAACATCAACCATAATTCATTTTATGATTTCAGTTTTTTAGTCCAATATAATTCATAAACTGATGTGGAACATGCCCAAGAGCAAAATTTTTTGGATGCATATGTGATGCTAACTTTAACATATCCTGCTTCATCATGAATGTAGTCTAAAATCATCAAATTCGTTTCCTTTCCTTTTGCTTTTTTTTTTTTTTTTTTCAGAAGAATCTTGTTGACTTACATTCAACTGATTTTTTGAGAAGAATTTAATGGGTTTATAAATGAATTTATTGGGTTTAATGAGTTAAATCACTATTATTATAAAAATTAGATTTATTAAGGATATATTAGGTATTTAAGTGGGTTTATTGAGTAACATATAAAATTTCAAAATTTGAGAGTGAGTTTATTTAATAAATAGGTTTCTTGAGTAATTTGGTGGGTTTAAATAACCCCACCCTATAATAAAATGCCAAATGTGTATTATCCGCCATAACATGCGGCACATTGTTTCTAGTCAATTGTGGTCAAAATTGTTTCTTTTAAATTAATTATTAATCTAATTTTTATTATTGATCATTTAAAATCATATTTTAAGCGACATCGGCCAACGCCAACGGCCATGAAATGCGGAAGAATCTTTTCAATATTATAAAATTTACGCTAATCTTTTGACCAGTTTAGCAGGTCACCAAAATATTTGTGTAAACAATCTAAAGTATTGATAAAATAATACTAAATTGGCTTCTCGATCGCTTGCGGTATAAGAATTGACGTAATTAGCTCATTTCAGCTATTTCGCAATAGCTCAGTAATAACATTCTGTCTTCAGTTAGTTAATTTCCCTTGTTTCAGTATGGTTGATCCGATTGTTTAGGTTGTCTTGGAGTAGCTGATTTCTGTGGCTGTTGAAGAGGCAAAAGAAGAGGTGAGGCTAGTTGGTGGCGTTGATCAGGAAGTGGAAAAGCTGACCAGCAATCTTCGAGCCATTCATGACGGAGGAAAGAGTCAGATTCTAGCTGGATCAGCTCAAAGACACATCCTATGACATGGAGGATGAGTTAGATGAGTGGATCACTGCTAGGCTCGAATTGCAAATCGAGGGAGTTCGCGAGAATGCTCTTGTTTTTCAAAAGAAGAAGAAGGTATGTTCCTTCTTTTCGGCTACCTCTTGCTTTGGTTTCATACAAGTCTTTCTGCGTCTTGGCATTGCTCTCAAGATAAGAGCAATCAACCACAAGCTAGATGATATTGCCAAACAGAAAGATATGTTTAATTTCAATGTCAATAGAAGTACTCAGAAATCTGAGTGAATGCAAAGTACTTCTTCAATCGATGTGTCTGAAGTATGTGGTCAAGAAGTTGAGAAGAATACCCTAAAGAGCAACTTGTTATGTGAAGATAGTGAAGAACGAAATGCCGTCCAAATCATCTCTGTGGTAAGAATAGGTGTTATTGGCAAGGTAACTCTTGCTCAATCTGCTTACAATGATAGTGACGTGATAAAAAATTTTGAAATAAGAATATGGGTTTGTACATTGACCTTTTTGATGAGTTTAGGGTTGCAAAAGCAATAATGGAAGCTTTAGAAGTTCTACCCCTAATTTGGGTGAATTGAACTCACTCATGCAACATATACATGCATCTATTACACAAAAGAAATTTTTTCTCATTTTAGATGACGTGTGTTGAAAAGTTAAAATAAAAAGGTGGCTCACATGTAAATTACCAATAAGAGTAGGAATTAAAAATTGACAATTTGGAAGTTACATGCATAAGCCACAAAATTTGACTATTTGGAGGAGTTAGTACCGCATGTCTTCCAAAAAAAGTGCTCTTGACACTGGGGCGCGTGGCCAAGAAGGTGCTGAAGTCGGTGTGCTATAGCCTTTAGCCCGTAGGAGGTGGGGAAGGGGATTCAGCCACTCCAGGTGTCGGAAACGAGTCCAATCTTTTCGAGGGGCCTAAGCAGCTGAGGAAGTTAACAGAGGCCCGAAAAAGTGCTCTTGACTAAGGGGCTAGGCCGGCAGTGTGTTATAGCCTTTGGTCCATGGGAGATAGGGAGGGGGGATTCAGCCACTCCGAGTGTCGGAAATGAATCAAGTCTTTTCAAGGAGTCTCGCGTGGCCCGCAAAAAGGTCGCCTTGAGGGCTGCCCAAAAAACGTGCTCCTGACCTATGGGCGCATAGCCAAAAAGGCACTGAGGTCGGTGTGCTATAGCCTTTTGGCCCGTGGAAGGTGGGGAGGGAGGGTTCAGTCACTCAGGATGTCAGAAACGAGTGCAGTCTTTTCGAGGGGACTCACGCGGCTAGAGGGAAGTTGCGTCCAGAAGCCGCCCAAAAAAAGTGCTGTGCCAACTCCTCCAAATAGTCAAATTTTGCGGCTTATGCATGTAACTTCCAAATTGTCAATTTTTTGTTCCTATTCTTGTCGACAATTTGCATGTAAGCCAATTTTTTATTTTGACATTTCAACAGTATTTTCTTCAGGAGTCATAAATTACGGTTGGCTTGATCATAGTTACTGGGTTCGTAGACAATTCAAGCAACACAATCGTTTTTTGATCCTTAAGAAATGATTACTTTAGGGATAATGACTCGTTAGTAGTCGGCTTAAATTTGGATAAATCTTTGTCGAGGTGGAGAATTGTTGAAATGTCAAAATAAAAAGGTGGGTCACATGCAAATTACCGACAGGAGTAAGAACAAAAAATTGACAATTTGGAAGTTACATGCATGAGCCACAAATTTTGACTATTTGGAGGAGTCACCGCATGTATGCATTTGTCAATTCTGAAGAATTTAGTTGCCAGTTTAATTGACAATTTGACAAAAGATTTGGTGTAAAAGTGTAACCATTTTGGTTATAAATAGAGATGCATTCTTCATTTATAAATCGTCACAAAATGTAAGATCTCAAGTGAGTTAGCTCTCTTGGAGAGAGTGTAGAGAATTGTAGAGCATTCGTAAGTAAGCTCTTAGAAAATTTGGGAGAGCGTTTCCTTGGGTGCTCAGTGGGTTCTATACTATTTGTAGAGATGTGAGAGAATGTGTGTCTTGAGAAAATTATTTCCTTCAAGAGTTTGTGAGAGTACTGGGTATATTTGGGTATTTGAAAAGTGAGATTTCGTTACTCGAATTTATACTCTATTAATTATTAGTAAAACAATTATTCTCTCTTGCCTCCGAGGACGTAGGCATTATTACCGAACCACGTTAAATCTTATGTCCTTTATGTTTTATGAATATTTGGTGCATATTGATTATGCATTTACGCATATGTGGTATCAGAGTTGACGGTTCATACTTGCGATAGACTGTACTATATACGTATACGGTATTATTTTCATATACAATATTGTTTACGTACGGTACTGTTCACAAATATACTGGAGAATTGTTGAAAAATCAAAATAAAAAGGTGGCTCATATGTAAATTACAGACAAGAATAGGAACCAAGAATTGACAATTTCGAAGTTACATGCATAAGCCACAAAATTGTCAATTTTTTGTTCCTCCTCTTGTCGGCAATTTGCATGTGAGCCACCATTTTATTTTAACTTTTCAATAGTGTGGACAAAAGATTATAATAAATGGGAATTATTCTACCATTGTCTAAGAAATAGACGTCATGGAAGTAAAATTCTGGTTACCACTCGTAATGAGACAGTTGATAGAATGATGGAATCCACTTATATTATCTCTGTTAAAAAGCTATTTGAACAAGAATACTCGTCGTTGTTCAAACCATTAGCTTTTTTGGTAGATCGCCTTCTAACTGTGAACAATTAGAGGAAATTGGTAGAAAATTTGTAGGTTGGTCAAAGGCTTGCCTGTTACTGCCAAAACTATTGGGAGTCTCTTGCGCTTTAAAAAAACAAGAGAAGAGTGGCAAAATATATTAGATAGTGAGAAGTGGTAGTCAGAAGAATTTGAAAAAGGTCTTTTAACCCCCTGACTGTTGAGTTAAAAAGCTATTTGAACAATGTTTCACTTATTGCGCAGTCTTTCTAAAAGACTACATCATGGATAAAGATGAATTGATTAACTTATGGATGGCTCAAGGTTATGTTAAACCAAAGGAAAATAAAGATTTAGAGATGATTGGTGAGGAGTATTTTGATTATTTAGCCACAAGGTCATTCTTTCAGGAGTTTGTCAAAGATGAAGAGGATATTGTTAAAAGATGTAAAATGCATGATATAGTACACGAATTTTCATTATATCTCACTAAAAACGAATGTGCTGTACTAGAAGTTGATGCTGATGAAGAGCCGTTGTCTTTGATAAATACTTGTCAAGAGAGACTTTGTCATTTAATATTGGTGCTTGGCCATGGAGCTTCATTTCCAATTTCCTTATTTAGTGCCAAAAAGTTACGTTGCCTTTTAACACAAGATCCAGTTGAAGTCTTTCCACTATTTCTGGCAAGGTCATTTGATTAGTTGACTTGTTTAAGGACATTAAAAATTACTAAAGACAATTATATTTTCTGTGGAGGTTCAATTCGTGAAATTCCAAGAGAGAGAAAAAAAATTGATACATTTAAGATAGTTTAGATTGGTTCAATTAGAGATAGAAGAATTGCCAGAGACATGCTATAAGTTATTTAATTTGCAAACATTAGAGATAGAAAAATGTGAGAAATTGAAAAGATTTCCTTAAGGAATATGCCAAAAGCAATTGAGAGATTAAATAGTCTTCGGACATTAAGTCATTTAGTTGTTGTGAGTGGCAGTGGCAAATATGGTAGCAAAGCATGTAACCTCGAAAGTCTAAGAAACTTGAATCACCTTCAACGGTCTCTTTCAATTCGAGGATTAGGGAA
Source organism: Citropsis articulata (assembly GCA_030449925.1). Taxonomy (NCBI): domain Eukaryota; kingdom Viridiplantae; phylum Streptophyta; class Magnoliopsida; order Sapindales; family Rutaceae; genus Citropsis; species Citropsis articulata. Next base: position 1,387,501 of record JASUUH010000108.1, on the reverse strand, counting down.
TGTGATAGATGTTGAGGCTAGGAATGCACATCTTAAAAGAAGAATCTTATTCGTTAGGAACTATGGTACGATAAGGAGTTTGAAGAAGAAGAAGATGAAAAACTATGAAGCTCATTCGATGTTATCGTACAAAAAGAAAGAGGAAGTGGAAGAAGAAGAAGCAAACCATGACCATGAAGCAATTAATGAAGCCTTAAGGCCACCACCAAATCTAGAGGCACTAGAAGTACTTTGTTATGAGGGCAAGATTGTGTTGCTCGATTGGATAGAGTCATAATCCAAGCTAAAATGTTTATCTCTCATTAACTGCCGAAAATGTGGGATTATGCCTCCTTTGGGGAAATTTCTTTCTCTTGAAATACTCCAAATATTTAGTATGACTGGTGTGAAAAGGGTGGGTGATGAATTTTTGGGAATAAAAAGTGGTGATATTGATAGCACATATTCAGCTTCATCAATTATTGCCTTTCCAAAATTAAAAGGTCTCAGACTTAAGAATTTTTAGAGATCAGAAGAGCGGGATTTTAGAAAGAAAGACAATATTACAGTTATGCCACAACTCAACTCCTTGAATATTCTCTGTTGTAGCCAATTGAAGTCGTTGCTAGACTAACTTCTTCGAAACACATCCCTGGAGAAATTGGAGATCAGGTATTGTGAGATTTTAGAAGAGCGTTTCAAAAGGACACATGAGATGATTGGCCAAAGATCTCTCACATCCTAACATCAAAATTAATAATGAATATGTGCAAGAAGGCCCCATGTATTTTCTTTTCTTCAGGCTTCATTTGTTACAAGTTAAAATAACACCAATTACTTCTAGGCTAACAAAGTTCTATATATTCTTAAAGTGCATGCTATTATCACTTTATAGCAATTAGCTAAATTAGAAATAAAATCGGCAGCTGAAGTTTTACTTCATTATCATTGCAATGCTTTTCCAGTTATATCCAAAGTGTTCAAAATATATAGCCTTCCCCACCAAGCAATGACTGCAGTTAATGCCATCACTACCAGGTAGTTTCTTCCATTTGCTTGTTTTTGTTATTTGTCATTTGTAATTCGATTGACAGGTGCAAAATGTATACATCGAATCAAATTCAGCTTCATAAATTTTCATGACGATGCTCAATGTTTTCTCATTTCAAGTTTACTTGCTAATTACCATGAATTAATAATCTTACATAGGACCGACAGCTTGTCAGTGCAGCAATAGTAGTTTGCGGCATACATGATTGTGCAATGTGAAAAGACCTACTTAAGGTGAGAAGTAGATTCTGATTTCCTTTCATCTCAGCGCTCTGCTTTATTATATAAGATCATTTTTCCTTTAATCATATGATAAAACGATGCTTTCAACTCCAGGATCCAGCTCAAAGTTGAATGGAGGTTTGCTTATTATGGCATAACTGTTGTCACTTCAACTTTAGAATTCCGCAATTTAATATCTCTTCAAGTCTAATGCAAGCTAAATATACTAATTGGAGTTCAATTTTGTGAGCCAAATTCCATTCCTTCCATCTTCTGGCTACAAATTTTTAGCTACCTCACCAAGGCTGCTCGTGTAAGTACTAAATGACCCTTCATTCTTCACTTTGCTTTACTTTTTAAGCCTTATAAAGTTATATTTGGGCAGAGGTCATTGGTATCTTCGTGAGACTAGGATCATTCCTATAAGAAGTATGGAAAATGATATAGATTTAAGTTAAAGTTCATATGCTTCTGCCTTCTGGCCATAGGAAAGTTGATCAAATGGCATTAATCATGATGTTTGGTGTTTAGTTAAAATTGACCCTTGATGAACAATTACTAAATGGACCTCTATTCCATTGGAAATTCAGGTTCCTTATGGCACATTAGTGTTAATGCACTATCGAAACAGTGTAAAATAAATTCCGGATGTGACCGGATTAAATTGTTAAATCCAAAACAAAAATTGGTTGTCTCTGTACACTGTTTTACGAAATGGAAAAGTACATTGAAGATTCTTATGCAACCAACCAATGGTGTATTTTCTCCACTTTCTTTTAAATGACAGAAGCATTGCATTGTTTACCTATTATTACTTTTGAACTAAAGCCATCTTGGTTTAAATATTATAGTTGAGTTGAAATCAGTTCAAAGACTTCATTTATAGTTAAGTCGTTGAAGTCCAACTTGTGCAGGTATGAGCAGAAGTTTTCACTGTTATATTGTAAATGCGTTATAGGGATAGTCTTCAAAAGAAAGCAGTAGCAATTACCATCACTACTACTAAGTATTTTCTTCTCTTGCTTCTCCAAGAGTCTCTTAATAATATCTTTTTTGGCGGTAAAAAGAAATGTCTTCACCTTGCACTATCTGCTATTGCTTAGATTAAACAAGTGTACTGAATTTTAGTTATTGGTTTTCTTTGGTAAATTTTTGTACCATCAAATACCACTTTTGAGGCTTAAGTTTTATTCGAGTCAATGAGGGCTTTCTTTCAATAAGAAGCACACAAACGCTATCAATGCGCAAGGCAAGAAGTTTCAAGTCTCTGCAGAACAAGAAGCAACCCTGTTACTGGTGAGAATCCACCAAATAAAGAAATCTGTTTGATCTCTTATGTTTTCCCCTATATCTTTTTTAAATGAGTATTTTAAATTAAGTAAATTTTATTTTTCAACCGAACTTAGGAGGGATGTTGATGCAGCAGATGCAGGACAACTATTTAAGGTGTATGTGCATAATAACAAGCACTTTCAATTGAGTAATTCACGAAACTTTCACCATCTGAGGCCTAGTTTTTCCGAATCCAGTATTATAACAAGCATGACTTGGCTTTCCTAAGGAATTCATGCCTGATGTTGATATGTGAAAAATATACCGGTTAATATAATGTGGGAAAGTTTATTTGCACTTACTTTTGGCATAAGCAGAAATCGTCATCATTATGATCATTTTTTGCTTCACTTCAAGCTTTACTTTTTAATTAGTATGAATTAATCTTCAAGCTTTATTTTCTAATTATTATGACCTAATCTTACGCAGGACTATAGTGAGTAGTAGGTCACTAGGTTGTAGACACATGATAGACCAATGTGACCTAGTTGAAGTGAGAAGAAGTTTTTCATTGTTACCATTCTAAGTTATGGTTTTGCTTTCATCCTCAACTCTTTGCTTTTATCTTGGGAAGATTAACATTTTGTTTTTTTGTATATAAGGCCATTTTTCTTTTATTAGGTTCGAAAACAATGCTCTCACCACATGGATCCTGACAAAGCCAAAGGATAGGTTTGCCTATTGTTTACTTTTTTATTTTCTTAACTTTAGAATTCCATAATTTAATATCTCTGCTGTTATTGCAGGGAAAATTCCACCATTTCCGCCATGTGGCTACTATTCTCAGAGACCTCACCAAGGTGACTTAGTTAACTCAACAAGCTACTATTCTCAGTGACCTTTTGCTGCCTGTTGGACAATAATACAACTTATCATTAAATCTTCTGCCAGAGTCTTCTAAGATGCCAAAGCTGAAGAATCTGTAAGATTGAAATGTGATCATGGTTAGAGCCGCTGTGACTAGTGATGGTTTTGGTTTGTAAGAGTAATTGTCAGGCAAGCACCCAGAGATGGAGAGAAGGAGCGATGTATGTGATTAAATGGTGTATCTCAAGCACTAAATATCAAAATTTGGTTAGTTGTGCTTTCTTGCTGCTTTATATTCTTAAATCTTTTTCCATTAGTTCCATAAAAAGCACATAATCAAAGCAATGTCTAATCTCTTCTGTTGTTTTTTCCTTGAGTATGCAGAGCTAGTTTTTGCTACTCAGGCTTGCTCTGCTGAGAATTCAAAATCTTATTATTGATCACCGGAGGAATAAATTAAGGCCAAACCATGTTGCAGTTATCTTTTCAAAGTTCCCAAGAAAATAAAGGGGTCATAACAGTCCTACTTCCCAAATTCCTTATGTTTTTATCTCTTTATTGATAGATCTTTTCTGGACATGTATAAATGCACACTATTTACAATAGATTGTTTCCCAAGTACAAATGGTCGTCTCTACTGTCTCTGTGAATAGTACCATATACCTATGAACAGTACTATATACGTAAACAATGTCGTATGTCCTAAGTGCAAAACTTAAGCCCTGATACCAATTATTGCGGAAGCATAAAATGAGCAATTATCAATATTACGATGACAGCGACTTCTGAAGAAGTATAATTGTGGTGATAAACAAATGTAAAGAAATATGACATAATAATTTACATGGTTCGGTATAAAGCCTACGTTCATGAGCCAAGGCTGAAAGATAATTTCACTAATAAATGAGAATTTATAAAGTGAAAAAAAACTCTTAAAATCCAATAACCCAATACACTCAAATAGATCTTCAATACACTCAAGTAGAAGCTCTCTAAAATCTCTCAAATTGTTTTACTTGTAATTGCTCTCAAGTCTCACACTTTAGGATGATTTAAAGTTCTTCATCTCCTCTCTATTTATATGCAAGTAATGCTTACCTACCATTTTTCAATTTGGTGAATTGACAAATTGAATTTGGAATGAAAAGATCAACTTTGGAGGCACCAAAATCTTCATGCATGCATAGCTTCAACTTGTCAAATATTTGTGCCACCAACCTCCAATTTTTCAGGCCAAATTGTATGGAAAAATCAGCTTTGGTGGGCGCCAAATTTGGTGCCCAAAAGATTGATTTTTTAACAATTCTCCACCTTGGTGAGAATTTTTAAATTTGAGCTGACAATCAACAAATCATCATTTAGTCTCTGCCTTCTCTAACTTCTTTCAAACTTGTAGGATGTTGATCAATTTTAGAAAATGATCAAATTTAAACGCCATGACCACCTTGGTCAATATATCTGCAGGATTCTCTGCAGTCTTGATTTTTTGAAGGATAATCTTTCCCTCATCAATAATTTCCTATACAAAGTTTAATTGAACATCAATATATGTTTCGTACGTGCATGATAAACTTAGTTCTTTACTAGGTGAATAGTACTTTGACTGTCACAATATACATTAACATGTTCCTAGACAAATCCCAAGTTTTCAAGCAAGTCTTGTAACCAAACAACCTCTTTAATAGCCTCTGTAATTGCCATGTACTCAACCTCTATGGTCGACAGTGTAACTGTAGACTGTAGTGTAGACTTCCAATTAATTGGCCCTCTACCAAAAAAATACATATCTAATGGTTGACTGTCGTCTGTCCAAATCACCAACATAATTAGAATTGACGTATCCAATCACATCTTGACCAAATGTATCTTCTCGCTTAAACAGTAAACCAATATCTACAGTCTTCTGAATATACCGTAGAATCCATTTCACAACATGTCAATGCCCTTTACTAGGATTATGCATATACCTGCTCACTATACCAATAGCATGTGAAATGTCAGGCCTTGTATACACCATTGCATACATCAAGTTACCCACTGCATTTGAGTACGAAACATGTATTCTTGTTCTGCATTTGTTAAAGGAGATAGATGTGCAAAAAGGCCAAATTATTGCTCAAATTTAAAACTTTTTTCGAGGTAGAGAATTGTTGAAAAGTCACTCTACCAAAGTTGATTTTACTATACAATTTGGCTTAACAAATTAGAGGTTGGTGGCACAAATATTTGACAAGTTGAAGCCATGCACGCATAAAGCTTTCGGTGCCTACTAAAGTTTTTCTTTTCATTCCAATTTTAATTTGCCAAATTGGCAAATTGTAGCCAAATTGGAAAATGGTAGGTAAGCATTGCTTGCCTATAAATATAGAGGAGAAGAAGAGGTTTGAATTATTACAAAATGTGAGATTTGACAGTAATTGTAAGTGAAGCAATTTGAGAGATTTTAGAAAGTTTCTACTTGAGTGTTCTAGTGAGGATCTATTTAAGTGTATTGGGTTATTGAGTTTCAGAGTTTTTTCCACTTTTGTAAATTCCCATTTATTAGTGAAATTATCTTGCAGTCTTTGCCCATGGACGTAGGCTTTAAGCCAAACCAGGTAAATTATTGTGTCATATTTCTTTACATTTGTTTATCGCCACATTTATACTTCTCCAGTAATCACAGTCAACCTAATAATGATTTCCTCGGAGATTGCTTCAATCCATAAAGTGACTTTATCAATTTGCAAATCCAATTTTCTTTTCCAGCAATTTTGAATCTATCCGGCTGAGTCATGTAAATTTCCTCTTTTAAATTCCTTGTAAAAAAATGGTTTTTCATATCATGCTAAACTAGTTCAAGATCAAATTATGCAAACCATGGCTTACAAAATTCAAATAGACGAATGTTTTACAACTAGAGAAAATACATTATTGTAGTATATTCCTTCCTTTTGAGCGTAGTCCTTAACTACCAATCTAGCCTTGTATCAAATTTTATTTTTACGAGGAAATCCTTCATTCTTTGCATAAACTCATTTGCACTTAATTACCTTCTTTTCCTTAGACAGTGTAACTAACTCTCAAGTTTTATTTTTATAAACAGATTGCATTTCTTCATCCATTGCTAGCTTCCATTGTACACTTTCAAGGCTACTTACTACTTCTCTATAAGTGGAAAAAAATATCATCATTTACAACTGAAAGTGTATAGGCTACCATATCAACATAGCGAGTGGGCTCATGAATCTCTCTTCATAGCCTTCTAAATGCAATTAAATCTTCTCATTGTTCTTGGGTTTAAATCTCTTCCTCATCTTCGATTAGTAGAGAATCATTATCCGTCTCCTTAACACTAGTTGGACCATTTTTAACCTTTTCAAACTCTACCCCCTGCGAAGTACTACTGATTTTGTCATTCTTTTGTGAATCTTTTTGTTTCAACATGGCTCATTCATCAAAACTCACATCTCTACTGAAAATAATCTTCTTTGTAATAAGACACCAGAGACGATACCTTTTTTCATCATCAGTTATACTCATGAACAATACTTTCTTTGCTCTAGGGTTTAACTTAGATTCTTTGACATAATAATAGGTAGTAGAACTAAAAACATATAAAGAATCATAATCGATAGTAGGTTTACCAGTCCACATCTCCATTGGTGTTTTGTCCTCAATTGTAGCTGATGGCAAACGTTGATCAGATAGTATGCATATACAACTGCCTCAGCTCAAAACTCTAGCTTGGGCAACATACACCGAACTTTCTCCAGTATAGTCCAATTCCTGTGTTTTGCCACCTTATTTTGTTGTGGTGTATCTCAAATAGTAAAGTGTCACACAATACCTTTATCTTGGCATACTTGTAGAAATGGATCATTCTTGTATTCACCACCATTGGCTGAGCGAAGTCTTTTGACCTTTCAACTAGTTTGACTTTTGACCATTTTCTTCTATTTCAGAAATATGCCCAAAACTTCATTCTTATTTTTCATCAAATGGACCTACACTTTTCTTGAATAATAATCAACAAAAGTTGCAAAATAGAGCATACCTCCCAAAGAAGCCACTTTGATAAGTCTTCACACATCAATGTGAACATATTTCATAATTTCTTTTGTATCATGAATTGTTGAACCAAATTTTACCATTGTCTGCTTGCTTAAAATACAATGTTCACAAAATTCATCAAAGTCTGTGATAGGTCATAAATAGTCATGCTATATTTAGTTTAAATCCCTCATATTTTGATTGATTTTGTGCTAATTTGTGGAAATCATGTTTGAATTGATTTAGGAGATGAATCCTGGACGTTATGATAAAATTTGGATAAAAAGGGCTTTATTTGGGCTTTGTAAACGTGGGACGACCATTGGCTGGAAGGATTCGGTCCTAGCAATCAGAATTGGAGAAGGATTTGGTCTCCTAGCACAAAGAAAAGAAGAAGCCAAGAGGAAAAAGGAGAGCTCGCAAAAAGGAAACAAAAAGAAAAGCAAGCAATATAAAAGAAGCAAAAGGCTGAACGTGTGTGAAGAAGTCAAGACGTGAGAAGAAAACAAAAAGGAGACAAACGGCTGCTGCAAGTATTCTTAGTCAAATCTCTTGACTTTGTTTGGCCACCATGAGTGGCTAAGGTTTTAATTCCGGTCCAGGAGTTAATCAAATTCCAGTTGTAATTTTGTGAGGCTTTGAACTTAACAAGGATTTCTTCATCCAAGTAATTTTTATTTTCTTGTTCTTATTTTCTATGAATTATTTATATTGATTGAGTTGACGCCTTAATTCAATATTTATTTTTCTATCGCTAGTTAGGAGTTTGTGATCCGTAATTGTCATGAATGACTGAATTGAGTAGCAAGGAGTTGGCTCATGTGTGTGTATATTGATGGCCACAATTACATAGCTTGCATGATAGGCTCTAGGGAAATAAAAATAAAAATTGATTAAATTGGAGTAATCTGAATTAATTTATCTTGTTTTAGTCATTCTCACTATTCTTAATGCTATCACTTAATTTGATATGGAACGATGATGCCCAGTTAAATTAGTGATAAGTTTGGATTTTGGCGATTGTTTGAGTCTATTACATTAGGAGAATAATTGCTTTCTGCGGGATTCCGATTAAGTAGACTAAGTTCTTGGATTGAGTAATTTATATTTTTGCCTATGATCAAAATTGCAATTGGATGGAATTGATACCCTTGGATTGGAAGTTTGGTAAGATTGAATTTCTTTGTTTAATTTTAAAGTCTTGTTATTTTTATTTTATTTTATCTATTTCTCGTTAAAAAAGAAGAACAATTAAAACCCAGAATTTCGGTTAACCGTTTACCACTAACGGCTAACCGTTTGTCACTATCGGCGAACCGGTAATCTCTAAACCGCTAACCGTTAGTGGACAGAACCGATAGTTTAGAAATTGCCACTTCTGGTTTCCTTAACCGGTTAGCCGATGTCGAAAGATTACTGAGCGAGATTCGGTTTTCCGTTTTCCCTAAACGGTTAGCCGATTAATTCCAGAACCAAGCCAACCCGCAACCGGTCTTCCGTTTTCCCTTAACCGGTTGTCCGAATAGTTCCAGAAAACTTCGAACAATTAACGGTTCACCGATAACAATAAACGGTTCGCCGTTTATTTGCAGAAAGCTCGAAAATCCGGTTTTCTTGGGAAATTAATTTTGTTTTAAACTTTGAGAAATTAAATACATAGTTCTCTTGGGATTCGACCTGGTTCCACTATTTCTACAAATTAGTTTAGGCGAATCAGTATTTATTTTGAAGGGCTTCGACAACTCTGTCAAATTTATGCAAAACATTTTCACAAGCATATCCCAAACGCATATGCCACAACTTGGTTGCCTCTGAATTTGAATCCTTTTTAAAAACTATTGATGCCGATCCAATAACTGCACTTCTTTAGAAATAATACAAGTTATTTTTTCTTATACCTTTCATCACTGTCAGTGACAGTGAACCAGCTAGTACTTTTAAAAGTCCATATCTCAGAGTGATTGTGAGCCCTTTAGATTCTATGACTCTTAATAAGATAAAATTTTTCTTCAAGCTTGGTACGTAACAAATATCTATCAAGACTTGGACTAAGCCGTCACGATTCTTTAATTGGATCGAACCTACTCTCATGGTTTTACAATGCCCATAACAACAACTCCACCGATCAGCTCCTTGAGACTAGAAAACCAGCCCTTGTTAAGACACATATGATTAGTACAACCCAAATCCAAAATTCACTCATCTGAATAACATGTCAATATCATGCCAACTAAACTAAAGTCTGACTTCTCATCGCGCTCGACTACACATGCATCAGAAATAACCTAACTCTTATGCAACTTTAGACAACTCTTTTTCTAATGCCCTTTTTCACAAAAAAAAGTAATATTTCATTTTTGCCAGACCTCCTTTTAGACTTGCTCCTTTTTCTAGTTTGCGGCTTTTTGAACGAACTCTCACTGTCAATGCTTCTACAGTTGTATCTCTATGATCTTTTTTATTTTTTTATTTTTTTATTTTTTATCTCAAAGTTGTGCAATGCACTGCATACAATATCAAATGTGACACTGTCCTTCCCATAAAGCAAAATGGTGGTGAGATGGTCATATTCACCAGAAATGGAATATAACCGCAACAATGCATTATCTTCATCTTCAAATTACTCATCTAAATTTAACAAGTCCGCTAATATTTTGTTAAATGAGTTCACATGGTCATTTATTGACATGTCAAGTGCATACATGAATTAATAGAGTTTCTTCTTCATATAAAGCATATTTTCAAGGCTTTTCTTCATGTATTTTTCTTTCAGCATCTCCCATAATTTCTTTGTTGATGTCTCTCTTATGACAGAGTACTTATGATCTTGAGCTAGATATAGATGAATAATACCAGATATAAGTCTATTGATCTTTATCCACTCCTTGTCATCTATCTTGTCAGGCATTTTTTCAAGAGCGAGCTCCAATTCTTACATACATAAGACATCCAACGCCTCATATTGCCACATACTAAAATTATTTGTATCTTCATATTTCTCTACTTTAAACTTTGCATTAGTCATAGTAGTTCTCACTGATAACAACGACGACGATGCCTCTGCCATCCTTCTTTACTCAAATGACTAGTGCCTTCAACAACTATTCACACTTGAAAGAACAGCCTCTATGATGTTAATTTCGCGTGAATAAATGCATTAGGAAAGCTCCCATGAGAGGTTAGAATGGTCATACTTAAAACCCAAACTCCTTAAACTCTTATCGCCTCATTGACAAAATTTTCCTAAACATGCATAAATGTACACGACCTACAATAGAATATTTACTAAGTACAAATGGTCATCTCGACCGTATCTATAAATAGTACCATATAATTGAACAATACCATATCTATGAATAGTTCTGTATCCGTGAACAGTGTCATATTCCCCAAGTGCGAAATTTCAGCTCTGTTACCAATTGTTGCAGAAGCGCGGGTTGAGCAATTATCAAGATTATGGTGACTGCGACTTCTATAGAAGTATAAATATGGTGATAAACAAATACAAAGAAATAGGATACAATAATTTATGTAGTTCGGTGTAGAGCCTACGTTCACGGGTAAAGACTAAAAGATAATTCCACTAATAAATGGAAATTTACAAAAGTGGGAAAAACTCTCAAAACCCAATAACCCAATACACCCAAATAGATCCTCACTAAAACACTCAAGTAGAAGCTCTCTAAAATCTCTCAAATTGTTTTACTTGCAATTGCTCTTAAATCTCATACTTTGGGATAATTCAAAGCTTTTCCTCTCCTCTCTATTTATAGGCAAGCAATGCTTAACTACAATTTCCAATTTGGCTACAATTTTCCAAATTGGCAAATTAAATTTTAAATGAAAAGATCAACTTTGGTGGGCATTGAAATCTTCATGCATGCATGGCTTCAACTCGTCAAATATTTGTGCCACCACCTCCAATTTGTCAAGCCAAATTTTATGAAAAAATCAGCTTTGGTGGACACCAAATTCTGTACCCAAAAGACTGACTTTTCAACAAACCATGCCTGGAATAATATGGCCATGATCATCAAGGCACTTCCACCTTAATAAACAAGAGAAATGTTGCTTGTATAAATGTACTTGGATGGCTTGCATTTGTCTTTAAACCTATCAGAATGGCCAAAAGTTTTTGACTTATGCTGCTAGTCACTCATCTACTGCCCTGGTTGCGTTTGAATTTCTCATTGCTAGTAAAAAACTTATTGTTAGGGCTTGCAATTATTTTAATTGTATAAGCTTGTGCATATTTGATATGCGGGATTGAGAACATTAATTTAGAAGTCAATTTGCATTAACTTTCCACCTGTTCTTGATGATATGCCGGCTCAAGCAAAACTTTCTCTAACAAAGAACATATTCGCTTCCAGCTTGAGCCTGACCAAAAGATTTGTGCTGTGTGTAATAAGCAAAAACTTATTTGACTTTTCATTTCTTGCCCTCTGACATTATTATCTGATTCTTTCATCTAACTCTGCTGTATTCAACTGGATGATAGAAATGTTATGTCGGCTGGTGGAGTTAGTCATGCACACGAGTCATTATGTGCTTCACTAATCCAAACGACAGCAACATCTGTATTTTAAGTAGTAGATTATATGAGCTTGTGACAAGTGTCCTTAAGCAATTTCAACTAGAATTACTCAGCTGGGAAATCCAAAAGCGTGAGCTGACTGCTTAGGGATCTTCTAGATGATTCTAGTTGAAATATAAAAGGCCCTGTGATCTGTTACTGGGGTTGATCGATTTAGTTACACGTACTCTCCATCTTTGTAACTTGTAATCTCTAAAATCAGTAAAGGCTTGCTTCTTTCTTCACAGTGGATGTAGGCAAGAAAATGGCCGAACCACTATCAATCTTTGTGCTATGTGAGTGATCTGTTTTTTTTCTTTTCTGCTTTGTTCTTTGAATTGTGATTGGTTCTAGTTACCTAGCCTAATTTCTTCTTAAACTCAGTCCAATATTAAATCTAGTTAAGATCAAGTTTCTTAGAGTGGATCTTGGGGTTCTAAATTGATCTTGATTGGTAATTTGGTTCCAACAATGAAGTTATTAAGTTATTGCACAACTTGGTCAGATTAAGTCCAAGAGTCTCTTGATAATACTTCTTCTTCATTTTTATTTATTTTTTATTTTTTATTTTTTTAAATCTTTATTAAGTATGAAGAAGTGTCTGCACTTTGCACTAGTTGTTCGTTGTTGTTTATATAAAGCAAGTAATGTTTTCCAGTTTTTGATTTTTTGAAGTAAATTTTTTTAGAGAGATGTGGAATATTGGATGATGAAATATAACTTTGGAGGCTCAAGTTGTATTTGAGCCAACAGGGGCTTGCTTTCAATGAGATCGCACTAACTTTGTAGAACAAGAAGTAATCCAGTTACTTCTGAGAATCCATCGAACAGAAATCTATTTGGCCTCTTATATTTTCCTTTAAGTATTTTTAAAATGACTCCTGAAAATGAGTAAATTTTCTGTTCCAACGAAGTTTAGGATAAGTGTTGATGATGCGGATCAACTATGTATAAAGCAGAAAGTGCATATTTACCGACACTTCGAAGGGAGCAGTACTTGAAATCTTGGCATTTGCTTGATAAAGCAAGGAGATGGCTAATGTATATGTATACACAAACGTTTAGGTAGACAAGTCAGCCCAAGGACCCTCTGCCTCCGGTAAGCTTTAAACCCTCTTTCCAATTGTGTTAAAAAGTTGAATTTGAGAAATTATCAACGATTTTCAAGAATATGAGTTCAATGTGTTCATTCACAATAAAAGTGGGCAAGGAGATTGATTTGGGTAGAAGTTTACATCATTTTGCTCACAAGTTAATGTTATGCAACATGAATCATGATTTCGATGACAAGTAAAAGCTCATTTGATTTTCTTTATGCACATGTTCATATAAGCAAAAAAAAAAAAAAAAAAAACAAAGCAATTGAGTGACATGTCTTATTTTTCTTTGTAAGTTCCAAGTTCCTCACCAATGGTGAATATGCTGTCGCAGCAGAGTGCGATGGTTGAGAACATTCTGAGGGCGTGCATTGGGCTTAGCTCCTCACAAAAAAATGATTTTGGAGCACAAGTGAAGAAATTCCTAAGGAGAAAAGAGGGAGGAACCACATTCATGCTTTCCATCACCAATTAAAGCTGTGGTCAATAACGATCATTTCAATTACAGAATGTAGTGTGGAGTCATGAATTTATAGTTACTGTAGATAAGTGTCATGTATATTTGCTCTTCTATTTTTCTGATAAAGTTGTTTTTGTCTAGCTCATTGCCTTCGTAGCTCTTTTTGGAGCAAGCAATCTCTTGTATTGCTAACCGCAAGTAGATATGGGAAATTTACAAATATAACATTATACTTTTGCATTTTTAATTTTAACCCCTTAAAGTTTTTTCTTTCAACATTAGCCAAATCTTAAAATTGAGGACCAAATTACCCTAATCACTCTCACGTTTCTCTCAAAGTTATTTTCTTCCCCTCTCACCAAAAGCACATCACCAGAATCCCGTATTTTGCTTAGGCAAGTGGCTCATGGAGAATACAAAGAGAATGATCAGTTATGGTTTCAAATTGGTGAGCATTTGATACGTTTGTCAATTGGAGAATGGTGCCTTGTTACTGGATTTTCCTATGGTGTAGATACCGCAGTAACAGATAACAAAACGAGGCATAGGCTGCTGAAAATGTATTTTCATGGTTTGTTTCACAACATCAATCTTAAGTAATTCGATGTATTATTTGAAGAGTTGAATTTCGAGGCTATGGACGATATTGACGCATTAAAGATTGCGCTCTTTTATTTTGCGGACAAAGTTCTAAATGGAAGAAAGGGCCATTGTCAAATCAATTTCTCATGGCTTAACAAAGTAGATGATATACATTAGTTACGAAATCGTCAATGAGGTCGTATATCATGGGAAACGATTGTAGAGAGTCTTGACAATGCACTGTACGAGAAAGAGGAGAAATTTAAGATGACTCGATTGTCTTAGCCAAATCATAAAATAGAAAAGTACAATATTTACGGCTTTACGTCTAGGGTTCAGGTGCGTTATTTTTTTATTAATAAGTTTTGTAATATTAAATATTTAATAGTAGTTTGAATAGTTTTCTCACTTTGGTTGTTGCAGGCTTGGATTTACGAAGCGATCGGAGGTTTGCCACCAACATGGGTCGTGAAAACGAAGAAGAAGCTTCCGCGTATCGTGCAATGGAAGCCTGTGACTTCTTCTAAATAAACTTTGCTGAGGTTTATTCGTTCTTAAATGACGAATCTCGTCTTGTAAGTAATATGTATTGGAAGATGTAAAGTACTAATTTTGACATTACTAAATTCGAGTTCTGTACACTTACTTAAAATTTTGGGTTGAATTCATATTAGGGGGACGTTTTACAAACCCTTGAGCCAGATGCAAAGGAGAGTCACAAAAAATATTAACTAACTGTGAAGGATTACATGCCACGTATTCCAATTTTGGTTCATAAGGTCGGTATCCTATGAGTAATATTATTTATTTAATTAAAAATTTTGACTTTTCATTCACTTATTTTAAATGTTACTTTCTACAGCACCAACCTTCAATCAACGTGCTGCCGCCCGTTACAAGGCAATCAGACGAGCATATTCACTAGTATTTTCACTTTATTAGCGAAAAGCAACGGCAGTATCTGAATGCCTTAGTTCAACGTGTCACACATACTGACACATGTTTTTAGGTAACATGTTATCCTAACTTATAATTACCCTTTTCATTTATTTATTATCTCATAATGGCTTGAAGTTTTGTTAATTTGTGCATTTTTTGGTTATCTATATACTAGGTGTTCTTGAATCAATTATGGAACAACGGGGATTGTGCGGTCGATTCATTAGTATATAGCGACAGCTTGAATAGCTATATTGGTGGGCGGCAACACATTATGTCCAAACCAATGACAGATATCAATATGGTGTGTATTTTATTGCATTTCACAGCCACAATCAAATGTGGATTAAACTTTTTGTTGTTTGTTCTTCAATTTCATGATAACGATAACTTTTTATATACAGTTATTTATCCCTGTTAACTTGGACCGCGAGCATTGGGTACTAGCCCGAGTAGACTTTCCTAAGAACAAAGTCTGAATTTATGACTCGTTACTAATATTTCATGAAGATAAAAAATACAAGTTCAAACTCAAACTGCTTGAAGTTATCTTTACTCGATAGTTGGAAGATGTTGGATTCTACAACATCCGACCTGAGTTACGGAGTGCCAACCCCTGGAGAGTTATCGCAGTTAAGAGTGTGCCACAACAAGAGCCCGAAACTAGCGATTCCGGTATTTTATATTTATGTTTACGATGTATTTAATGTTCGAGCTTAAATTAGAATTTAACGGTATTCATGAGGAGTACTTTAGAAAAAAGATTGTTGTTGACATATTTAATGACGATATTGTATTGTAAGCTGTTGTAACAATTTGAATGTTGAAACATAAATGTTTATTCTAATTTGCATACTTAAGTTTATTCTAATGCCGATATTTTAATATAAAAAATAAAATAAAACTTCATGACATATAAGTGTACAATACAGAAAAAACAACAACTGTTTTAACCAAGGAGTCGTTGAAACAATTCAACTAACATTGACTCGACGCAATGGGATTCTTACATCTTTTACAGTTATGTCCTGGTTCATTACACTGCCCGCACCTAACAGTCCTCCAGTTAACGTCATTGCCTGCCGAGGGTATTCTGAGCTTTTTACGACGACTAGGTGCTGATGCCTCAACTGGTGGATAAACATGCATCTCTTGAATTTCATCTGGAACTTCCCAATCAACCATGTCACCAACCGGCTCCACTGGTTGTGCATAAGCCATCTCCAACGATTCATTGGTGTAAAAGTCCGAATAAAGGTTTATGAAATCCACTCGGATAGTTAGACAAACTAAAATTGCATGAGCACATTCATGCTGATCAAGCTGAAATACTCTACAGGAGCAAGTTTTCTTTTGCAGGTCAACTAAGCCTTCCTTAATCCCACCACCAACAACTTGAAATCGATGTGGAGACACTAGGCGAACGATCATTCTTTTAGCTATAGTTTTCCTCTCAGTGATAATTTCATCTGCCCATGTTGTTAGCCGAGTACTCATTGAGTCTGCCATAATTTTTCTATCATAAAACCATTGCTGCAATGTTTTTCTAAAGTAATCAACAAGATGAGTAACATGAATTTTTCGCGGTTCCCTCATGAAAGAATTAACACTCTCCGCAATGTTAGTGGTAAGTATGTTGTACCTCCTACCTTCAAACTGAGACCTTACCCAATTACACATACCCACATTATTTTCTAAGTAATCAGCCGCACAGGAGTGGAGCATCCATAACCTTTCAAGTTGTCTTTTAAATTCCTCGTGTCCATATGCTTTTGCTGCATTAATAAAGGTAGGCTCAAATTCATCCCAAAACGTTCTAGACATCCTAAACTTTGACTTAATGTTACCTCTCACATGGTAAAGACAAACGCCATGAGTTGTATTGTGAAATACTTTTAGAACGGCTCTCCTTATGGCAGTGCATCGATCGGAGACAAATATCAACTCTAGCCTATTGCCAATCACTCCGTGTAACTTTATAATAAACCATTCCCAAGCATCATTGTTTTCTGAATCCATGACCCCAATGGCTAACAGATACAATTGATTGTTACTATCCAGACATGTTGATACGAACATGCTTCCACGATATAGCCCCTTTAGATGAGTACCATCTACAGCAATGACAGGCCGAATGTACTGTATAAAACCCTTGATGGAAGATCCAAGTGCTACAAAGTAGTACAAGAAATTACCATCTCTATCGCGCTCAAGGTGAGTAACTGTACCATCATTCGCTTTAGTGAGTACGTGAGAGTATTTAAGGAGCAAGTTGTATGACTCTGCAGGGTTGCCTCGAACAATTTCAAGACCAACTTCTCTGGCCCGATATGCCTGCTGGTATGCTAACCGAGCACCGTACTCCTGCTGCATATATGCTTTGATGTCATTCGGAGTATAAATCCTTTTTTCTTGAATATATTTATCTGCGATAATATGACCGACAACTCGGCTCCTTACTTAATAATTGAAACTTCCCAATACCTCATTATGACAAGTGTGTACATTATCAATTCTCCTCACCACCCAAGGAACATTTTGCTCGTTCGAACTTCTAATTGCTCGAATGCACCATTTACATGATTCCAAAGAACAATGAGCCTCAAAACGTGTCGTTGTAGACCGTGCAATCTTAAAATCAAACTTATCCTTAAAGCCAACCTTGCGCAGTTGTAATATTAACTCATTCTTCTCAACAAATAGCTTACCCACACTAATATCATTTGAGCTACAACTGCTAAGAAAGTTTGGAGCAACTATATTCGAAGGTAAAATTGGAGCAAGACTTGTGAGGGGGTCAATCCTCCTTTTCGATCCGGCCATTGGAGGAATAGATCGATTGTCTCTGTTATTCATAGGAATATCATCTTCATACTCATCCTTATGCTGAAACGACAGAATATTGAAAGGACCGGCTCCACCATCATCACCTGCATTATTGAAATGAGTGCCCCTCATACTATTAGAAGGTTCTACACAAACATTATCCCCTTCTGTGTCATCAACAGGATCATTATTGCAATACAGAGAGGGCATGTTTGGCAGCCCTTATTACACGATATTAGCATTCCTCATTGTATTAAAATTATACAATATCATGTTTGGCAAACATTTTCCATTGTATTAGAATGTGGTCAAAAATATTTATAATGCGATCAAACCCGCATAAATCAAACCCGTGTGAGAGTCGAGTTTATGCGGGTTTGTAAACAAAAAAAATTTAGAATCGTTTTTTCTTGCTCTCTTTCATTGTGGCTCTCCCTGCATCTCCAACACCGTCATTCCACAACTCAGCTCAACACTGCCATCGTGCAGCACCTATGCCTCTACTTAGCCACTGTCACACGACACCGGCAACACTTTCAGCTCCACCGTCGTGCAACACCAGCTCTGCCACTACTTCACACGCCAGCAGCATTTCCAGCTCCATTGTCTAGCTCCACCATCGTGCAACAGCAGCTCTGCCACTACTCCACACAGCCACTGTCGCCGGCAGCACTTTCAGCTCCACTATCTAGCTGCACGATATCACAACAAATTCGTATTAGCATTTTTGCCTTAGTCCATAACTTGAGCATTTTAAATTATCAAAGCCATTCTTTTCAGAAAAAGAAAAAAGAAAAATCAAACCCCTGTTACAGTGTTACTTATTCTTTTTTGTTGTTTTTTCTCTTTTCTTCTTCAAAAGAAAAGGATTCAAAGGGAGGAATAGGGATTTATTTTTACAAAATAAATAAATAAATGAAGGATGTAAAGAACCGAAAAAAAAATTGTGGAATGATCACAAGGGGGGAAACAGAGAAGAAGAAAAGAACAAAGAAGAAATTAAAGAGAATTGAAGATAAGAAGATTTTGTAAGGGGTGAAAGTGGGAGATAAAAGAGATAAGAATGACGTGTCAATGCATATAGACCACTTGTGTTTATTATTTTATAATTTATTTTACCAATTTTTTTAATCGAATTTATTTTACCGTTTGTTTTATAAAACAAGCAAAATGTATATTAGTTTTTGTCTTTCATTCCTATTAAATCTATGTTGTGATATTTTTTAAAGGTTATTTGATTAAATTATTTGATTCGATCGATATTTCAAAGGGTACATATTTGAGAAATGCTAAAAAAATAAATATTATGCCACCAAAATTTTTAGAATTTGTTAGTTTTACATATATTTTATGAAGAATGATAATTCTTTTTTATATTTATACTAAAAGAAATTAATGTAAAAGTTTTAAAATTTAAAACTTCTATATTTATTTTTTTTTCTAAGTATTAAGAGATATTGTTTTCTAAATATGTAATTTAAATTAATCATTAAAAATTAATATAATACAGTGTAGCACCAAATGTAATATAATCAAAATTTAATACAATATAGTATAGTACCAAACGTGGTATAGTATTATTATAATCCAGTCTTAAATACAAATGTCTGATACTGGCTGCGTTAAAATAATGTAATGACATGTCTGATACAGTGCCAAACGCGCGAATCTGTTTCTAACGGCGTCGTTAGTGGTAATACCTCTTCTCTAATATCCTCTAACGTAATGTCATTGTCATCAATGTTGTCATTATTAGCGTAGATTGGAGAATAATATTGCTGCAACGACATTGTCCTTGGCAACACCTCCCCTTCATTATCGGGGCCATAAATATTTACTCTAAAGGAAGTTTCTGTTTCAACGGGTGGCTTAACATCTTCGGTCGGAACTCGAGGTGATGTGCTAATGAATATAGGAATGCATCCATAGTTGGCCACATTGGATGCCATATGCAACACAACCATCACCATTTCATCATCAAATATATCCATGGGCAGTGCACATACACAATATAATGTGTACTAGACCTTAAATGTGTCTTCATTGTGATACTATATTCATTAGGAATTATTTGTAACACCTCGTATACTCTTGCCAATAATTGATCAAACTGACAATTTTTTCCAACAAAAAAGCTTTATTTTTACCATTTACATACTCCATACGGCCATCTTCTAATGCCTCCCACCAACCATCATAACACAATTCAAGCACAACTGAATCCATTAAGCCTGAAATTATAAAAAAAAAAAGAATTAATTGCGCACTATCAAACTAATAAAAGTTGGTCACAATGAATCTGCCTCTTTGTGCGACAGGCTGCCTATCGCACCAAGACGAATTGAACTGAACTGACTCGAACTAAACTAAATCAAAAGTTGAAAAAATAACTCTTACCACTCAGTGATGCGGATTCGTGTTGGATCTGAATATATTATGCCGGAGTTTACTTTTACCGTTTGCCGTCGGTGTTTGCTGTTATCTTTTGCCGTCGCCAGTGATGATTCAAGCAAGGCTGCTTTTGTTTTGATAAAAGAGAAGGAAAGTTGCTTTTGATTTGTAAACAAGGGTAATTTGGGGAGAAAACCGTGTGTTTGGCTAATGTTGATATAAAAAAATTTAGAGGATTAATTGTGAAAATAGTAAAAAAAAATTTATTATTTTTATAAATTTATCGGTAGATATTATACAACATATGAAGGTTCATATATATGTTTTTTAGCACCAAATTTGAATCTTATATGAATCTTTATTCTGGAGAACCTTATATTAAATAGGGAGCAATTTCATAATGCGATAACTGAACGATCAATTCACGAGCTTGCTGACGAATAACTTAGGACGTAGCCCTTCGTTATTATTGTGTGTATAGGACAGTGGTCCTGCACTCATGTAATTTTAGTGTATGATGTTGAAACATTGTTCTTTGCTTCTGCTTCAGATTACACGAGCTGAATTATTGAGCACAATCATTGGAGTGATGCTGGGCATTGTTCAATTTCTATCAATTAAAATTTTTCCGTTTGAACGTTGAACTCAGAAAATAAATATTAGAAAACAGTTTGGAAACCATCTGGAAAAGTTATTCAGATTGACTGAAGTCCATGCATAATACTTTATTCCATTTCTCCTATGGTCTTTGTAATTGTGGAAATTTCTTGCCTAAAGAAGGAAATGATACTGCTCGCCACGTCACTTCCCTTGAAGCTAATAAAACTGAGTCTGCTTTAATTTTCCACAGAAACTACCCATGATTTGCCTAGAAAATTCTGAACAAATTAATAAATTCGATAGTTTTAACATTTTCTTTTCTTTTGAGAAG
Organism: Citropsis articulata; assembly: GCA_030449925.1. NCBI lineage: Eukaryota > Viridiplantae > Streptophyta > Magnoliopsida > Sapindales > Rutaceae > Citropsis > Citropsis articulata. The sequence continues at coordinate 1,366,277 of JASUUH010000108.1, read as the reverse complement.
GTTCCTTTGAAAGACCACTCCGATCAAATTAGAGTTCGATTTTGCAGAAATCAAGAGAATTAATTAAAAACTCTCAAGGACAAATGAGAAAGGAAAGTGGAGTACAACTGCTTTTCCACATTAGCTTTTGGACTATTAACAGAAGTTCATGATCCATGCGTGACTGTTGAAGACATATTTTATAGGGAAGACGACAATTCCATCATATTCCACTTGCCCCAACTTTCCAATTATTCATAGGCCCGTGGGGACTCCATCAAGTATTTGTACGGTCTGAAATTCAAAGGATGATCAGATATAGCATGATTACAACAAAAACCACACAATATTTAACTTCAAGAATTACTCCTCTTCTCTCATACAATATTTTCCACCTTTCAGCATGGTTGATGCAATTGTTTCCCCTCTCCTGGAGCAGCTGATTTCGATCTCTCTTGAAGAGGCAAGAGAACAAATGAAGTTAGTTGTGGGTATCGACGATGAAGTGGCAAAGCTTAAGCATAATTTTCTAGCCATTCAGGCTGTGCTCGTTGATGCAGAGCAAAGGCAATTTAAGGAGGAAACTGTTAGACTTTGGCTTGATCGGCTCAAAGACGTATCTTACTACATGGGAGATGTGCTGGATGAGTGGAACACTGCTAGGCTCAAATTGCGAATCGAGGGTGTTGATGCTCTTGTTCGTCAGAGGAAGGTATGTTCCTTCTTACCTGCTGCCTCTTGCTTTGGCTTCAGTCAAAGTTTTCAACGCCGTGATATTGCTGTAAAGATAAAAACAATCAACGGAAAACTAGACGATATTGCCAAACAGAAAGATATGTATAATTTTAACGTCATTAGAAGTACTGAGAACTCTGAGAGGATGCAAAGTACTTCCTTAATTGATGTGTCTGAGATACGTGGTCGGGATGAGGAAAAGAGTAGTCTTAAGAGCAAATTGTTATGTGAGAGTAGTGAAGAAATAATAAATGACATCCAGATCATCACCATAGTAGGGATGGGTGGCATTGGCAAGACCACTCTTGCTCAATTTGCCTACAATGATAGTGATGTGTTCGAGTATTTTGATAAAAGGATGTGGGTGTGTGTATCGGACCCTTTTGATGAGTTAAGGATTGCGAAAGCAATTATTGAAGCCTTAGAAGGTTTTGTCCCTACTTTTGGTGAATTGAATTCTCTTTTGGAGTCGATACAGGCATCTCTGGAGGGAAAAAAATTTCTTCTTGTCTTGGATGATATGTGGACTGATGATTATAGTAAATGGGAACCATTCCACTATTGTCTAAAGAATGGGGTTCATGGAAGTAAGATTTTGGTTACCACTCGTAAGGAAACAGTTGCTCGAATGATGGAGTCCATTCATGTTATCTCTATTAAGGAATTGTCTGAACAAGAATGTTGGTCATTGTTTAAACGATTAGCCTTTTTCGGAAGGCCTCATTCTGATTGTCAACAATTAGAAGAAATTGGTAAAAAAATTACTGGCAGGTGTAAGGGTTTGCCACTTGCAGCCAAAACTATAGGGAGTCTCTTGCGCTTTAAAAGAACTACAGAAGAATGGGAAAGTGTTTTAGATAGCGAGTTGTGGCAGTTAGAAGAGTTTGAAAAAGGTCTCTTAGCTCCTCTACTATTAAGTTACAATGATTTGCCCCCCATGATAAAACGGTGTTTTCAATACTGTTCTGTCTATCCAAAAGACTCATATTTAGAGAGAGATGAATTAATTAAATTATGGATGGCTCAAGATTATATTATGCCAGAAGGAAATAAAGAGTTGGAGATAATTGGTGAGGAGTATTTTGATTACTTGGCTACAAGATCTTTCTTCCAAGAGTTTTTCAAAGATAATGAGGGTGTTGTTGTAAGATGTAAAATGCATGATATAGTGCATGATTTCGCACAGTTTCTTACAAAAAATGAATGTATTGCAATAGAAGTTGATGATGATGAACAACCATTATCCTTGATAAATACTTATCAAGAGAAACTTCGTCATTCGATGTTGGTGCTTGGCTATGAGGCTTCATTTCCTATTTCCATATTTAAAGCCAAAAATTTACGAAGTCTTTTTATTAATAATACCCTAATTCAAGTGTCTTTACCACATGTCCTGCAAAGCTTATTTGATCAGTTGAAATGTTTAAGGGCATTAAGAATAGCCATATTAATGAATACTTGGTATGTCAATTCAACCAATAAAATTTTGAAGGGGATAGAAAAATTGATTCATTTAAGATACCTTCAATTAGTTGGGTTGGGGACAGAAGAATTGCCTGAGACATGTTGTGAGTTACTTAATTTGCAAGTCTTAGAGATCGAGCAATGTAGTAGTTTGAAAAGATTACCTCTAGGAATAGGGAAGTTAGTCAATCTGAGGCATTTAACATATGATGATAGTTGTTTAGAATTCATTCCAAAAGGAATACAGAGATTAACTAATCTTAGGACATTGAGTGAGTTTGTTGTTGTGAGAGGTGGTAGCAAATATGGTAGCAAAGCATGTAACCTTGAAGGTTTGAGATACTTGAACCACCTTCGAGGATCTTTTAAAATCCGAGGGTTGGGGAATGTGAGAAATTTTGATGAACCTAAAATTGCAAATCTTGAGAAAAAGAAGAAACTCGTACGTTTGGAATTTGATATGGAAGAAGGAGGGAGGGAGGAGATAAATGAGGAAAATGAAGCAAACCATCTAGCAATTTGTGAAGCCTTAAGACCACCTACAAATCTACAAGAATTAGAAATGTATCACTATAAAGGCAAGACTGCATTTCCCAGTTGGTTAATTTCATTAAACAAGCTGAAGAAGTTAATTCTCTCATTCTGCACTGAGTGTGAGATTTTGCCTCCTTTAGGAAAACTGCCATCCCTTGAAATACTCAAAATATTTGGAATGTTTAGATTGAAAAGAGTGGGTAATGAATTTTTGGGGATAGAAATCAGTGATCATATTCACGCAACATCTTCATCCTCATCTTCGTCAGTTATTGCCTTTCCTAAGTTGAAAAATCTCTCACTCATGGGTTTGAATGAATGGGAAGAGTGGGAATTTGCAAACCAAGGTGTTACAATCATGCCTCAACTCAATTACTTGCATATTAGCAATTGTAGCAAATTGAAGATGCTGCCAAACCAACTTCTGTGGAGCAAAACACTTGTGGAATTGAAGATTGATGATTGTCCTATTTTACAAGAGCGTTTCATCAAAATTGATGAACAATATGTACACGGAGGTCCCCATCGAATAGAATAATAGTAGCAACACTATTGATTCACCGCAAGGCACTGGTAAATTTTCTTCACTTTCTTTTAAATAACAGAAGAATTATAGTTTTTACCGCTTATCATTTTTTAACTAAAGCCTCCTTGACTTAAATATTATAGTTGTATTGAAATCAATTGAAAGACTTAATTTATGATTAAGCTTTAAGTCACTGAAGTCTTAACTTGTGCAGGTATGAGCAAAAGTTTCTACCAATATATTGTGAATGTTTTCAAAGTACAGTTTTCTCAAGCAACTAGCAGCAGTTACCATCGCTATTCCCAGGTATTTTCTTCTCTTTCATTATCAAACTTTGTATCACATTATCATATTTGAGTATATTATCTTTGTTTTGCGACCAAAATACTAAGATATAACATCCTATGCACTCAAGGTAGAATCTTTTGGACCAAATCTATCAGCATTTTGTTTCATATAATTTTTCAATTTTTTAATAATGTGTATGACACATTCTGTACTAATGGGAAAACCAGATACTTCCCAAAAGCACATGAGACGAAAAGAATCTTATCTTTTTGGCCTCTTAATGAACAGCATGCTTCTCACACAGGATTCTATGATACGAGAGAAGTTATATTAAAGTTTCAATAATATGCATGTTTTAAAACGTTTGTTAATTAACCTCCTTGGCTCTTTTAATTTCTTGTCGATGGTCTACAATGTTGAAGTTTGTGCCTTTATCAAAGAAATCAAGGATTATTTTAACTATTATATTTTTGGGCTTATCGTTATCATAATGCTCTGTTTCTTATCGTCTGAAGTTTACTTGATTAATTGTACAGAGGTGGTAGCTTGTCACAGTCAGCGATGGAGAAAAAGATTTTGATTCATTTCTTTGCTGACACTGCAACCAGTCAGCGATGGAGAGCAAAAGCTACCTGAATGATGAGGACTCTTTTGTTACTTTGAAATTTGCAATAACAGAGTCTGTTCCTGGTTAGTAACTGCTCCATAGATTCTTATCTTTTCATTTGTTTATTTTGGTTGGTCAGTTTCAAAATTGATATTTTGGTGCATTTTGCTTGTTTTGATATGTTTATGCTTGTGGGGTGGGTTGGTTGGTCAGTTTCAACTGTCACTGGTTATGTCATATAACAAATAGAGAGAGTTTCTTCTTTATTTTTTACCAACTCTTAATTCGTGATGAATCACTTTTTTTTTTTTTTTTATTAAATTATTGTTCTCAGACGCATCTCCTGGATTACAAAGGACAAGCTGCAACAAGCCAATTATTATGGCTCATCTTACTCAAGCATCAACATGTTGAGTTGGATCTTACAACGGAGAAGAGATTTATGCCTACTCAGGAGCATTCTTCCTATGGTAATTTTGTTACAATCAGCTGGATTACTGTTAATTTTTCATAATTGCTTCTAAATTGAAGTTAAAATTCCAATTTAATTTTCTTATAAATTCAGGTGAACCAATATGACATTATGTTTGGAGGACAGGACACAAGTGACAAGAACATGGCCGATGCAATGGCTAGGGCTAAAGTGTTTATAAGAAAACAATCAAGGATCCCACTTCCTGAATCTATGACCCCCATTTCATTGCTGCCAATCAAGGATCGTGTGTGCCATCAATGTGATCAAGGGAACCAAGATAGAACAAATGCTACAAATCATCAAATATATTAGGTAGCTATAGATAATTACATGCTTTGGCTACAAGGGTTTGAATTAATTTGTTTCCTTAGTAGAAAAGATTGTTCTACTGTGGTTTATGCTGACACTTAGAGGTACAATTATGTGATTTTGGGGCTAAATTATACAATGGAGAACCTCCTTGCTGCTGCACTGGAGAAAATTGAAGCTGATTCTCAATGGAAAACGAACCTTGTATGCTATTGCTTGTGCTCTTTAAGATGTTCCTTTCTTCAATGGAAGCCCACAAAATACATATGTTCAAGGATCTTAAACTTAATAATCTTTCCCTTGATTAATTAGCTTTGTTGGTTCAGTGAAGTTTTGTAGAGACTTATGAGATTGTGCTTTTGTTTTCTTAAATTGGGTTTTTCTTTGCAGGGTTGATTGATTTGGAATTAACCGGAAAATTTTGATCGGTGGAGATGGGTTTAAGAGTGGCCAGGGTAAGATGAAATCCGTTTAATTAGATTCTTATAAGTGCTTTAAAATTATAGAAAAAACTGATTAATTTCGTATTGTGATGATAATGACTGGTTGCTGGGTGCCAATTGCCAAGTCTGTTGTAAGGTACAGCCACTTGGGAATTAATAAAGGCATTAATCCATCAGCCTCTAGAACCTTCCACTTCAAGGAGATCTCCAAAAGCAATGTTGTTGATGACATGGTCTCCTGCAAATGATATCTTTTATGAGCCCACTGAACATCCCCCAACCACATTGTGGTCAACAAAGTAATGACATTACCTCGATTATTAACAGACTAGTAGTGTGTATATAATGTATTGAATGTCTTACATTTTTCATGGAAAAAGCAAAGCTTTTACTGAACGGTAATTTTGAATACTTTGTTTTGTAGCTTTGTCAATTGGTTTGACTCTTGTTCTGTTGTGGGAGTATTTGTGTTCATAAGGCATTTGCCATAGGTGGGAGATAGCAAGAGAGCCATGGATGAGTACACATAGTAAATTTCATTGGTGATAAGAACACCATAGTGCTGCACAATACATGCCTGGAGTCTCTTTTTGCTGCTCCAGTCTTCCTAGATTGGTTCTTACTTGTTGAACTTGGCAACCATGATCCAGCTTAACCTGAAAACGAGGTTTGTCAAGTTGCTCCGTAGGAAGAATTTTATAGTTTTATAAAAGCTTTGCGGACTCTATTCTTGGTTGACTCTATAATAAACTACTGCAAGAAATATTTAATCACTTGGTGTTCAATTTTTCAGGGTAAATTCCACTCTTTCCACCTTTGGGACTCCAATTGTTAGCGACCTCACCAATGGCTCTCTGTAAGTATTAAGTACCTTTCTTTCTTTAACTACTCTTTACTTTTTCAAGCGCAATAGAGTTAAATTTGAGCCAAATTATTGATGAACTTATTATAAATGGGTTCGTCCACAATAAGAGTGGAAAGAGATGAATATGAGTTAAAGTTTACATGCCTTAATCAAAGATAAATTCTTTTGCTCTATGTAAAATGATAATATAGGCAAAAACGGATTAAAAATTGGTAACATTACTTATTTTTCTCAGCAAATTTCGGATTCCTCACGATGGTGGAGAATGCACTGTGAAAGCAGCATTTAATACTTGAGAACATTCCGAGGGCTTGCATTGACTTGGCTCCTGAGAACAACATGATTTTGGAATACAAATGAAGAACTTGCATGCTTAAGGAGAAAAGTGGAAGGAACCATGTACCCTTTCTACACGCCAATCAATGGTGTGGTTAACTAATATTTTTTATTCTACAGATTGTAGTGTCGTGTTATGAATTTGCTGTTAATGAATGTTAATGGGTCCTGTGTGTTTGCTCTGTTATTTATTTATTTATGAAGGTGCTATTGTGTTGCCTATTTCCATGGTAGTTTATTTTGGAGCAGGCAAGGCAATCTCAGAATCTTGTGTTGGAAGTAAATATCTACCATAAGAAAGTTCGTATTTTGTTTATAGCAGCATATTTGAAATCTCAAAAATCTTATTTCAATCGTTGCTTCTTCAGATTATTACATTTAGTGAAGCAATTTCATCAGAATGGTCACGAATTCTTTGATGATGATCAATATTCATTATTCACTTGATTGAACTATTCCAGTATGACTGAAATATTTCTAAAGAAAATTACATTACTAAAATAAAATGCTTCCAATTCCATGTTTGACGACTTGCATTAACTCTCCAATTGCCATTGTAGCCCCACAATGTCGATTTATTGCGGGATCCGCATTGACCTTTTTGGCAAGCATTTAATATCTCATCCCGACTCAAATTATTTTTATAAAAGGACTCGCCTACGTTCCAACAATTGCAATGTACCATGATTTTTGTCTTTTTGTGACTTCAGCTCTTCACCTTCCGATTTATTGGAAAAGCAGCGTCCGTGGTTAGGATGTGTCTATTTAGTAATTAACGTTAGGGTCCTTATTTTTTTGAAAATTCAAAAACGTTAAAGAGTTACAACTTTTAATAAGTTCAAATTGTCTCAAAATTGTAAATAATTAGACAATTAAAATTAGCAGAAATTTCATTAATATTTTCATTGTTAAAAATCTAAAATAAATAAAAATAATTAAATTTAATTTTTGAATAAAATTAAAAATTAAAAAATTAAAAATTAATTCAAAAATCATTCCCAATTTCTTGATTTCGTCCATCTCATGTACCATGAATTACAACTGAAAGTAATTAAAAATAATAATCATAGAATGAAATAATAGATATCATCAGTTCAAGCTAGAAAAAACATTAACCAATTACTCTTTTCATTAGTCTAAGCCATTAATTTGGTTTAGTACTTGGAGGTTGGAACTTCAACATAAAATACTAAAAAAAAAAATGCAATTTCAGATTACTAATTTAAGTCTCAACCCAAATTGTAGTGAAATGTCTCAATTACTACTATTTTTTAGGATGTTATATTAGTATGTCAATGTTTAATATTCAAAATAGTAAGAATATATTTAATATATTAACATTTGCAAAAGAGTAGAAGAATAAAATTCATAATTATGATACTTCAATTCTAATCAAATTAAATTGATACGAATTAATTAAATAAGCCTATGCACACCCAAATAAGCTAAATACTAGGAGCTTTACTATTCTTAAGTTACACATTGTAAATTATTATAACAATCGTAGATTATTATAACTTTGTTAATTAACCTAACATTCTCAAAAATCTAATTAAAACTCTTTTGCCAATAAAGATGGTAGAAAAAATTGAATTCCAATCAGAATCCCAAATCCCATATGAAACGGTACATGATACGGTGTATGACTTAAAAAATAATTAAAATAAATAAAAATTTGAGATTAAATTTATTCTCATTAAAACTCAAAACTAGTTAGGACTACAATCGGGATCCCAATGAAATCCTAATTATAGCAAATTGCTTTAATTTTCTAATTTAATTAACATGTTAAAAAAATCTTCTAAATTTTGGCTAAAGCCCAAACTCAATGCTTTCTTTTGTACTTCTTCAGACTAATTATTAATAGTTTATGGTGTATATTTATTTTTTATTCTTTAGGTTATTTTAATTAAAATAACAATTAAGATAATAATAATAATAATAATAATAATAATAATAAAAAGAAGAAGAAGAAGAAGTCAAGTTGGCTCTTGTTGATTTTAATTTGTTGATTAATGATTTGAAAATGAAAAAAATTAAACCTATGGAGTGGAGGGAAAGAATGAGAAAAAAAAAATTATAGTTAAAAATTAATTGAAAATAAAAAAAATTAAGGGGTCAAATGAAAGTTAATACAAAAAAAGACAAAAGTTGTAGCGGCAAGTTGCAAGCAAGGTACCTGGATCTTTATCAAAATTCTATGGATGAGCGCACTTTCACCCCCGAAGCACTTCTAATATAATCAAATTCTTGTCCCATTTTAAGTCATCAAATATCACAATGGTTGATGCGATTGTTTCCGCTGTCTTAGAGCAGTTGATTTCAGTAGCTGCTAAAGAAGCAAACGAAGAGGTGAGGCTAGTAGTGGGTGTCGGCCAAGAAGTGGAAAAGCTAAAACGCAATTTTCGAGCCATTCAAGCTGTGCTGCATGATGCAGAACATAGGCAAGTGAGGGAGGAAGGTGTCAGACTCTGGCTGGACCAGCTCAAAGACGCGTCCTACGACATGGAGGATGTGTTGGATGAGTGGATCACTGCTAGGCTCAAACGCCAAACTGAGGGAGTTGATCATGACAACGCTCTTATGACAACGCTCTTGTTCCTGACAAGAAGAAGGAGAAGAAGAAGAAGAAGGTATGTTCCTTCTTTCTGGCTCCCTCATGCTTCGGTTTCAAACAAGTCTTTCTGCGTCGTGACATTGCTCTCAAAATAAAAGCAATCAACCAAACAGTAGATGATATTGCCAAACAGAAAGATATGTTTAATGTTAATGTCATCAATAGCCGTGAAAAATCTGAGCCTATGCAAAGTACTTCTTTGATCGATGTATCTGAGGTACGTGGTCGAGATGAGGAGATGAGAACTCTAAAGAGCATGTTGTTGTGTCAGAGTAGTGATCAACAAACTAATACCGTCCAAATCATCTCCATGGTAGGGATGGGCGGAATTGGGAAGACCACTCTCGCTCAATTGGCCTACAATGATAATGATGTGATAAACAATTTTGAGATAAGAAGCTGGGTGTGTGTATCAGACCCTTTTGATGAGTTTAGGGCTGCAAAAGCGATTATTGAAGAATTAGAAGGTTCTGCCACTGATTTACGTGAATTGAATTCACTTCTTCGACGCATTGGTGCGAATATTGTGGGAAAAAAGTTTTTTATGGTCTTAGACAATGTGTGGACGGATGATTCCAGCAAATGGGAACCATTCCGCAATTGCTTAATGAATGGATCTTCTGGAAGTAAGATTTTAGTTACCACTCGTAAGGACACAGTTGCTGGAATGATGGAGTCGACTGATATTGTCTATGTTCAAGGACTATCTGAGCCAGAATGTTGGTCGTTGTTCAAACGATTTGCTTTCTCTGGTAGAACTCCTTTAGAGCGTGACCAATTAGAAGAAATTGGTAGGGGAATTGCGAGAAAGTGTAAGGGTTTGCCACTTGCAGCCAAAACTATTGGGAGTTTATTGCGGTTTAAAAGAACCAAAGAAGAGTGGCAGAGTGTATTAGATAGTGAGTTGTGGCAGCTAGAAGAGTTTGAGAGAGGTCTTTCAGCTCCCTTATTCCTGAGTTATAATGATTTGCCCTTTGAGATAAAGCGGTGTTTTTCATATTGTGCTATCTTTCCGAAAGGCTCATATTTGAAGAAAGATGAATTGGTTAAATTATGGATGGCTCAAAGTTTTATTGTGCCAAAAGAAAATAAAGAGATGGAAGTGATTGGTCTGGAGTATTTTGACTACTTAGCCACAAGATCTTTTTACCAACAGTTTGTTAAAGATGATGATAATATGGTTATGGGATGTACAATGCATGATGTAGTACATGATTTTGCACAATTTCTCACCAACAATGAATGTGTTGCACTAGAAGTTCATGGGGATGAAGAACCATTGCCTTTGATAAATAATTCTCAGGATAAACTTCGTCATTCGATATTGGTTCTTGACAAAGTTGCTTTGTTTCCAGTTTCCATATTTAATGCAAAGAAATTACGGAGCCTTTTAATTCGTAGCCCATTGGAAGTCTTGTCACCAGTCCTACAAGGCTTATTTAATCAACTAACATGTTTAAGGACATTAAAAATAGATGGAGAGGATGATGGGTGTGAAAATACAGTTCTTGATATTCCAAAAGAGATAGAAAAATTAATACATTTAAGGTACCTTAGACTGGCTGCGCTAAAGATAGAAGAATTGCCTGAGATATGTTGTAAGTTGTTTAATTTGCAAACATTGGACATCAACGAATGTTACAGGTTGAAGAGATTACCTCAAGGAGTAGGAAGCTTAGTCAATCTGAGGCATTTAGTGGCATCTCTTAATGGTGACTTAGATTACATGCCAAAAGGAGTAGAAAGGTTAACCAGTCTTAGGACATTAAGGGAGTTTGTTGTGAGTAGTACGGATGGCAAATATGGTACTAAAGCATGTAAGGTTGAGGGTCTGAGACAGTTGAATCACCTCCGTGGGACTCTTAGAATTCGAGGGTTGGGGAATGTCACAGATGTTGAAGAGGCTGAAAAAGCAGATCTTGAGAAAAAGAAGAATATTGTTGGTTTGGAATTAAGGTTTGATAAGGAAGAAGAAGCAGTGACGAAGGGGATAAATGAGGAAAATGAGATAAACCATCAAGCAATCAGTGAAGCCTTACGACCACCTTCAGATCTTGAGGCATTAGAAATAATGCACTATAAAGGCAAGACGGCGTTCCCCGGTTGGATAGTGTCCTTAAACAAGCTGAAGAAATTAAAACTCTCTTCTTGTAGTAAGTGTGAGATTTTGCCTCCTTTGGGAGAATTGCCATCTCTTGAAATCCTCCAAATACAGCAGATGGAGAGTGTGAAAAGAGTTGGTGTTGAATTTTTGGGAATAGAAAGTTTTCATGATTATGCCACATCTTCATCTTTATCACTTACTGCCTTTCCTAAATTAAAAGAACTTACCCTTTTCCATTTGGATGGGTGTGAAGAGTGGGACTTTGGAAAAAAGGACGTTACAGTCATGCCGCAACTATGTTATTTGGATATCAGACATTGTAGAAAACTGAAGTCGCTGCCAGACCAACTTCTTCAGAGCTCAACACTAGAGAAATTAAGGATTATTCGTGCTCCTATTTTGAGAGAACGTTTCAAAAAGGGCACAGGAGAGGACTGGTCAAAGATATCTCACATTCGTGACATTCAAATTGATCATGAATATGTGCAAGGATTTGGATTCGATAACAGAACGACAGGTATTTTCTTCTCTTTCTTCTTTAATATACTAGTTATTTGTAATGGAAAAACTTAAAATAGCGAATTCTGAATCAATTTCTGTCACATGACATGGTCTGGACTATGGAAGCAGCTGCAGTTTTTATTTTAATTGTTTGAATCTCTGCTTTCATCCAATTATTTCTATCTTGATCTTGACGATGTGTAACTATTTGCATTAATATTAATTGTTGGTGTTCACAACAAAATACCTTACAACAATGTTAGTTTGTTTGGTATATTATTGTTCATTTTTTAGTATACCATTGTTCTGTTAAGTGAAAGAGTTTATGCTATCGAAGTCCTAGCCTAGTTGCATGTTTTGGGTTCAATTTTCATTCGTGTAGGGTTTTGTGTTCAATTTTTTGAAAACTTACAGAGTAGTTCATCTTCAAGATCCAAATTTGAAGTTCTACTTTACTGTCATTGTAACACTTTTGTAGGTACGAGCAGAAGTATCCAAGTGTTAAAAAGATAGTCTTCATAAGCAAAATGCTTTTGCAGGTACTCTCTTCTCTTGCTTCATTTTTGTTATCAAATTCTGTATCATATATGTTATTTTGTCAAGAATATGCAACAGTGCTTTCTAATTACTTAAGCAGTAACTATTTTAGTTTTGCTACCAAATACTGAAGATAAGATCTTTTGCACCTATTCTATCTGTATTCAGTTTTGTATGATTTTCCAATAATATAGAGAAAGATTACCTCTAAAAGATTTCAGCAATAAGTTTAATTAGTTTCATTCTGTACTAACGGATAAACCCAATGCTTCTACGACAGAGTTCCTTGTTTTTTGAGTTCTATTAAAGTTTATGCATGTTTTCAAATGTTAGTTAACTGTTTTGGCTTTTTCAATTTCTTGCCTTTGATCAACAGTGTTGGACTGTACTAAGACTGCACGGATTGTGCTTTTACCAATGTATTATTACAGACAGTTAAAAAGTATTTTTGTTTTTCCATGATTCAGGTGGTTGCTAGATATAGAACTCTGGAAATTAAGTTGGCTCCGAAACTTGGGCAGCTCTCTCTTATGACCATATTGTCAGTATATTAATGTAGAAAACAAATTGTTGTACAATGAAAATATTCTTCAACCATTTCTATCACTGAGATTGTTTATTGTTTCTCCTTAATATCTATTTTGCTTCCACGGATTTTATGTGGAAGAATATAAGTGGCATCATATCAAATGACATGGGCAAATCTGCATTAAGTTAGGGCTTCGTGGTTCAGATTTGGTGTCAAATATGGGAAATTTACAAAATTAGCCAAAATTTTTTTGACATTTTTCAACTTTAACCCCTCAAATTTTTTTCTATCATAACTAGCCAAAGACCCTAATTTTGGACGACATTACCCTCATCACTTTCATCAAATTTATAAAGGCATGCCACTCTTTCAATTCCCTCACTAATAAACCATAATATTTCTCAATAACTTTACAAACTTAATTACTCTCAACAAACTCCATTACTCTTACGAAATTAACAAATTTCATCAAACAAGCATTGCATAATTGAAGATATAATTATCAATTGGAAAGTTTCTTAAGGTTAGTTTATACTCTCACCATAACTAAACTTTTATCTATTGAATTTATCATTTAAATTCGAATTAAAGTGAGTTTTGATTGCAAATGTTATTATTTTTCATGAATAAAACAATGTGATTTGTTAAAGTAGTTGGTTTGAGTTCAGAAATGAAGAAAAATCACCGAATTCTTTGAAAAATCGAGCAAAAACGGTTTGCAGATCAAGTGAGGACAGTGTACATCCCACTTAAGCCCACTGGTTTTATGTGAGACAGGCAGCTGTCCCACTGCCTGTCTCACCAAAATATGTGCGACAAGCAGTGGGACAGGTGCCTGTCTCACCTGTTCCACTACCTGTCTCACTTGTTTTACTACCCGTCTCACTGCCTGTCTCACTTGTTCCCACTGGTTTTATGTGAGACAGGTGCCTGTCTCACCTGTCCCACTGCCTATCTCACTTGTTCCCACTGGTTTTATGTGAGACAGGCGCCTGTCCCACTGCCCGTCTCACTTGTTTCCATTGGTTTTATGTGAGACATGTGCCTGTCTCACTTCTTCCACTACCCGTCCCACTGCCTGTCTCACTTGTTCCCACTGGTTTTATGTGAGACAGGTGCCTGTCTCACCTGTCCCACTACCTGTCTCACTTGTTCCCACTGGTTTTATGTGAGACAGGTGCCTGTCTCACATGTTCCACTACCTGTCTCTCTTGTTCCCTGGTTTATGTGAGACGGTGCATGTCCTTCCTCACTTGTTCCCATCGGTTTATGTGAGACGCCTCAATCATTGCTGTCTCACTTGTTTTCACTGGTTTTATGTGAGACACCTGCTTGTCTCACTTGTTCTACTACCTGTCTCACTTGTTCCCATTGGTTTTATGTGAGACAGGCGCCTGTCCCACTGCCCGTCTCACTAAATTTCAGCTATTTCTGAAAGTCATAACTTGAGCTACATGTGTCCGTTTTAGGCGTATAATATACAGTTTCGAAGTTTACAACAAGAAGAATCAAATCCAAAATCATATACTTAATTTCATCTATGTAAATATAGTGCATATTCGCTTTACTAGGTTTTGTAGTATGCAATCTTATATATATATATATATATATATATATATATATATATATATATATATATATATTTTATAATTTTTAGGTTTAATGGATTCCGTTGTACTTCAATTATGCTACGATGGTTGGTGGGAGACGTTAGCAGATGGGCGTACGGAGCATGTGAATGCCAAGAATACAGCATTTTTAGTTCGGAAAGATTGTACGTTTGAGCAATTTCTGGCAAGGGTGTATGAAGTTTTACAGATAAATCCTAATGAATATAATATGATGATGAAGACAACTTTGAGGTCTAGTAACACAATGTATAGTGCATGTTCACTACCTATGGACATATTTAATGATAAAATGGTTAAGGTTGTGCTGCACATGGCCTCTGATGTAGTCAATTATGGGTGCATCCCTATATTTTTCACCACATCTCCTCGAGTTCCGATCGAAAATCCTGAGCCACTTGTGGAAAGTGAAACTTCGTTTAGAGCAAATGATTCTGTCCCCGATATTGAGGAAGAGGTGTTACCACAACAAATGTCGTTCCAGCAACGTTACTCTCCACTCAACCAAAACAATGACACTATTGATGAGAACGGCATTACGTTAACGGATGTTGAAGAAGATGTGTTACCATTAGGGACATCGTTAGGGCAACATTACTCTCCATTTCATTATAATGAGTTCCGCAATTATGATGATCCTGCTTATGACACCAACAATAGTATGCAAGGCATGAACTCCAATAATGAAGCTGATGATGGGGCATTGGTCATTCTGATATTCCTATCAATGATGAAGATGAGCATCAGTCTGACATTCCTATTAATAATAGAGACAACCGACCTATTCCTCCGATGGCCCGTTCGAGGAGGAGGACAACAGTTAATTCCCTAGTGAGTCTTGCTCCAGTTTTGCCTTCAAACTTGGTTGCTCCAGACTTAGTTAGAAGCTGTAATTCAGCTGACATTAGTGTGGAAAAGTTGTTCGCCGAGAAGAGTGAGTTAATATTGGAACTGCGCAAAGTGGCATTGCAGGAAAAGTATGATTTTAAGATTGCACGGTCCACAACGACATGCTTTGAGGCCCACTGTTCTTCGGAATCATGTAATTGGCGTCTTCGTGCAACGAGAGGTTCGGATGAGCAGAATGTTCCTTGGGTTGTGAGAAGAGTTGACAATTTTCATACGTGCTTTAATGAGGTATTGTCTAGTGGTCTCCGTCAAGTCAGGAGTCGGGTTGTTGGCCATTTTATCGCTGAAAAATTTATTTAGGACAAACGGATTTACACGCTGAATGACATTAGAGCAGACATGCAGCAAGAATACGGTGTCCAGTTAACTTATCAACAAGCATATCGGGCTAAAGAAGTGGGTCTTGAAATAGTACGAGGGAACCCTGCAGAGTCATACAACTTACTTCCCAAATACTCTCACGTTTTGACTAAAGCTAATGAGGGTACGGTCACACACCTCGAGCGGGATGAAAATGGTAATTTCTTATATTACTTTGTTGCGCTTGGATCTTCCATCAAGGGCTTCGCACAGTACATTAGGCCTGTGATCGCTGTGGATGACACTCATTTAAAGGGGCTATATCGTGGAAGCATGTTTATAGCAACATGTCTAGATGGTAATAATCAATTATATCCGTTAGCCATTGGGGTCATGGATTCAGAAAATAATAATGCTTGAGAATGGTTTATGAGGAAGTTACACGGAGTTATTGGAGATAGGCCTGAGTTAGTATTGATCTCAGATCGATGTACTGCCATCAAGAGAGCCGTTTTGAAAGCATTTCAGACTGCTGCTCATGGCGTTTGTTTTTACCATATCAAAGGCAATATTAAGTCAAAATTTCGGATGTCGAAAGCTATTTGGGATCAATTCGAGCCAGCTTTTATTAATGCAGCAAAGGCATATGGACACGAAGAATTCAAAAGGCAACTTGAAAGTTGTGGATGCTCCACTCGGGCGCGGCTGATTACTTAGAGAATAATGTGGGTACGTGTAATTGGGCAAGGTGTGAATTTGAAGGTAGGAGATACAGTATACTTACCACCAACATTGCAGAAAGCGTGAATTCTTTAATGAGAGAACCGCGAAAATTTCCAGTTACTCATCTTGTTGATCACTTCAGAAAAACATTACAGCAATGGTTTTATGATAGAAAGATTGTGGCTGAATCGATGAGCACTCGTCTAACGACGTGGGTAAATGAGATAGTCGGCGAAATGAGAATTTTGGCCGAAAGAATGACCGTTCGTCCTGTGTCTCAGCATCGATTTCATATTTTGGGTGGAGGTATAAAGGAAGGAATAGTTGACATTCATGAAAAGACTTGCTCCTGTAGAGTATTCCAACTCGATCAACTTGTTTGTGCGCATGCAATTGCTGCTTGTCTGACCATCCGTGTGGATTACATAAGTCTTTGCTCAGATTTTTACTCTAAAGATTCATTGGTCATGGCATATGCAGAACCAGTGGAGCCAGTTGGCGACATGACAGATTGGGACATTCCAGAAGAAATTCAGGGAATCAAAGTTAACCCACCGATCGAAGCACCACCACCTGGTAGTCCTCCAATTGCTTCAAAAATCCATGCCTTTAAAAAGGAAACATATAAAGTCACAAAACGTGTCACTATATATTCATTATAACAAAACTAAGTTATATAAAAAAAAAAATTTCTTCACTCACATGCACTCCAGACGTAAAGCCGTAAATATTGTACTTTTCAAGTCTATGCGCGGGATTTCTTGCGCATTGCTGCTTAAATTTATTGGCTTTTCCGTTCAATGCATTATCCAGGCTTCATATATCGTTTTCTAAGACAAACGACTCCACGGACGACTTTGAAAGTGATTTATGTCATCTACCTCGTTAAGTAAATTGAAGTTGATTTAACAATGATCTTTTCTTCCATTTAGTACTCTATCAGCAAAGTAAAAGAGGACGATGTTTAGCGCATCAGTGTCATCCATAGTCTTGAAGGCTAAGTTCATAAAAATTTGGTCAAACTGCCCAAGATTTGTCTTGCGAAATCTGCCGGCAAAATACTTCTTCAGTAACCTATGCATTGTTTTATGCTGTGTCAGCACGACATCTTCGCCATAGCAAAGTCCCTTTACTAGGCACCACTCTCCAACCGATAGCTGTATCAAATGGTCGCCAACTTGAAACTATAACTCATCTTTGTCATTTCCAGAGCCATGGGACACATGCCGAAGCAATATATTATGGACAATTACCCCACTGAACGGATAGCTTCGGCACTGGAGAAAATGACCAAATATACTATCTTTGAACAGTTTCAATTGCCGCTTTGTTAATTTTTCCCGGATGGCTTAACAACGACATCTAATTTGCACATACTCGTGATACGCCTGGGAAAGTGATCGCCATAAGGTATCTTTATTATTCCCGGTTCTTTCCTCGGTCCGGGAGGATTATGCAATGCTATTTTTGATTTGGACATTTATCTGTATTTACAGACAAAATATTACATGTTAACAAACTAACAATAACAAAAAAAAATTGAAGGTTTGCGACGATTTGAGTGCGACCGGGTGCCTGTCGCACTAAGAGGCAGCACCTCTTGGTGCGACAAGCACCAGAGCGTGGCTGGCGCGACGTCTCGACAACAGCCGCCCGCGCACTGTCAAGGGTCAGCGCCGCTGCGCTCACGGCAGCGCTGGTTCTTGGCGCCGACAGCGTCTGACGAGGAGCGGGCTGGGTGACAGAGTTGTCGAAGCCCTTCAAAATAAATACTGATTCGCCTAAATTAATTTGTAGAAATAGTGGAACCAGGTCGAATCCCAAGAGAACTATGTATTTAATTTCTCAAAGTTTAAAACAAAATTAATTTCCCAAGAAAACCATATCTTTGAGCTTGCTGCCTCAAACCGGATAACCGGATTTTGTAAACCGAAAGACCGGAATTAAAACCTTAGCCACTCATGGTGGTCAAACGAAATCAAGAAAATTATTTGACAAAAAGCAAGTTGCAGCCGCCCCTTTGTTTCTTCTCCTCTTGGCTCACGTTTTTGACTTGTTTCTTTCTCTCTTTCACGTTTTGCTAGCCTTTTATATTGCTAGCTTTTGCTTCTTTTGCTGGCTTTCCTTTTTCCATGCGGTTTCCTCTTCTCTTAATGCTAGGAAACCGAATCCTTCTCCAATTCTGATTGCTAGGGAACTGTCTCCCTCAAGCCAATGGTCGGCCCACGTTTTGCAAAGCCCAAATAAAGCCCTTTTTGTCCAAATTTCATCATAACCTCCATGTTTCATCTCCTAAATCAAATCAAATACAATTTCCACAAATTAGCACAAAATCAATCAAAATATGAGGGATTTAAAAAAAATATAGTATGACTATTTATAAGGGTTGAAATAGGGCTTAGGTAAGGGTATGGTAGAAGGAAAAATGAAGAGTTTAACGATCAAGACAAAGAGTTAGTTACATGCATGATTTAAATGCCACACAAACAAAATAAACAAACATACTTCTAATATGATGAAATTTATCCCCACATTTAAGCACTTAAAACACTTGGAGAAACAATTTGATAATTCAATTGCTTTTGCAAATAATTCTCCAATCATCAAATTAAGGGAATAAATTTCACAACAGAATTTTTTTTTTCTTTTTTCTTCTCTTCTTTTTTTTGTCTTTCTTCTCTTTTTTTTTTTATTTTTTTTTATCATGCAATTACTTCACTCTTGTCTTGATAGGGTAGAAGGAAAACAAGGATAACAAACAAAAAGGCTTTTGGTTAAACAATGTGTTAGAAACAAACAAAGGGAAAAATAGGCTCAAATGGGCTAACTAAGGGAAAATGAAAGGTGGGTATTTTAGAGTTTAAGAATTGGTTAAACCTAATTGCCCTTATCACACTTAAGCATCAATTCAAAAATGTGGTCTCAATATATATTCATAAGCAAGTTCTAGAATAAACACACTAAGTTTGATACACTCAACAAAAATAAACGGAGCAAAAATGTAATAAGTTGCTCTTAGGCTCAAAAGCTCACTAGAGTGTCTAAT
The DNA here is from genome assembly GCA_030449925.1 of Citropsis articulata. NCBI lineage: Eukaryota > Viridiplantae > Streptophyta > Magnoliopsida > Sapindales > Rutaceae > Citropsis > Citropsis articulata. The sequence goes on along the minus strand of JASUUH010000108.1, from coordinate 1,346,822 downwards.
TTGCATAAAATCTTGTGCACTTTTCAATCAACAAATTAATGCGACACTATCGAAAATTTTAAAGAAAAACACTATTCATGCTTACCTCTTTCATGCATTAAAACTCAAAACAAAGATGTATCCCTAACTTACAAGGTATTCAAAGATATTGAGAAGACTTAAAACGCAAGAATATTATTATTTTTAAGAACACCAAAATCCTCCCCCACACTTAAATAATACATTGTCCTCAATGTATCAACAAGTAAATGGCTCACAAAAAATAATAATAATGAAATGAAAAGTAAATGAGAAGGGAAGAAGAAACTCCCCTAATTGTGAGCAGTGTGGACCCGAATGAGCTAGGGAGAGGGTTCCAAGGAAAGCTGAAAAATGGCGTGAGCACGTTTTATTGAAGTTAATCTACTGTCCAAAATATATCTTCTTCATCAAGAACATCTAAAAGCTTAAAATAAAATTAACAAAAGTAAAGAAAACCAAATATAATAAATAAATAAAAACTCAAAAGCAAGAATAAAGAAAATATTTGGGTTGCCTCCCAATAGCGTAATTTTTTAACGTCGTTTTGCTCGACAGAGTCGCAAAGCGAATAAATCATCCAATGCCTTTTAAATTAGATTGTGCATCTAATTCTAGCTCATTCCCAACACTTCCTTGGGCAAAAACATCCTGCACAATAGAATCAATCACATCAATCTGACAAAGAGAATGCACATCAGTAGGGTGTTTCACAGCATCAAATATGTTAAACTTAACAATCTCTCCATCAAACTCGACAGAGAGAGTACCCTCATCTACATCAATTTTTGTTTTGGCAGTTTTCATGAAAGGTCTTCCTAACAAGATTGAAGCCGATTTTGAAGAAGGATTACCTTCCATCTCTAAGATGTAAAAATCTACAGGAAATATAAGCTCATTAACCTGCACCAAAACATCTTCTACTATCCCAAGTGGGTGAATATAAGAACGGTCAGCCAATTGAATAACTACACCAGTCGTTTGCAAGTCATTTAACTTTAATTCTTGGTAAATAGAAAATGGCATGACATTAATTGAAGCTCCTAAATCTAGCATAGCATGCTCAACTTTCTTTTCACCAATCACACAAGGTAATGAAAACATACCTAGATCCTTGCATTTTTCTGGCATATTCCTTTGTAAAATTACCGACACATTCTTACTTACCTCAACCTTCCCCTTTTCTTTCATCTTCCTCTTGTTGGTGCACAACTCTTTCAAGAACTTTGCGTATTTTGGAATTTGCTTGACCGCATCCAACAAGGGGATGTTAATTTGCACTTTCCTAAACGTGTCCAGAATCTCCTTTTCTTGCTCATCTTCTTTTGGTTTAGCTAACCTGCTAGGAAAAGGAGGTGTAGGTGTGTAAGATGAAAGAGATAAAGGAGGATCGAATTTTACCCCACGCCTTGTTTTAGATGGAGCTTCTTCATCTTCATCTCCCTTGGCCATTTCAGGGTCTTTAGGTGGAGTTGATCCCGAAGGAATTTCTTTTCAAACCGGTGAAATTACTCTGATTCTCCCTTGGGTTGACTTACGGTTGTGAAGGTAACTTTCCAATTTTGAGCTTCAACTTACTAATGTGGCGTGGCCAATTGAGTAATTTGGTTGCCTAAATTCTAGATGCTTGTCCTTTTTTAATCATGAAGCTGAAGAGTACTATTAGCAAGATTCTTAACAATATCTTCCAAAGACATACCTGAGTTGGGAGCTTGAGTCTGTGTAGGGATTGGAGGCGGTCTAGTGAAGTTCTGAGGAGGTGGCCTTTGCTGTCCTCCTTGGTTTCCATAGCTAAAGTTAGGATGATCCCTCCATCCAGGATTGTAGTGATTCGAATATGGATCATACTTCCTCTGAGCGTGACCAGGAAACCCACTTATAGCATTGGCTTCTTGTGTGGAGTCTTGTTGTAATGTGGGACACATATCAGTAGGATGCCCATGGAGTGAGCATATTCCACACGCTTTTCGTTTTGCAGTGCCTACAGCCATTTGACGGACCAAAGCAGTTAAATCAGAAATTTGATTTTTAAGATCACTTACCTCGTTAACTTGCTTGATAGATCCTCCACCCGCTCTTGTACCAAATTGCTAAGAAGTTTCAGCCATGTTTGAAATCAACTGTTTGGCTGCTTCAGGTGTTTTGTTCACTAAAGCTCCACCACTTGCTGCATCAATCATACTCCTATCCATTGGCAACAATCCCTCATAGAAATATTGGATGAGGAGTTGATCAGAAATTTGATGGTGGGGAAAACTTGCACATAATCTTTTGAATCGTTCCCAGTATTCATACAGCGTCTCCCCAGTGATCTGTGTGATGCCATAAATCTCCTTCCTAATACTAGCAGCTAGTGAAGCAGGAAAGAATTTTTCCAAAAATAGTCTTTTCATCTCATTCCATGTGGTGATTGAACCGGAAGGTAGATAATAGAGCCAATCTTTAGCTTGATCCTTCAAAGAGAAAGGAAAAGCTCTAAGGTTGATTTGCTCCTCGGATACACCATGTGGTTTCATTCCAGAGCAAACAATGTGAAATTCTTTCAGATGCTTATGAGGGTCTTCACCTGCACAACCACGAAAAGAAGGAAGTAAATGAATCAAACCAGATTTTAATTCAAAATCATTAGCAATATTAGGAAAAGTAATGCATAGGGGTTGTTGATTCAAATCTGGTGCGACAAGTTCTTTAAGAGTTCTGTCTGCCATCTCTTCTTCAACTTCTGCAAAAATGAATGTACCACCAGTAGTTAAATCTATCTCTGCTTCTTCCTCAAGACGACGTTTTCTCTCTCTAGTCTCTTTTCTCAATTGACGCGCTGTCCTCTCAATTTCAGGATTATACTGCAAATTAGGAGTCTGAGAAGAACGAGTCATAAACTAAATCAAACAAACAAATTAAACAATGAGAAACTAAAATTAGTTCCCCGGCAACGGCGCCAAATTTGACAGAGTTGTCGAAGCCCTTCAAAATAAATACTGATTCGCCTAAATTAATTTGTAGAAATAGTGGAACCAGGTCGAATCCCAAGAGAACTATGTATTTAATTTCTCAAAGTTTAAAACAAAGTTAATTTCCCAAGAAAATCAGATTTTCGAGCTTGCTGCCTCAAACCGGATAACCGGATTTTGTAAACCGGAAGACCGGAATTAAAACCTTAGCCACTCATGGTGGTCAAACGAAATCAAGAAAATTGTTTGACAAAAAGCAAGTTGCAGCCGCCCCTTTGTTTCTTCTCCTCTTGGCTCACGTTTTTGACTTGTTTCTTTCTCTCTTTCACGTTTTGCTGGCCTTTTATATTGCTAGCTTTTGCTTCTTTTGCTGGCTTTTCTTTTTCCATGCGGTTTCCTCTTCTCTTAATGCTAGGAAACCAAATCCTTCTCCAATTCTGATTGCTAGGGAACTGTCTCCCTCAAGCCAATGGTCGGCCCACGTTTTGCAAAGCCCAAATAAAGCTCTTTTTGTCCAAATTTCATCATAACCTCCATGTTTCATCTCCTAAATCAAATCAAATACAATTTCCACAAATTAGCACAAAATCAATCAAAATATGAGGGATTTAAATAAAATATAGTATGACTATTTATAACTTTATCCTTTGGGCGCATCCGTCAGCGTCGCATGCATCGCTATAAGCCCGCCAGTATTCCCTACCATTAACAACCACAAATGCTCAATCCATCATCACCACCACCACCACAACAACAACTACAGCAACCATAACAACAACAACTACTTCAACAACAATAACACTAGCAACAACTCAAAATAGCAAAACAAATAAAAAACGAAGTTATAACTCACCTAGGGTTTCAATTTTACTCTTTGCTTTTGGAGATTTCGAAAGTTTTGCAACATAATACACCTTGTTTCAGCCGGCAACGATGGATTCCCGTGCCGATCTACTATGCTGACGATGTATAGGGGATTTCGATAAGAGATTTCGATGGAAGAAGAGGGTGGGGGGGAGGGAGAGAAGTGTGAAAGTGATGAGGGTATTTTGGTCCTCAAACTTAATTTGTGGCTATTGTTGATTGAAAAAAAGTTGAAGGGTTAAAAGTGAAAAAGCTAAATTATTTTGGCTAATTTTGTAAATTTCCCGTCAAATATTCGTTTTGTCAATTAAAGCTTTAACTGATATTTTCTTAAGGGATCCTTAATGCACAATTAGTATTGTTCGTACTTTAGGCTAGTGGCAAGTCATGCTTAATTTGGGTTTTTTTAACTGTAGTTATACAAACAACAATTTCAATCAGTGGTCAAATCAGGTGGAGCTTTCAGCATTAACTGAACTTCAATACTTTTGAATTTAATAATAATTTTCTTCTGTTGTTTTCTTCAACACAGTTGAAATTTAGCATCTTTTATTTTCTTCCACTAGAATTTTTTAATAGATACCAAAGCTGAAGCTTTTCAGTGTTAACTGAACATCAACACTTGTGAGTTTAATATTAATTTTTTGCTGTTGTTTTCTTCAGTACAGTTGAAATTTAGCATCTTCTATTTTCTTCCAACAGAATTTTGTAACAGATACTGAAGCTGAAGCTTTTCTATGCTTCCTGTTTCTTGAAGTATTATTATCTTCTTATGAAACAATTGTACAGTATCTTTGCTTTTCCTTAATGCTCCAAGAAGCATGGTTATGAAAACTAGTCCTTGGTGCAGTATATTCTGGTCTCTAGCAGTTCAAAAAATTGGTTGATATGATGTGATATTCAAGTTGTGTATAAAAGAATGTAACAGGTTAAATCTTTTGGGCCAAATATCTCTGTAATACTTAATTAGTCATTTTACAGGTTATCCCTGGTGGAACCTTTTTTAAAAAATAAATAAATAAATAAATCCAGTATCACAATAAGCATGACTTGGTTTTCTTGAGAAATTCATGTCTAATGCTGATATGAACAAGCTACTAAGTTGAGGGAAAACTTGTTGCTAATTATTTTTGTCATGACAATTCGTATTGTGTCAGTTCAAATTTTCTTGCTCGTTATCATGAATTAATCTTAAATAGGACTGGCAGCTTGTCCGCTGTGTGGTTTGTGCCAGCCACATATGAACTAGTTTTTCTTTTCATGATAGCTGTGTTGAGAAATGTTTAACAACAGAGAGAGCCATATATGAGTGCAAATAAGAGATTTCATGGGTGGCAAAAACACCATTGTGCTGCACAACACTTGTGGGGACTCTATTTTTTCAATAGTTAGGCTTTCGTTATCTGTATTTATTTTCTCTAAGTGCTAACCTTCTGCTTATGCGTTCTTTGGCACCTTGCAGGCAGGGCATACTACATTCATTTTCAATGCTTCCGGAAAGAGAATGGCCAAAATGGTGCTGGACTTGTGCCAGTAGTTGACTCAGCTACTGCTCTCTTTGCCTTCGAGTTCTCATTAGTGATGAAATGCTTGTTGTAAGGGCTTACAATTATTATATTTACCAAAAGCTTGTGTAGAGTTGATATATGGAATTTATTGTATTAGTTTCATGTAAATTTGAATTAGACTTTTCACTCTTAATATTTCTTGCATCTGACATTATTATTTAATTCACTTGAAAAATAGGTTTGCACGGAATAATTATTTTGCCATGTCATTGAGATTGTTCTTTTATAGAGATTTACAGCACACATAAAACCATTAAATCAGGAAACTAAATCACTTATTTAAGGAAAAAATAATTTCTAGGTAGATTTTCCTAAAATACATATATTTGCACCTAAATAGCTATGTTACAGCTAATGACTAATTTACAGCTAATATATAATTACAACACATATATTTTTTCTAATTTTCTAACACTCCCCTCAAGCTGGTTTGAAGATATCCTTCATAGCCAGCTTGCCAACTAGAAAATCGAACTGTTTTGTGTGTAATCCTTTGGTAAAGACATCAGCCACTTGTTCTCGAGTAGAAATGTGCTCCATATGAACCAATCCATTATCTATCTTCTCCTTGATGAAATGTTTGTCAACTTCCACATGTTTTGTGTAGTAATGAAGGACTGGATTGTGTGCTATTGAGATTGCTGCCTTGTTGTCACAGTACAACTTCATAAGAGATGATTTTGTCACTTTTAACTCTTCCAACAACCTCCTAATCCATATGATCTCACAAATACCATGGGCTACAGCTCTAAATTCAGCCTCAGCACTGCTCCTAGCGACCACATTCTGTTTCTTGCTTCTCCGTGTAACTAAGTTACCACCTTCAAATGAACAATATCCAGAAGTGGATCTTCGGTCTACTATGCTTCCAGCCTAATCTGCATCTGTGTAGGCTTCAATCTGCAAGTGTCCTTGTGGCTTAAACAAAAGTCCTTTGCCTGATGTCCCCTTTAGATACCTCAAAATTCTGTAGACAGCTTCAAAGTGTGCCGGTCCTGGGGCATGTATAAACTGGCTAACCATACTAACAGAGAAGGATATATCTGGGCATGTATGGGATAGATAAATCAATCTCCCAACAAGTCTCTGATAACACTCTCTATTCTTCACATTCTCAGCTTTTGCAGGTTGCAGTTTCATATTAGGTTCTATAGGGGTTTCAGCAGATTTACACCCTAGCAAACCTGTCTCGTTTAACAAGTTAATAACATACTTCTTCTGATTTATTGCCTTCTCTAGATCAAGCAAACTCCATCCCAAGAAAGTATTTTAATGCCCCAAGATCTTTAATCTCAAACTCCTCAGCCAGATTCTTTTTTAACTTTGCTAGCTCATCACAATCATCCCCAGTTAACACGATATCATCCACGTATACTATCAAGATAGCTATTTTACCATCATTTGAATGCTTGTAAAACATTGTATGATCAGCTTGACTTTGAATATATCCATAGCACTTTATCACCTTGCCAAAGCTCTCAAACCAAGCTCTCGGTGACTGTTTAAGTCCATACAAGGACTTCTTCAATCTGCACACTCACCCATTTCCACATATTTCTTCAAAGCCTAGTGGGGAACTCATATATACTTCCTCCTCAAGGCCTCCATTAAGGAAAGCATTTTTAACGTCCAATTGGTGTAAGGGCCAATTAGAGTTAACAGCAAGAGACAACAGGACCCTAATTGAGTTAATTTTAGCTACCGGGGCAAAGGTCTCTTGGTAGTCTATCCCATAGGTTTGAGTAAAACCTTTTGCAACAAGACGGGCTTTGTATCTCTCGACACTCCCATCTGCCTTACTCTTGATAGTAAACACCCATTTGCACCCCACAACTTTTTTTCCCTTCGGTAATTTTACCATCTCCCAAGTACCATACTTCTTCAAGGCATTCATCTCTTCAAACACAGCCAACCTCTAATTCGGATCACCAAGTGCTTCTTGAATATTTCTAGGCACAACAAGCTTTGAAATGTTTGTTGTGAAAGCTCTATAATTGTCAGAAAGGTTTTGATAGGAAATATATTTGGCAATAGATGTTTGGTATAGGTTCGGGTTTCCTTTCTAAGGGCAATGGGAAGGTCAAGATCAAGATTCTGTTCAAGGATAACAGGGGCTGGTTCCAAAATAGATTTAGGTGCAGAGTTCTCTTCCCTAGAATCTGATCGTAATGGTAAGTTTAAGTCAGCAATAGGAAAGGAAGAGGAAGGAACAGAAGAAGGATTACCTGAGGCATTTAGATGACCATTAATTAGGGCTTTCGGTTGACCACGTGCTAGGATAATGGCCTGGTCTCTACCATCTCTAAGGACACCTTTCCTAGAATAAACCACAGGCTCAAGATTGTTTCTATTTTTTTCCATTCGTAGTATTTCTTTTTCTGTTAAACCAATGTCAGATTCGGTTTCTTTAGGCCTAGTTTCCAAGGTTTCTTTTTCATTTTTAAAAAAAGTATCAAGTAGTGTGCTAGGTAAAGGTTCAGCAATTTCCCAAAATTTTGGTTCAACTATCTTCTCCCCCTGAAGCAAATTTTTGGTAAAGTATAATGTATTTTCCATGAAAGAAACATCCATAGTGACAAAAAAACGTTTTGTAACGGGATTAAAGCATTTGTAACCTTTTTTATTGGGCGCATACCCTATAAAAACACATTTTTCAGCTCTTGGATCTAATTTAAACCTTAGCCTCTTTGGAGTGTGCACATATGCTGTGCAGCCAAATATTTTCAAAGGTAAGTCAGAACTTATCCTGGATTCTAGGAATACCTTTTTTAAGCAATCCAACAGGGTGATATATTGTAAAACTTTGGTAGGCATCCTGTTAATAAGATATGAAGCTGTTAGTATAGCATCACCCCATAGATACTTTGGAACATTCATATAAAATATCATGGCTCTAACTACTTCTAACAAGTGCTTGTTCTTACGCTCAGCAATGCCATTTTGTTTAAGTGTGTCCGAACAAGAGGATTGGTGTAAAATTCCTTGTTCATTTAAAAAGGTTGCCAAAACTTTGGTAGAGGCTGTCTTCCAATAATTCTCCCTCTCACCTCATCAAACTCGACATTCAGTCCAGCCAAAAACTTAAAAATGCGGCCATCCTCAATAGTCTTCTTGCGATGTTGAGCATCTTCGGGAGATTTCCACTCATAGGTGTTGAAAAGGTCAAGGTCTTGCCAAATCCGCTTCAAGGAATTAAAATATTTTGTGATGTTGTTCTCCCCTTGTCGCATCTCTCCGAGTTTAAGGATCAACTCAAAAATCTGTGATTGATTTCTGAGATCATAATACATCTGATTTACATTTTCCCAAAGCTCTTGTGCCGTTGGATAGCACAGATAATTAGAGCTAATATCTTCTTCCATTGAATTCACAAGCCACATCATCACCATGTAACATAGGCCGGATCATCCACTGCAGGAGCCTTCTTTTCACCAGTCAAATAGCTCATTTTTCCACACCCTCTAATATACATCCTAACTGACTGAGACCATCTCAGAAAATTATTAATATTCAAACGAATTGTGGTGATTTGTACATAATGAGATTTTGATGAGGTAGCACTGATTTTTGAAACATCCATGCTACTAGGATTGTTCATGGAGGATTGAGGGATAGTACTGGAATTGGACGAAGCGTCAGACATGGTTTTAGGGTGCAGGGATCAAAAGGAAGAAAAAAAAAAGGAATTCCGGCAAGATATTCTTCCTGCTCTGATACCAACTTGAAAAATAGGTTTGCACAAAATAATTATTCTGTCATTGAGATTGTTCTTTTATAGAGATTTACAGCACACATAAAACCATTAAATCAAGCAACTAAATCGCTGATTTAAGAAAAGAATAATTTCTAGGTAGATTTTCCTAAAATACATAGATTTGCACCTAAATAGCTATGTTACAGCTAATGACTAATTTACCGCTAATATATAATTACAACACATATATTTTTTCTAATTTTCTAACAAATTCGTCTCTCATCTAAGTATATATTTCTGTTTACTGATGATAGAGCGGTTCGACCAATGATTGCCATTGGGACCCTTGATCTTAACCAGCATCTAGGCTTCCAGATGAACTAACGGGAAGAAACCTGAGCTAATTAAGCATATTTTGATATTATGTTGATAGATGTTACATGGCTGAACTGAAGTCAGATCAACTATATCCTGTCTTTAAATTGGGAGTACAGATATGTTGAAATAAATTTTCTTTGAGGGAAGACAAGTAAATAGGAAGGGGCTCAGGATAGAGCAGATGGTTGATGCATTGAAAGAAGTTAATAAGAAAGAGCCATGTTGTGATGAAGCAACAAAATAGGACTACAGAAGCAGCCAGTGAGCTATCAAGTCATACAACTATTGTTCAGATGAAGCCCAGGAGTCTCTCAATAATATGCTTTTTAACTGGCGTGAAGAGGTGTGTCCACTTTGTACCTTTTGCTATTCTTTAGATTAAGCAAGCATTGAATTTTAGTTATTGGCTTTTGGAAAGCAGGTATTGAATTTTTGAAGTTATTGGTTTTTGGAAACCTTTTGTACTGTGAAATAGTACTTTTGAGGAAGTTGTCTTTAGTGAACTAGGGCTTTCTATTAATAAGAAGCACATCAATACTGTCAGCCCTCAAGGCAAGTAATCTCAAATCTCGGCGGAACAAGAAGCAACCCAGTTACTGGTGAGAATTCACCAAATAGGAATCCTTTTGACCTCTTATCCTTTATTTGAAAATAAGTAAATTTTCTGTTTCAATGAAATTTAGGAGGGCCATTGATGCGGCAGATGCAGAACAACTATTTGAGGCATATGTGCATATTGATGGGCGCTTTCAATTGAGTAATTCATGTAATTTTCATCACATGATGCTCAGTTTTTTGAAATCCAGTATCATAATTAGTATGACCCGGTTTTCTTGAGTAATTCATACGTATTGTTGATGTATGAAATATGAGCAAGTTAATAAATTGTGGGAATACCTATTGGTACTTATTTTCAGCATAAGCAGAAATTTTCAACATGATGATCGGCTTTATTTCATTTCAGGTATACTTGCTAATTTTCATGAATTAATCTGACACAGGACTGACAGCTTCTCAGGGTGGGTGTAGTGGTTTATAGATATATGATAGTCCAATGCGACCAGCTTGAGGTGAGAAGAAGTTTTTAATTGTTACATTTCTGAGTTAAGAAGTTTTTAACTGTTACGTTTCTGGGTTATGTGATTTGGCTTTCATCATCGGCTCTTTGCTTTATCTTGGGAATATCAACATATTTTTTGATGTAAGGTATTTGGATAAATTTGAAATCATCCAATATATATATATATATGAGACCATCAATTTTTTTTTTTTAGGTTTGAAAATAATGCTCTCAGCACAAGGATCCTGTCAAAGCTGAAGGAGAGGTTTGCTTATTGCCTACATTTTTGTCTCTTCAACTTTGGAATTCCATAATTTAATATCTCTGCATTCTGAACTGCTTATTGTAGGGGAAATTCCACCGTATCCACCATGTAGGCTCCTCTTATAAGTATAAAATGATCCTCCATTCTTTCACCATTCTTTTCATTTTCAAAGCTGTATAAAGTTAAATTTGGGTTAAAGTCATTGATGATCTTCATGAGAATAACAGTGGGAAAGGAGATAGATTTAAATTAAAATTTATGCTATTGGAGAGAGGAATGATGATCAAAACATCTTAATCTTGACGTTGATGTTGAGTAATAAAAATCACCCCTGACGGACAATTGGTAAATGAACTTTTTTTCCTTTGGAAATTCAGGTTCATCATGGCACATCTGTGGTGAATTTCACAGTCAGAGCAGATCATGAAATGTACCATGCAATGTGACCCACTTCCATTGGGAATTTGAAATATTTCTTGTCTCAGCGCACAGCGCCCTATTTTGCGAAATGGAGAAGTATAGTGAAGATTATTATGCTACTGGCCAGAGATGGAGAGCAGAATCTATCTGGATGATGAGCCTTTGTTACTTTGAAATCGTCATTTACAGACTGTCATTTCCAGTAGAATAAAAGCCAGCTGGAGAGTGGCAGGGAGGATTCAAATGGTGTATCTCAAACGCTAGAAAACAAATTGATGAGTTTTGGTTTGCCACAGCTGTCGGTATTTTATCATCTTTTTAATTTGTTCATGTTCAATGAAAAGCACATCATTATATATTAATATCTGATTTCTTATGTTGCTTTTCTTAATATGCAGAGCTGATTTTGCCACTCATGTCAGCTATGCTGAGAATTTAAAATCCTTATTGCTAATCACCAAAGGTATGAACAAAGGCCGCCGAAGTATGCACGGAAATATATGGCGGTGACCCTTGAGGTAGTCCCAGCTCTATTAATCAGTAGCTTGAATTGAGTGTCTTACCTTTGTCTTTGAACTTAGCCACATTGGTTAGCAGTGCTGTTAAAAGTAATACAAGTACTTTGTAGTTTTGTTAATGGAGCTCAGAAGCATTGTGATTTGTGTTGTGGGTTCTTTGCAGTTGTATCTGTATGGAATGTGCCAGGCATGGGAGACAGATAGTAATGTTCATTGAAGAGGAGGCAGCATATTTTTCCTTTCTTGATTACGTGATCAGCTGCCTTACAGTACCTTTGCCTTATCAGGTTCTCCAGCATTGCCACTTTCAGCTCTCCACCATAATGTATATAACAGTCTTTGCAGCACAGTGACAAATGCTCTAAAAGGCCGCAACTTATTTTTCTGTCACAATTTTTTTTCCCCGATTATAGATCTTTTTCTACTGGGTTTACATTGCTTTTGAACACCCTTTGAAAGCATATGAAGTTAATTCATTAGTTTTGCTCTGCCCCTCTATGTTGCTTCTAAGAATTATTAATGTTGCATCAATTTTTGTGTTTGATTATATAAAACGGAGTTAGTACTTTTTCCTATTTGATGATGAATTATGTATGTAATCCAATTAATGTTTGTTTAATTTAGTTTGTCCATTAAAATAATAAAACTGATGCTCATTCACAAGTCTCTCAACACAGCAAATATTTAATTACTGTTACTAGAGATGGCCAATGGACCGGGCGGCACGTGGCACGGCACGGGCACGGCACGGCACGGGCACGGCACGGCACGCACATGGGCCGTGCCGGGCCTAGAATTTAGGCACACGGGCTTTCAAAGCACGGCATGATTAGAGATGGGTGATAGGTCATAAATAGTCATATTATATTATATTTAATTCCCTCATATTTTGATTGATTTTGTGCTAATTTGTGGAAATTGTATTTGATTTGATTTAGGAGGTGAATCCTGGATGATATGGTGAAATTTGGATAAAAAGAGCTTTATTTGGGCTTTGCAAACGTGGGCTGACCGTTGACTTAAGGGAGACGGTTTCCTAGCAATCAAAATTGGAGAGGGATTCGGTTTCCTAGCATTAAGAGGAGAAGAAGCCAAGAGGAAAAAGGAGAGCTAGCAAAAAAAAAGGAAACAAAAGCTATCAATATAAAAAGCCAAGGAAGCCAACGTGAGAGAGACACACGAGACAAGACAAAAGCAAAAAGAGAGGCAAGAGGGCAGAAACGTGAGAAAGAGCAAGGGGGCTGCAATTTGTTCTCTAAAACAACTTTTGTTTTTGTTTGGCCACCATGTGTGGCTAAGGTTTTAATTCCGGTCCAAGGATTAATCAAATTCCAGTTGTAATTTTGTGAGGCTTTGAACTTAACAAGAATTTCTTCAATCCAAGTAATTTTTATTTTCTTGTTCTTATTTTCTATGAATTATTTATATTGATTGAGTTGAGTTAATTGATATTTATTTTTCTATCGCTAGTCAGGAGTTTGTGATCCGTAATTGTCATGAATGACTGAATTGAGTAGCAAGGAGTTGGCTCATGTGTGTGTATATTGATGGCCACAATTACATAGCTTGCATGATAGGCTCTAGGGAAATAAAAATACAAATTGATTGAATTGGAGTAATCTGAATTAATTGATCTTGTTTTAGTCATTCTCACTATTTTTAATGCTATCACTTAATTTGATATGGAACGATGATGCCCAGTTAAATTAGTGATAAGTTTGGATTTGAGCGATTGTTTGAGTCTATTACATTAGGAGAATAATTGCTTTCTGCGGGATTCCGATTAAGTAGACTAAGTTCTTGGATTAAGTAATTTATATTTTTGCCTATGATCAAAATTGCAACTGGATGGAATTAACACCCTTGGATTGGAAGTTTGGTAAGATTGATTTCCCTTGCTTAATTTTAAACTCTTGTTTTCTTTTATTTTTATTTTATTTTCGTTAAAGAACAAACCCAAAACCCAGGAAAACGGCTAACCGGTTTTTCACAAACCGGCTGACCGTTTGGTGACAGCAACGAGAAAAGCACTAACCGGTCTTCCGGATTCCCTCATCCGGCAAACCGAATCTTTCCAGAACCATCACAACTCAAATTCGGTCTTCCGGATTTTCCCCAACCGGTTATCCGATTAGCTTCCAGAATCGTTACCTCTTGAAAATAGTTTTCCGGTTCTTCTAACCGGTTAGCCGAAAACCTCCAGAACCGAAACCAATCACAAACGGCTTACCGGTTTCCCTAACCGGCTAGCCGAATAATTCCAGAAAGTTCACAAGTCGTAACCGGCTTTCCGTTTTGCCGCAACCGGTTATCCGGTTCCATTCCAGAAAAGCTACAACTCGCAACCAGGCTTGCCGGTTTCCCCTATCCGGTTAGCCGGATCGCACCAGGAACGTTACTAGCCACAACCGGATTTCCGGATTCCTTTTCCGGTTGTCCGAATCAAGTCAGAAAGCTTACGAACTACAACCGGTTTGCCGGTTTCGCTTATCCGGTTAGCCGGATAACTCCCAGAATTCTTCAAACAATAAACGGCTAACCGTTTTCCTTTACCGGCGATCCGTTTAGAGTCAGAGAGCTCTAATTACCTAGTTTTCTTGGAAAATTGATTTTTAAAACTTTGAGAAATTAAATACATAGTTCTCTTGGGATTCGACTTGGTTCCATTATTTCTACAAATTTATTTAGTTGAATCAGTATTTATTTTGAAGAGCTTCGACAACTCCGTCAATGGGACAAAGCACGGCACGCGAAAAAGCACGTAATAAGCACGCTTCATTGGTAAAATATCTTAAAATATAAAATATTATAAAATTAAAGTAAAATATCTTAAAATTAAATTTTTAATATATTTTTTAGCATAGACTTTTAAAAATTAATTTAAATCTTAGTTTAAATAAATATTCTAATTTTTTATATTTATAATTTACTAAATGAATAAGTAAATATCATGATTTTAATAAATAAAATCATAATTTTATTTATGATATTTATTAAATGAATAATTTTTATTTATAATATTTAATTTTACTTATGATATTTATTTAATTAATTTTTTATATTTATAATGTATTAAATGAATAAGTAAATATCATAATTTTAATAAATAAAATTATAAAAATTATAAATTTATAAATGATAAATAAAAAATTTTACAATTTTAATAATAAAAAATTATTCATACAAAATATTTTTCATATTAATATTAAATCATAACTTAATTAATATTTAATAGAGATATGTTTCGAATGAAATATTTTTCATATTTATAAAAAAAATTATTATGAATGAAATATATTTATGATAAATTAAAAACGATATCTCGTAGTTATGAGTTATGAGTTATGACTTATTGTAATTGTTATTTTGAGGATTGTATTTTTAATTTTAATTAATCATTATTATGAATTTATGATCTATAGAATTAAATTTAATTAAATTTATGTATTGTTGTGTTATGAATGATTGGTTATTTTGAAATTAAATATATAATTGTGAAAATGTGATAAACTGATGATAAAATATTAATTGCTCTTTTAATAAAAATTAATATAATTATGAATTTATTATTATTATTATTAGTTAAAAAAAAAAAAAAAAAGACAAGACACCACGCTAAATAAAGCACGCCAAGCACATGTGTTTTTTTAGGCACGTGGGCTTAAGGGAGGAAAAAATAAAAAATTTGGTGGGCTTTTTTTGGGCACGACCCACGAGTGGGCTCGTGCCGTGAGCCGTGCCGGACCTAGCTAAAAAAAAATTAAGCACAACACGTCGTGGGCCAAAGGTTGATGGGCCGTGCCGTGGCCATAGTTAACTGTTACAGTATTGCTGCTTCCTACCTCTATTGATTCTGTGGTTATAAATTAAATTACTCTTAATTGTTCAACTGTCTATAATGTTGTCCTAGACTCTCAAAAACTTCCAAAAAACTCAAAAGAAATTAAATTGTAATTGATATATAATATTTTCCATTTTTTCATTCTTTTTCTTAATAACCAGTTAATCGTGGTAGATGAGAATTGTTGATTAAACCTAATTGAATTTATATGGTCAATGACTCGATAAGGGAACAAGGCCAAGGTAATTGGCCAAAAAAGCTGAGTGAATGTTAGCGACATTTTCCCAAGAGACTTCATCAGAGTGATTTGGCAGTCATCAATTGAATATCAATAAATAAGTCATTTTGCGTAAATTACGCAAATTTATGATGAGTAATAGATGAATCTCACACAATACCATCTAGTATCTTACTTAAGAAAGGTCAACTAAGAAAGGTCAACCAAGGAAGGTCAACCATTATTGTTTTAATTATAATTTGCCATTAATGTCCAATGCACAAAATATGTCACTTAAAATTTTGAAAGCTTTAAAGTCTTATATGGTATTCTAAAGAATTTAAGGTAGGGCATTACTTGGAATCATCCTTTGAAATATGGTTTAGCATCATAAAATCTTTTTTTTTTTTCAATTGTTGTAAGAATAATATGTATAAACGAAGTTTCTAGTGAGAACATCTTCATTTTAATAAAGTAAGGATATCACTAACAGATAAAAGAATATAGATTTCTACACACTAATAAATAAAAAAATATTATCTCTACACTAATAGACAAAAAAACACTATCTCTAATGCATTAAAATTTGTATTTGTATTTTTTATTTTAGTGGTATCCTCACTTTAAGAAAGAGGATGTTTTAGGTGCGCCTTTATTTTTTTAAAAGCAGACACATTGTTAAGCCGCGTAATTTAATAGAGTTATTTTTCAATACAATATACTATAAAACTGTACGATTTAATAGTGCATCGTCGCTGACTTTATTGAGCCGTACAGTTTAACAGCGTGTCTGAATGAAAAAAATAAGGTGCTCGCATTAAGAAGAACTACTATATATGATCATTATCTGGTGGGGCACCTGCATCTTTTTAATGTGGACACGTTCTTAAGCCGTGTGGTATAACAAGCCTATTTTTTAATGAACTATAAAGGCATACGGTTTAATAGGATTAAAAAACTAATTCTCTTAAACAACACGGCTTAGAGGCGTGTCCACATGAAAAAAAAAAAAAGAATGCCTGCATTGAGAAGTATATTGTAGCACCCCAGCCCGAAATCCAAGGGCAAATCTGATCACGTTTCACATATAAATTTAAATAACTCCTTACAACCGATAAAATTCAAGCTTGAAATACAAAAGCCAACGAAATAACTTAAAAATTTAGTCAAACCATCTACCATCATTAATTCAAGTCTATCTTCTCATTCATCATGAATCAATCTTAACTTCTAAAAATTGAATCATAATAAACTATAATGAGTATAAAATTCAGTAAGTAAACTATTTTTTTATACGAAAATACATACATACTTATACATAATGCAATGGGTGATATGTCATGATCTTTTTAAAATAATTTAAACAAATTCATCAAAATCTCTTTCTATCGCTTTCAAACTTTCATATTTTTTTCAATAAAATATATATTTTGCAATGTGGCACTTTATACTGCTGTATAATTTTACCCCTGTGTGGCACTTCACCATCGCCGGCCCCCGACAAATTTCAGATACCCCCTCAAAAGCGTACCTCACATACCAACTGTCTATAATGTTGTCTTAGACTCTCTCAAAAACTTCCAAAAAACTCAAAGAAATTAAATTGTAATTGATATATAATATTTGAGTGATGATATAGCCATAAACTCTTATACAAATTTATTTTGCACAAACTGATATGACATTAATTTATTGGTTGAATGAAAATACAAAATAATAAAAATAAATCATGTGGGCCAAGAGATACTTAATTTAACTAATTTTATCATGCCACATCAGTTTGTATAAGAGTTTGTAAGTATATCATTACTCGTAATATTTTCCATTTTTTCATTCTTTTTCTTAATAACCAGTTAATCATGGTAGATGAGAATTGTTGATTAAACCCAGTTGAATTTATATGGTCAATGACTCGATAAGGGAACAATGCCAAGGTATTAATTGGCCAAAAAGCTGATTGAATGTTAAAGACATTTTCCCAAGAGACTCCATCAAAGTGATTTGGCCGTCATCAATTGAATATCAATAAACAAGTCATTTGGCGTAAATTACTCAAATTTATTATGAATAGATGAATCTCACACAATACTATTTAGTATATTGCTTAAGAAAAGTCAACCATTATTTTTTTAATTATAATTCCCATTAATGTCCAATGCACAAAATATGTCACTTAAAAGTTAAAAATTTGAAAGCTTGAAAGTCATACCCTTTTGAAATATTATATATCAATTACAATTTATCCTTTTAAAATAAGGTTTAGCATAACCTTTTTTTTTCCCAATTGTTGTAAAAATTATATGTGTAAAATAAGTTTCTAACGAGGACATCCTTATTTTATCAAAGTAAGGATACCACTAACAGATAAAAAAATATAAGTTTCTACACACTAATAGACAAAAATAATAATGTCCCTAATGTATTAAATTTTATATTTTTATCTTTTATTTTCACAATATCCTCATTTTAACAAAAGAGGATGCACTTACTAGATTTCTCAAGCGTGCCTTTATTATTTTTAATGTTGGCACACTGTTAAAGCCCATAGCATTTGTAGAAAGTCCACTCCCTCTCAAAGCCCGTCTAGAGCTGGGCCTAGGCGGGGCTCAGGCCAGGCCTGGGCTTTTAAATCAATTTTTAAATAATTTTTTTAATAAAATTAAAAATTTTAAAAACATAATTATCCAATACATTTTGTCTTCGCTACACCACCAACATTTATCTTTGTGAATGTGAAATCGTCTCAACAATTTGAGACAACCTCTGTCTTTTTTTTTTTTATCACTCCGCATTTCTTCTTGAATATTTTCTAACTCCACAGATGGATTTGAAGGAAAATTAGAAGATTCAGAAGCATTTTCCATTATAAACCTGTACAAAATTAAAGGAGATACGATATTAAATTAATTAATTAATCAAATATCATATAATTTTATGAAAATTTTCTAAGAATGCTATTTTTATACCATAATGTTAATGCCATAATAAATTTTCTAACAACAAAGCACAAGACACCACAATGCCCCAAATTTGCAACGTCCAGGACACCATACTTCAAGCAAATTTACAAGCACAGAACTGCATACTTCAACCTAGAAATACCAACAAAACCAACAACACAGCTCGAAATTATTAACCAACAGCACAATATTCTTCATTCTTCAACATTTTCTACATTAATCAACAACCAAACTATATTCTTCACAGCACAAAATCATAATATTCTTCAACGGATTAACCAATTGCATATATTTAGGCCTTAGATTATACAACAAAAAATTTTGAAGCTTAATTGAGGAGGAGTACCGAAGTTAGATGGCTTACTACCTTGCTGGGGTGGTTTGAATCGCGTATAAATTACAAATCACTGTTGCTGCCTCGCGCACGTTCCAGTTGTTGCTGCAGCATCGTGCGACTGTGCTAGTGGGTGGGGGTTGCTACTGCGTCGCGCGAGAGATGCTGGGTGACTGGACTATGGGTTGCGCGGGAGATGCTCGCTGCTGCTGTTGGCTGAATGGTGGCTACTGGTGTTGGACGCTTGTCGCTCATTGATGCTGTTGGCTGCCGGCGGCGAGAACAGTGAGAGGTTGGCAAGGTGACGGTGAGTAAGGGAGGAAATGAGGGATCTAAGGATTTTGACTTTGGGAGTTTGGGTTTTGTTTGAAACTTACCAATTGTTTGTTTGGATTCTCTTTTGTTTTTTCTTTAATTTTTCAATTTTTTTAATTTGAATTTTATGATATCTTATAAAGATATTTCTTTAAAAAATATTTATATTATTTATTATAAGTTCTGAGTTTTGTGTTCTGCGCTTTTATAAAGTTTCTTTATCCGGTTCTTACTATATACTGGCCATGTTAAGTCTGTCTATAAATTAAAGTTCATGGCTCGCTCCACAAATTTTCTGCCAATCCTAAATTTAATAAAATTATTTTTTAATGTATTATAAAATTGTACGATTTAATAGTATGTCGCCACTGATTTTATTAAGTCGTACGGTTTAACAGTATATTTGCGTGAAAAAAATGAGGTTCTCACACTAGAGAATGACTATATATGTAACACCCCAAAAATTACCCATGAAAACACAAGGGTAAAATTGGAATGAAACCTCACATCATTCATTCTTATTAATAAATCTCAAGATAGAAAATCATTATTCATACTCCATTAATGCTACGTTTACTTACCGGATTCAGGAATGGGAATCCGGAATCGAATTCATTCCCGCGTTTACTTGCTAAAATAAGGAGCGGAATCGGATTTATTTTCGTAGACCCCACATGGACCCATAGCAATTTGGGAATCAAATATGGGAGTCTGATTCCCAAGAGGGGGGGCTTGGGAATCAGACTCCCATTCCCTGTGTTTTCTATTTTACCCACGTTAATTTTTTGTTATTCCAGAAATACCCTCACTTTAGATAAAAAATATAAAAAGTGAAAAATAAAAAAAAAACAAAAAAAAATCCCTAAAACCTAAACTCTTTCACCATGCCTCCCCAATCGTATGCCATCGGAGCTGCTTCAGTCACCATCGCCGCCATAACCATCGTTGTCGTCGTGGTTCATCGACTGTGGACAACTGCTCGTCGCCGGTTTGGTCTCCGTTGGGCTGCGTCGATTTCATCACCGTCTCGATTTCGCCCCCATCTCACTTCGTCTCCGATTTCGTCCGCGACAGTTCTGATCTGATGTTGCTGCTCCTGCTAACGACGACGATGGCTGCTGCTCTTGCTAACGACAATGATGGCTGCTGCTGCTGCTAATGACGACGATGGTTGCCGTCGTTGTTGATGACGATGACAATTGAGCAATTGTTGCTGCAATTTTTTTTTTTTTTGGGAAATGGATTATTTTTGTTGATAATGATTATTTGGGAAATGGATTAATTTGATGATGATTATTATTATTATTTTCGAAATGGATTATTTTGTTGATGTTCATGAATCTGATTATGATTATTATTATTTTTTGAAATGGATTATTATTTTGCTGATGATGATATTTTTTATTTTGATTGTTGTTATTAATTTTATTATTATTATTATTAATGATAAATTATAATTAATTAATTAACTAACAACATATGAATATAATTAATTAATATATTAACAGCAATATTAATAATAATAATTATTATTATTATTATAATTAATTAAGGGTATTTTAGTAACTTGAAATAATTTAACCTATTATGATTCCGATTCCAAGATAAAATAACCGCATCAATGGAATTCTAACCCATTCCAATTCCGATTCCTGCGGTTTAAATAAATAATTTATTTTGATTCCCATTCCTCATTCCGATTCCCACTCATGCCGATTCTAATCTATTCCGATTCCAGTCCATTCCAATTACTAACAAGTAAATATAGCATAAATCCTTACATAAAACATCTTAAATAAAGTCTCCAAAGGAAAGTCTCTAATCAACAATAAAAAGTCTAGCTAAATTTAATCCTTAAAGCAACTCTACATATCCACTAAGAAAATTCTCCATCTAAGAAACCAAGCCACATCTCTAATCAATCTGTAAAATATTGGAGACAAGGGGTGAACCGTCAACTCGGTAAGCAAATCCATACACAATATTTAAAAACCTTTGTCATTATACCTTTAAATATTTTATAACATTTTATAATAACATCTTCATTTGGCATAAGGGGTGGATTCATGTAAAAGCATTAAAAACATTAAAACATTCATAAAAGCTGTTAACATATATGTTTACATATTGTTGATTTTGATAATAACAAATAAGATTAAGAATGATTAAGTTTTTAAAAGCTTAAATTATTTTTTATATACAAATCATTATTTTCACATTTTAAATGTTTTATATTTAATGGAAAAATGATTTTATGAAATTGATTGTTTTTCAAGTTTATGGTTTAATTGAAAGTGTTTTGAAAACTTGAAAATCAATAAGTATTGTTTGAAATTATGGAGAAGGACTTATTTAAAAAGTATTATAGTATTTTGGACCATTTCATAATTTCAGAAAGTTTTGAGATTCACAAAGTATTTTTTAGAAATTCTGAATTTGGACCTTTTTGTAAAGTTTTATAACGTTTTGGGTCATAGTATAATTATATAAAGTTTTGGGGCAAAGCTACAATTTTTGGTAAATAGTTCACTATAGCAGTCTCTGGAAATTACCCCTTCACCGTTTACGGAAAACGGTTCACCGTTTATTTCCAGATTGTTAACCTTGAACCGTTTAGTAAGAACGGTTAAGCCAAATTTATTTTGCAAGTTTCTGGAAATTACCCCTTCACCGTTTACGGAAAACGGTTCACCGTTTATTTCCAGATTGCTAACCTTGAACCGTTTAGTAAACACGGTTAAGCCAAATTTATTTTGCAAGTTTCTGGAAATTACCCCTTCACCGTTTACGGAAAACGGTTCACCGTTTATTTCCAGATTGTTAACCTTGAACCGTTTAGTAAGAACGGTTAAGCCAAATTTATTTTGCAGGTCTCTGGAAATTACCCCTTCACCGTTTACGGAAAACGGTTCACCGTTTATTTCCAGATTGTTAACCTTGAACCGTTTAGTAAGAACGGTTAAGCCAAATTTATTTTGCAGGTCTCTGGAAATTACCCCTTCACCGTTTACGGAAAACGGCGAACCGTTTATTTGAAATTCAGCATAACGGTAACTTTGACCAGCACAAACGGCTAACCGTTTACGGTTAACGGCGATCCGTTTTCTGGCAAAAGTGCATAACGGCTAGTTTTTGAGCTCCAACTATAAAAACTCAAATCCAACTCATTTTCAAGCTCTCTAGCACGCACAAACAAAAGGCATACAACATATCTTGAGCTCTCAATTTGTGAATCATAAATCTTTGAGTGAGCTTTGTTCTTCATTTTGTATATCTACTCTTTGAGAGAGTTTTTATTGTAATTTTCAATTACTCATCAAATTTGTGAGTGTTTAAGTGTGTGATACACTTGAGTGAAGAGATTGGGAGATAATCTCTTTGTTGTAAAGGTTCATTGACACCTTGAAGTCAATTGTAAGTTCATTAAGCCTTGGAAAGGCTTGGATAGTGAAATCCTCAAGCCCGGTGTGCTTGGAGGCGTGGACGTAGGCGGGGATAGCCGAACCACGTAAAAATCCTTGAGTTTGCTTTCTCCTCTCTTACTCATTTATTATTGTGCTTTTATTGAATTTATTGTTTTCAATTTTATTAAGGCATTAGATTTTGATTGTTGTGGATTGTTGTGTGATTTGATTAGGATAATTTTTAAAACACCAATTCACCCCCCCTCTTGGGTTGCACACTTGTATTTCAATTGGTATCAGAGCGAGGTGCTCTTGTGTAGACTTAACCGTCTAGAGTTAAAGATCAATATCAACCCAAATTAGCTCAACATTCATGGAAGGCCAATCCACCATTAGACCTCCATATTTTGATGGAAACGATTACCCATATTGGAAAGTTAGGATGAGAGTATTTTTACAAGCGTTAGATTATGAAATATGGAAAATAGTTTGTGATGGTTCATTCATTCCTAGGAATAATGCTTTAAGTGAGTTGGATAGGAAAATGATGTCTTTAAATTCCAAAGCTATGAATGCTTTAAATTTGTTAATTTACCTAAATTGTAAGAGAAGCTTACATTTAGGGGGAGTAATTTATGCAATCATTCTTTAAATACATGAAATGTTTGTCATCATCAAAAAGGGGGAGAATGTTAACATTTATGTTTTCATAATATTGATTTTGATGATAACAAACAAGATTAATTTTTGAATCATTCTTTAAAACCATGAAAGATTTGTCATCATCAAAAAGGGGGAGATTGTTAACATATAAAATATAAACATTGGTAGCTCATGTCTCGTAGTCATAATCATTCATCATTCATCATTCAAGGTACTATACCCCGCATTATTCCTCATTCAAGGAACTATAACCCACTTCGTTCGTAACATTCTTGTGCACAAGATCATCATCATACCAGCAAGCTGGCCATAATATTACATAACATCATAACATTTGCATCGTATACATTACTACGGACTATGAGCCAAAACATTTTTGAATCCACCTTACATCCTTTCATAAATAGCATTTAAAGTCTTCTAAAACAATTAAGAACTTTTCTTTGAACATTTAATTCTTTTAGAAAATTCTTTAAGAAAACATTTTGTTTGAGAAAACTAATTTCTTAAGAAAAATTTATTTTAAAATACATTTATATAAATTCACTTGAAAGTGTTTTTATTTTGTAAAATTCATTTAAATATTTTAGAGATCAGTTTTGTAAAAATTTTCATTTAAACATGATTCTTATAACTTAAATCATCATGCATGAATCTACTTACCTCGATCCGTAGCAAATCAATTCAATACCTCGAGAAACAACCAACGAGCTCACCCATGTCCTATAATCATCAGAGAAATATTCTTATCAATATCATCTCTAACCTTAAACATAATCCCAATCATCCTTAAATCATAGGCACTTATACTAACTTAATACTTATACATATTCTAGACATATCCTATACTTATGAGTATCTTGCATACGCTGATTTTTTTTAATAACCTATACACATGTTGAAAAACCATGAAAATTTTACAGAGGCACTGTCAACATGCATAGTATTGCATACAATATTTCACAAAAATCAGCACGAGTGAAAATTAAGTCAGAATATTGACTTTTCACCAACGTAACAAAACTGTCCAGAATTGATTAAAACAGACCTTTATCATTTAGAAAATTCATAAAATATTTTTCAGTACTCCAAATAATATGTTTCTTTTTTCTAATTATAGAAGACACATTCAGAAAGCATATAATTAAAAATCATACTTTTTGGATGCCTGAAACTATTTTTAAAACGTTTTATTTCCACGAACATCTAATCTGTCCAGAAAATTCCAGATTTGAAAACAGAATTTCAAAAATTCACATATTTTATTTTACATGCCCAAAAATCGCGATTCCAGTTTTCAAAGACAGAGGAAAGATTAAAATTTCATTATAAAATCCTAACATGGCATGTAATATTCATAAATTAGCCCAACTGCTAAACGTTTTGGCTTCTACAATTCTGGAAAACAGTTTTCAGATCTGTAGCATCCACAAGTTATGATTTTTAATAATTTAATCATAAAGAATAAAGATACGAAATTAAACATGCAAGCATAGGAGAAATAGATCTGTTGATATAAAATCGCCATAATTTTTAAGGATGTGTAACCTTATAGAAAAATTTCCAAAACTGAGAACCGTTGCTGAAAATCAGAAATTTCCAGCACCAGTAACCCAACTTCGAAAAACCATAACAATTTGCATACTCAGGGGATTTCAACACAAAACATATCAATGTAAACCTTAGGATGTCTAGTTTCATGATATGCAAACATATTCACGTGATCCTAAATAGAGAAAATGGTTTCAAACAAGAAACATAGACTGTTCATATCATCACAACATTACAAACACATATATATTACCTAAATCATACTACATGTAATTAAACGCAAACAAAAAAATAAATCACATAAGTCAAAGTAATTTTTTAATACCTTAAGGCAAACACCAAGTAATGAAGTTTTAAAATTTTCTTTTTCTTCTCCAAAGGCTTATGCTTCTTTCTTCTCTTTTCTAGGGTTTATAACAACGTAGAAAATAAAAGACGACTTTCTCTTAAATACTTGGTAATTAATAAATAATTTTAAAAAGATAAAAAGTAAGAAACGTGAGTTTTTTTTAAGAAAATTCTTTTTTTTTTTAAATAAAAACTAATAACTTATGTAACTTATTTAAAACAATTTGATAAATTTCACCTACACACAAACATTCAATAACAACTATCCTACTCAATCTAAATAAGGGTAAAAGAGGATAAATAAATAAATAAATAATAATAAAAAGTGGGCGTTACAATATATATAATCATTTTCTAGTGGATATACCCATATTTTTTTAATGTAGACACGCTCTTAAGCTGTGGGGCTTAATAAGCCTATTTTTTAACTATAAAGCTATACGGTTTAATAGGATTAAAAAATTAACTTTTTTAAATCGCACGGCTTAAAAACATGTCCGCATAAAAAAAAAAGGACACTCGCACTAGAGAAGTATGTATATATGTATGTATGTATGTAAGAGCGCGCGCGCGCCCACACACACACACACACACACACACACACACACACGCGCGCGCGCACACGCACACTTATTTATATGTAACTATTTTGTGTATACAATAATTTTGGAGATATAATTATTACCAATAATTAT
This sequence comes from Citropsis articulata, assembly GCA_030449925.1. Lineage (NCBI taxonomy): Eukaryota > Viridiplantae > Streptophyta > Magnoliopsida > Sapindales > Rutaceae > Citropsis > Citropsis articulata. Next base: position 1,320,758 of record JASUUH010000108.1, on the reverse strand, counting down.
GACTAGAATAAGACATTAAAACTTGCGTCACTCCCTATGGGTTTAAAAAAAAATACTTTAAAAAGTTCTTTTGACATTTTTTTAAGGGGTAAATGTGATTTAATCTTCATATGTTAGTTTAAGTACCTATATAGTTCTTATATTTTGAAAAATAATTCAAAATATCTCTATTGTAATTATGTTATATTCTTGCCTTTATTTTTTTTCTTTTACAATAATACCCTTTCAACGATCGTGGGTGTTTTAATGATAGAAAAAATGTTAATTTATCAAATTAACTAAAATAAAAATTAATGTAAAATTCTTTTACTTTATTTTATTTTTAAAGTTAATACGGTAAACTAACACTTAAATACGGTAAATTAACATTTAACATTTATATTCATATGTTGAAAAAAGAAAAACAAATACATTATTCATTTAACACTTAAATACATTATTCAAATATATATATTTATATATTTAGACTTCAACCAAATACACATGTATTCATATTTCAACAGTGGCAGGCTCGTTGGCAGTCTTGGTTAGGAAAAAATCATTTATGTTCCTTATATTTTCATCAATTTATGTAATAATAAAAAAAAAATTTTTTTGCTTTTATAAATGTTGCTAACTCAATTACCCTTATATTTTTCATCAACTTTATATTATAGTAGAGTTTTATTTTATTTTCAAATATGTCCTTAATCTAATTATATTTTTTTCCAATCGAAAATAATAACTTACTTTATAAAATGATTAAATTATACACTCATTAAATAGACTGAAAATATTAGGGGGCTAAAAGGTTACTCCTGCTTTATTTTAAAAAAATTCTAATTGAAAAAATTAGGTCAATATAATATAAAATTATTACTAGTACTAAAGTACTTACGAAAACAACGCGTAATAGCAATTGTCAATATTTTCATAAACTTTTTTTGTGAATTTTGAGATATCATTTAGTAGTACAATAACTAAGAGGATAAGTTAGAAAATAAAATTTGAATATTTTGAGGAGTTTTTGATAGAATAATTATTAGCATATGATATTTCAAACAAAGTCAGAGCGCTTACCAAAGAAACAATGGGACTCCGATACGTTTTTATTGGATGAGTTTAGTTTATTATTGAAAATTTTGATTAATAATATATTTATAATTTTAAAAGATGAATAAATTTTAGTTGTTTAATTTATTTGAATCTAGTAGTTAAGTACTTGACTTTAAGTATTAAAGGTTTACATGCGAGTTTTAATTTATTATAATTACAAGTATTTACTTAATTTAGCTTAAAATTCTTAATTGATTTATTAATCCTTATATAATTACATGTTATTAGGTTGTAATGTCGGATTCCATAATTGAAAAATAGTGTTTTTAATACTTGAATTACCCTTTATTTTCTTCTCTTTTTTATATAACTACTTTTGTTTTGAGTATGTATTTATAAGGACAAAGTTTTTCATCTCGCCTTATTTGATATACTTCTTTCTACTGATTAATCTTTATGATCACTTCAAAATACACATTTTGAAATTAGCCCGGGGTAGTATAAATTCTTTGGTCCGCCCCTAGACTTCAAACAAAAAAATGAAGGCTATCTAAATGAACATTTACAGTTAATAATCTGCTAAAACGTAACGCCTGGATTAGTTCTATCACACTCATGAAATAATTTGACCTTGATTAAATAGATTTTAACATTTTCATACTATCCATTTAAGATATGTTCTATAGTACTATTTCATTGCCAACTCGTCTGACTCCTCCGATTATTGATTCCTTTCAGCCATAACTTGGGCCATATGACGTGCTTTCGCACACAATAGGACAAATAAGAAGTGTTTTTTTTTTTAAAACAGCGAAAAGCCACTGTGATCCATCCATTCTCGCTCGACAATCTCTTGGCATTGTGCATATGGGCTCCACATGTCTTTGTAGTGCACTCTCCGGAAAGATCTTTTTTCATATCTTGATTCTCTGTTCCTTTCTATTACCTCCATCATAATCGGGTTGTGATCCGATGACCATGTTATTAAATTTTCAACAATTTTCTCCTGGAATACAGTTCCCCGATTTTTGCAACATAGGAACCTATCCAATCTTTCTTCAATTAAAGAAGGCCCTTACCTCTTATTGGACCATGTGAAAGGATAGCCTTTACAACCCATATCAGTTAACCCACAATCATGAACTGCATCTCTAAATTCACTGACCATGCTGAGACATCTAGTATTACCACCTGTTTTTTCATTTAGCTGCAAAACACAACCAGGGCAAAGAAGATAAAGCAACCAATCTTCTCATTAAAGTCTAGGTGTGGTGCTTTTGCCAGTTTCAGGGTATCCATAAATTCCCGTACATCTCTAGTAACTTCCACAATCAGTGTGAACTACAGCATCTATGTGATGCTTACTATAAGATTTAATAACCACAGTTGTATTAGAATGCCATAATAATGCCAAACCACCCCCGATGCCATTTCTACCAACTACAAAGCAATTTTCAAACGTTAACTCAATACCCTTTTGCCTCATTGGCCAGCCTTCATCTTTGCTTCACATAGAAAGAGAATTTGAGGCATGTGCCTTTAGAGAATTTTTTTTGCTTCTCGGAACGTTCGGTCATTTCGACAAATAAGAAGTGTTTTATTTGCCAACTTGTTCAAGAGAATCAAGACATTGTTTTAGTTGACCCAAAATTTTTCGGTTCGTTAATTAACTCTTTATCTTTTCTAAGAAATTTGCTTCAAATTAAACATAGACAATGATCATCTATATAGAAACCCCTTACACAACAATGCGTAATGAATAGGAAAAAATAGAGCAAGCCTAAGGAGAGAGCGATTACTTTACATTGTAGACGTAAAGTCAGTACATAGTGAATAATTAAATCTGGAATTGATTAACGCAAAAATCAATGTCTTCCTTTTGCAACTTCATTGATATTTCTTTCGAACAATCCCACACGTTGACGTGCAATAAAAGAGAAGTCCCACAGGTTGCCTTTCGTTTCAACATTCTAGTAGACCTATTATTTAATCTATTTATTTAATTATTTTCTCAAAAAAATAAAAAAATTGAATAAAGATTGTTGTACCAAAATCATAATAAGCCCTAATTTTTTTTTTTTTAAAAAAGAAGCTCACATGAGTATAGGCCCAATGAGCAGCAACCCCAGTCCATTTTAAATAAAACGCTCAAAGAACAACTCTTCGGTAAAGTGCCAATTGTATATTTCTACAAAAAAAATGACCTAGGTCCATTCTTTATAAAAAATGATCCAGGTCCATTCTAAATAAAACGCCCAAACAGTAACTCTTCGGCAAAGTGCCAAAGGTAAGTTTTTACAAAAACGACCTAGATCCATTTTCTACAAAAAGTAACATAGATCCATTTTTTATAAAAAAGAACCTAGGTCCATTTTAAATAAAACGCCCAAAGGGCAACTCTTCGGCAAAACGTTAATGGTATATTTGTACAAAGAAAGACCTAGGTCCACTCTTTATAAAGAAGGACCCAGGTCCATTTTAAGTAAAACACCCTTAAACAAAAAGGCATCAACGATTTGTGTCTACAAAGAGGGACCCAGGTCTATTCATTATAAAGAATGACCTAGGTTCATTTTCTACGAATAATGATCTAGATATTCAGCATCTACTTAGATGTAATATTCTACAAAGGTTACATGCATGCGAAATGCCACAAAAGCAATCCTCTTTACGAGGAACCAACATAAAAGCTGAAGTGCTCTAGCTCAATGAAGGTTAAGAGCACGAAATCATGACAAGTATTCAAAGAAGACTTGTCAATGAGCAAGCTTGACAAGTAATGACAGGTGTCTTCATGCATGAGTTTTGCAGACACTTGTCATTAAGACAATGCCACGTGTCGTGATGATGCCTCCACCTCATGAATCAAATTGCCTATATAATGATCAGAATTTTCCACACCAAGGGCAAGGAGAAAAAAGGGGTAAAGAAATGTTGTCCCTCTTTCTTTAGATTCTCTCTCTATAATCAAACTCGGAATGCTGACTTGAGCGTCAGAGGGTCATTGCCGGCAACCCTGATCCCGTTGATAATTTCATTTCTTTTGCAGAACATTTGACAATAGAAACTTGCATATGACGGAGAGATGATTCACAGAGCTTAATATAGAAATGAATCCGAAGTAAAAAATTAATTATTACGTGTCAAGCAAAATTTTGCATCGACAAAGATGATAAACTTTACCTACTTCTTTTATTAATTGAATTCAAGGGGACATTCATTGCTTGGCTATCTGCCTCATTTTTAAGTTTTGGTTATATTTTGCATTTTAATATTATTCCAAATTAGTCAAAGGCGTGTGCTGACGTTCCTTTGATGTAGTATAAAAATTCAAAAGACAATGAATGTATCGTCACAAACAAAAGCATATACAATAATTTCAACTCATCTCAGTTACATCTCTTTTGTCATCCAATCTTTCACTATGGTGGATGCAGTCATTACTGTTGTTTTGGATCAGCTGCTTTCGATTTCTCTTCAAGAGGCAAGAGAAGAGGTGAGGCTTGTTGTTGGTGTCGACCAAGACGTGGAAAGGCTCGAAAGAAATTTTAGAGCCATCTGGTTGATGCAGAGCAGAGGCAAGCGAGGGAGGAAGCTGTTAGACTTTGGCTTGATAAGCTCAAACACGCATCTTACGACATGGAAGATGTGTTGGATGAGTGGATCACGGCAAGGCTCAAATTGAAAATCCTGCAGGGTGTTGATGGGAATGCTCTTGTTCCTCAGAAGAAGGTACGTTTCTTCTCACCAGCCGCCTCTTGCTTTGGTTTCAAACAAATCTTTCTGCGCCGTGATATTGCTGTTAAGATAAAAGAAATCAACCAAAACCTGGATGATATTGCCAAACTGAAAGATTTTTTTAGTTTCAATCTCGTCACAAGTACTGGGAAATCTGATCGGATACAAAGTACTGCCTTAATTAATGTGTCCGAACTACGTGGTAGAGATGAGGAAAAGAATAGTCTAAAGAGCAGGTTGTTATGTGAGAGTAGCAACAACCAAATGCCATACACGTCATCTCTCTTGTAGGGATGGGTGGTATTGGCAAGACAACTCTTGCTCAATTTGCCTACAACGATAATGACGTGATGAATAGTTTCGAGATAAGAATGCGGGTGTGTGTATCAGACCCTTTTGATGAGTTTCGGGTTGCAAGAGCCATCATTGAAGCTTTAGAAGGTTCTGCCTCTAATTTAGGGGAACTGCAATCACTTCTGCAACGTATACAAACATCTATTGTCTGATGAATGGGAACCATTCAACAATTGTCTGATGAATGGACTTCGTGGAAGTAAAATTTTGGTTTTGGTCACCACTCGTAAGAATACACTTGCTCAAATGATGGAGTCAACTGATGTTTTCTCCATTAAGGAATTGTCTAAACAAGAATGTTGGCCGCTATTTAAACGATTTGCCTTTTTTGGTAGACATCCTTCAGAGTGTGAACAATTGGAAGAAATTGGTAGAAAAATTGTTAGTAGGTGTAAAGGCTTGCCACTTGCTGCCAAAACTATCGGTAGTCTCTTGCGCTTTAAAAAAACTAGAGAAGAGTGGCAAAGTATATTAGATAGTGAGATGTGGCGGTTAAAAGAGTTTGAAAAAGGTCTTTTAGCCCCTTTGCTATTAAGTTATAATGATTTGCCAACCATGGTAAAACGATGTTTCTCTTATTGTGCTGTCTTTCCAAAAGACTACAATATAGAGAAAGATGAGTTGATTAAATTATGGATGGCTCAAGGTTATATTGGACCAAAAGAAAATGAGGAAATGGAGATAATTGGTCAGGAGTATTTTGATTACTTAGCCACAAGATCTTTCTTCCAAGAATTTAAGAAAGATGAAGAAGGTTTTGTTATACGATGTAGAATGTATGATATAGTACATGATTTTGCGCAATTTCTCACTAAAAACGAGTGTCTTGCAGTAGAAGTTGATGGTAATGAAGAACCATTGTTGTTGAGAAGAACCTCTAAGGAGAAACTTCATCATTTAATGTTGATGATTAACTTCTTTTCCACATTTCCTGTTTCCATACGCTATGCCAAAAAGTTGCGTAGCCTTTTTCTTGTCGCTAGCAGCTCATTTAAAGTCCTTTCACGAGTTCTACCAGGCTTATTTGATCAATTGACATGTTTGAGGACATTAAAAATAACAGGTGAGGGTGCCGGGGTTGAAAAGTCAATCCGTAAAATTCCAAAGGAAATAGAAAAGTTAAAGCATTTGAGATTCCTGAAATTGTCTCAGGTAGATTTAGAAGAATTGCCAGAGACATGTTGTGAGTTAGTTAATCTGCAAACCTTAGATATCGAGGCATGTGGCAGCTTGAAAATGTTACCTTAAGGAATTGGCAAGTTGGTCAATCTTAGGCATTTGATGATATCCCATAACGTTTATTTGAATTACATGCCAAAAGGGATTGAGAGGTTAACTTGTCTTCGGACATTGAGGGAGCTTGTTATGAGTCGTAAAGGGTGTAATCTTGGAGGTCTGAGACAGTTGAATCACCTTCGAGGGTCTTTCAGAATCCGAGGTCTGGGGAATGTACTCATGTCGATGAGGCTAAAAATTCAGAGCTTGAGAAAAAGAAGAATTTGGTTTGTTTGGAATTATGGTTTGATAGGGAAGAAGAGGAAGCAACGGATGAAAATGAAGCCGCAAAGCATGAGGCAACTACTGAAGCCTTACGACCAAATCCAAAAATGGAGGTATTAAAGATATTTCAGTATGAAGGCAAGGCTGTGTTCCCCAGTTGGATAATGTCATTATCCAAGCTGAAGGTGTTGCTTCTCTCATTCTGTATTAAGTGTGAGATTATGCCTCCTTTGGGTAAATTGCCACCTCTTGAAGTACTCTCTATATGGAATATGAATAGTGTGAAAACATTGGGTGATGAATTTTTGGGAATAGAAGGTGATAATGGCACAGCTGCAACTTCATCAATTAATGAACTTCATCAAGAAAACACAATGATTGTTAAATTCTGACCAGAGCTATGTTTTATCATCAAGGGAGGAATATTATGCTTATTGAGTAAAGAACAGTTAAGTGAATGAACCTAAGCAAAAATGACTGAGTCTGTAATTCTCTATTCACGGAAAGATATAATGATTCTGAGATGTTGTAAACCCTCGACGACTCTGTTCGTAGACTGAGGCTAGCAAGAAGTTACATATTTGTAAAGTAACTAACATAATTAATGTTACACGGCTGGCCTGCCACGTCAGCTTTGTACTTCATCATCCGCCAAATAAGCCAATTTCATCAATTTTTTTAATTTAATTAGGTTTCAATTTTGCAGGGCAAATTCCACTCTTTCCACGCCAAGGTGTCTCTTGTATGTGTTACATGACCCTTCATTCTTTTAATAATATTTACTTTCATAAGCTATATAAAGTTAAATTTAAGCAAAACTCATTGATGATCTTCATGAAAATAGGTTCACTCCCGCAACAAAGGGGGAAAAAGATGGATTTAAATTAAACTGCCCATGCCTTCGGTCATAAGAATATTGCCTTTCGTCACAAGGGAAAAGGGTAATCTACAATTTTGTTCATTACAAAATTTATTGTACGCTTCACAAGCAGAGGTTTCCACTGTGATGTGAAAGTGTTTCAATATGTACTCTTCACAAGCAAAGCGGCTGCAATTAGCATCACTCCCAGATATAACATCCTCTGCACTCGAAGGTCGAATCTTTTGCAACTAATCTGTCTTAATTCAGTTCATAGAATTTTTCAGTAATGCTCTTTCTGTAGTTTCAGAAAATTAATATTTGTTTAATCATTTTACAGGTTTTCCTGCCCCATACCCCCAAATTTTCGCCATGATCCCAGTTTCATCGAATGTAGGATCACAAGAAGCGTGGCTTGGTTTTCTTGAGTAATTCATATCTGATGTAGGTATGTCAAGTGTGAACAAGGTAATATGCTGTGGAAAAACTTAATTGGTAAGCTCATTGAATTGCATTGGATGATACAGCTTTTTCATTGAGGCGAGCAATATTCTTTCCATAGTTCAAAATTTTAGGTCATCGAACGATGATTCTTTGCCAATTAAGTACATAGTTCTAATTCTCCAGAAGAATAAAGCCAGCAGCAGAGCGCACGGGAGAGGATGCAAATGGTGTATCTCATACACTAAATATCTAATATGTTAGCTAAATTCTTCATCTTTTGATTTGTTAACGTTCGATGGAAAGCCAGCACATCTTCATAGCAGTGTCTAATTTCTGATGTTGTTTTTCTTGATTATAAAGCAGATATATTTCATCTTTTTTCACACAACATTCATTATTGGCATAAGGAGGCATTATCATTTTTCTTTTTTCCAACTTCTACGGGTATTTCTTCAAATCATCCATAGGTATTATTGTTATTTTCCGTAAAGGATTTCGATGCACCAATCTACTTGTTAGAGTAGATACAAAAATTGGTAAAAACTAAAAACTAAAAAAGAGTGATACTATTGGCACCCCAAAAAGATGCTCATATAATTACAAGTTTATCCGTGTTTAAATTTACAATAATAGACAAAAGAAAAATAAATTTTATTCAAATCACTTTTCTCCATAACTGTGATTATGTGAAACCGATACTCAATTTAATAATTTAATATTTATTTTGATAATATTTGGTTGACATTCCTCATTTATCTAGCTACAAAGTATTTCTTTAAATCTTGATAAAAATTTTATTCTTTTGTTACTGTTATTTAAGATCAAACATTAAAATATCAATAACCAATGTTGGGTGTTACAAGAAATTCTAATGAAAATATTATGGCAATGGCTGTTGAAAGTATAAGTTTCAGTAGAGATCTTTATTATTCTAAAGCCGAAGCTTTCAGATTTGGAGTTGTGCAAGTTTGGGTTTGGGCTATAAGCCCATGGTAATCGACCTTAGTGGATTTATAAATATTGTTTTTGGATGATTTAGTGAGGCATGTTGACTAAGAGGGTTCGACCAGGAGCTTTACGGGGTGCCTATAGTTCTACTCAATAACAAAATTCTAGTTTAAAAAATAAAATTTCTTTGGCCTTTAAAGGCATGGTCCAAAAGAAGAACCAATGATTTTTTAGAGACACTATTGGCACCGCTCAAAAGTTCTTATAAAACTGCATTACGATGTGTTTCCATGTTCAACCTTGATTGAAATTACAAAAACTTTATTTCAATTTAAATAAAAAACAGAAAGAAACTATAAGAACTCTTTACACCCCTATATTATTAAGAAATGAATTATTTTCCAAAAGAAAAAAAAAATGATTTGAGCCATAAAGCAATGAACCTAAGCAAAGGAGGTATAAATATATTTTTCCCTTACACGCAGAACTAGCAATCAAAGGGGTACTTAATACTTTCATTGAGGAAGAGTGTAGGGTTATTAGTCATGGTGGCTTATTCTTTAAGGTTTGTTGACTAGTTATGGAAAATTTTGTATTGAGTGCTATATCTAGCTGAATGTTATAACCATGAGACTTTTTTAAAAATTATTTTAGAGTTCAATGGAAAAGAAGAGGGTGGAGTTATTTGAGGAATTAAAATAAGTGTAATTAGTAAAAGAGTAATTTTAGTACTTTAATTAATGCGTGCATTTAGAATAGGGTATTTTTGTCAAAAAGAGATCTCCGTATCCCTTATTAAACATAGGGGTCTACATGACCATTCGATCCGAACTTCAGGGTTATAGGTGTTCTTTTCCCTTTTATAATAAATAGAAACATAATACTAAAATAAATGCAACAACATATATATTTTAACATAATTTCAATATTTAAAAAAAATATTTTGATACTTTATAATCTTATATTATATTAGACTAAATTTATAATAAATAGAAATATAATATTAAACTATATAAAAATTTAAATTATTTTGAATATTATATTAAAAAATTTAATATTATTAGCACAATAGATATATTTTTTTAACTATAAAATCTATTTAACCCAAAGATTTATTTAAATATTTTATAATAAATACAAATATATTATTAAAATAAATATAATAATTTATATTTTGAACTATTTTTATATTAAAAAGTTTCCTAAGATTATTAGTATAATAGAAACATCAAACCATTTACTTTATAATTGTATTTATTAAAAAAAAATTTAAGCCAACTTTTTTTAGTTATTATCTACAAAGAGTAGGGATGGCAATGGGGTGGGGTGGGGGTGGGGATGCCTACCCCATTCCCCACCCCATTAAAAATTTTGTCTCCATTCCCCACCTCATTCCCCAATAAATTTAGTGGGGTGGGGATGGGGAATCCCCATGTGGGGAACGGTTTCCCCATCCCCACCCCATTCCCCATTTATTTATTTTATAATAGATATAGATATATGATTTCAATAAATTAAAAATTAAAAATTTCAATTAAATCATTATCATATTACTAGGTATTTAAATTATGTAAAAAAAATCTCCAAATATTTGTAGTAATATCTTGATATAATATTAAAATTAAAAAATATTTGAAGAGAGTAGTTCTTAAGAGAGAAAAGAAAACACAATAATATTTTAAGGTTGAATAAAAATTATATTCTAAGGTTTTCTTTTAGTTATAATCTATTTGTATGAAGTAAAAATTTAAAAAAAATTATTATCTAACATTGTAATTGATAAAACAAAAATTATTAAATAAAATTTAAAAAAAATATCTATATATAATGGGGGTGGGGTGGGGAGTACAAAATCAAACCCCACCCCATTAAGAATTTGGGGATTAATTTTCTCTTATTTCACACCTCATTCCCCAAAAATTATTTAAGGTGGTATTGGCTAAACCCATGGAGGATTTTGTCATCCCTAACAAAGAGTGTTATAATCAAAAGGAGATCTTCCTTATTGAAAATTTAGAGTCCAATATGATCATTTCCACAAATCTTGAGAATTTAAGTTTCCTTTTTTCATTTATTTTATATAGAAGTTCTTCAAAATTTGAGGAAAAAAATTCTAGCCGAACTCGAAAAACTTAAATTTTTAGTTACATGCGTCTTCAACTACACACACATATATATATAAGAGACTATATTATCAGTCCCTTAAACTAAAGAACCCTCCTTCAAAAATTTATATATATATATATAGCCATAACTTTACAACATTGTATGTTGAATATTAATAAAACTTATTAATAAGTTTGTGTTCATAATGTTTGATATAAAACATCAAATGTTGTTGAATACAGGACTTATAATTTTTAGGTGAGAGTCTGCATTTAGACAAAATTATAAGTTTCCGTATTTATAAACTGTATATACATTCAATTAATAGCCTATATAAATAAACTGTATATACATTCAATTAATAGCCTATATAAATTTTCTTCTTCACATTGTCATCTTGTATCCATGATTTGGATGTGATAACCATGACTGCTACGCGCTAGCTCTTTACTTTTAACCGTTCAAATCTTAAATTGTCATAACAAGATGCCAATTACAACGTAACAAGGACCAAAAATTCTTAAATTATTAAAATAAGATACCAATTACATGTTATCCACCGTAAAATGCCGCACATTTTTTCTAGTCAATTGTGTTCAACATGGTTTATCCTAATTTAGCTATTAATTCGCATGGGATAAAATAAAATATTCTGTAATTGTGGACCATGGGCGGCTACCCTTGGAGAATCTAGGCAATTATCGAGAGCTTCACGACAATATTGTATGTGTATTTTAAATAATTTGAAAGGATAGTCTAATTTTTTTTCATTTATGTATTTGAAGGCAAGTTTTAGGTGACATCGGAACAACGCCAACGGCCATGAAATGCGGAAGAAGGTTCGGTAATAAAAAACTTGCACTGATCTTTTAACCAGTTTATTAGCAGGTCAACAAAATATTTGTCTAAACAATCTAAACCGTTGATAAATAATCCTGAATTGACATATTGGCCAATCGCTTCGAGTATAAGAATTGACATATTTATATTAGCCACTTTCAGCAATTTTTGCGATAACTCTGTAACAACTTATTGTCTTCAATTAATTAATTTCCCTTGTTGCAGCATGGTTGATGCAATTGTTTCCGTTGTCTTGGAGCAGCTGATTTCAGTGGCTGTTGAAGAGGCAAAAAAAGAAGTGAGGCTAGTTGATGGTGTCGACCAAGAAGTGGAAAAGCTTACCAGCAATCTTCGAGCCATTCAAGCTGTGATGGTTGATGCTGAGCAAAGGCAAATTAAGGAGGAAAGCGTTAGACTTTGGCTGGATCAGCTCAAACACACATCCTACGACATGGAAGATGTGTTGGATGAGTGGAACACTGCAAGGCTCAAATTGCAAATCGAGGGGGTTGACCAGAATGCTCTTGTTCCTCAGAAGACGAAGAAGAAGGTATGTTCCTTCTTTCCTGCCACCGCTTGCTTTGGCTTCAAACAAGTCTTTCTGCGTCGTGACATTGCTCTAAAGATAAAAGCAATCAACGACAAACTAAATGATATTGTCAAGCAGAAAGATATTTTTAATTTTCATGTCATTAGAGGTACTGAGAAACCTGAGAGGATACAAAGTACTGCCTTAATTAATGTCTCTGAAGTACGTGGTCGAGATGAGGAGAAGAATACTTTAAAGAGCATGTTGTTATGCGAGAATAGTGAAGAACAAAATGCCGTCCAAGTCATCTCTATGGTAGGGATGGGTGGAATAGGCAAGACCACTCTTGCTCAATTTGTCTACAATGACCATGATGTGATAAACAATTTTGAGAAAAGGATATGGGTGTCTGTATCAGACCATTTTGATGAGTATAGGGTTGCAAAAGCTATTATTGAAGCTTTAGAAGATTCTGCCCCTAATTTAGGTGAATTGAATTCACTTCTTCAACACATATGTGTATCTATTAAAGGAAAGAAATTTCTTCTTGTTTTAGATGATGTGTGGACAGAAGATTACGATAAATGGGAACCATTTCATAATTGTCTAATGAATGGTCTTCATGGAAGTAAGATTCTCGTTACCACTCGTAAGGAGATAGTTGCTCGAATGATGGAGTCAATTGATATTCTCATAATTAAGGAATTGTCTGAACTAGACTGTTGGTCATTGTTCAAACGATTTGCCTTTTTTGGCAGATCTCCTTTTGAAAGTGAACAATTAGAAGAAATTGGTAGAAAAATTGTAGGAAAGTGTAAGGGACTGCCGCTTGCTGCCAAAACTATTGGGAGCCTATTACGGTTTAAAAGAACTACTGAAGAGTGGCAAAATATATTAGATAGTGAGATGTGGCAATTAGAAGAGTTTGAAAAAGATCTACTAGCCCCTTTGTTACTAAGTTATACTGATTTGCCCTCTAGAATAAAGCGTTGTTTCTTATATTGTGCTGTTTTTCCAAAAAATTACAATATAAAGAAAGATGAATTGATGAAGTTATGGGCAGCTCAAGGTTTTATTGGACCAAAAGGAAACAAAGAGATGGAGATAATTGGTGAGGAGTACTTTGATTACTTAGCCACAAGATCTTTCTTCCAGGAGTTCGTCAAAGTGGATATAATATATAAAATGCACGATATAGTGCATGACTTTGCACAATTTCTCACTAAAAACGAATGTTTTGCAAAAGAAATTGATGGTATCGAAGGGTCATTACCGATTAACTCTTCTGGAGAGAAACTTCGGCATTCAATGTTGGTGCTTGGAAACGAGGCTTCATTTCCTGTTTTCATGTTTAATGCCAAAAAGTTACGTAGCCTTTTAATCCATAATATCCCCATTGAAGTCTCTTCATCCCCGGTGCTACAAGTCTTATTCAATCAATTTACATGTTTAAGGGCATTAAAAATAACTAGGGATAGTAAGGAGAATTCGATATGTGAAATCCCAAAGGAGATAGAAAAATTGATACATTTAAGATACTTTAAATTGCACTGGCTGGAGATAAAAGAATTGCCTGACGCATGTTGTGAGTTATTTAATTTACAAACCATAGAGATTGAAGGATGTTACAATTTGAAAAGATTACCTCAAGGACTTGGAAAGTTGGTTAATCTGAGGCATTAATACTTGATGACGACTGTGTAGAGTATATGCCTAAAGGAATAGAGAGACTAACCTGTCTTCGGACATTGAGTGAGTTCGTTGTTGTGAATAGTAGTGACAAATATGGTAATAAAGCATGTAATCTTGGAGGTCTAAGACAGCTGAATCATCTCCGAGGGTCTCTTACAATTCGAGGGTTGAGGAATGTCACAGATGTTCGCGAGGCTAAAATTGCAGAGGCTTGAGAAAAAGACGAACCTCCTCGGTTTGTCATTGGAGTTTGTTAAGAGAACCGATGAAGAAGATGAAGAAGAAGAAGTGACGGAGGGGAAAAATGAAGTAAGCCAAGAAGCAATTTGTGAAGCCTTGCGACCACCTCCAAATTTAGAGTCATTAGAGATCTGGAAATATGGAGGCAAGACCCTGCCCAGTTGGATAATGGCTTTAAACAAGTTGAAGAAATTGTACCTCTCAAACTGCAATAAGTGTAAAATAATGCCTCCTCTCGGAAAACTGCCATCCCTTGAATTACTCAAAGTATTCGCTCTGCAAAGTGTGAAAAGAGTGGGTGATGAATTTTTGGGAATTGAACGTGATCATATGCATGCCACATCTTCATCTTCAACAGTTGTTGCCTTTCCTAAATTAAAACATCTCATATTTCTGTGTTTGGACGGATGGGAAGGGTGGAAAAATGAAACAAATGATATTACAATCATGCCCCAACTCAATTCCTTGGAAATTAGAGATTGTAACAAATTGAAGTCCCTGCCACACCAAATTCTTGGGAGCACAACGCTGCAGATGTTGAAGATTTACAATTGTCGTATTCTGGAAGAACGTTTCGATGAGGAAACAGGAGAGGATTGGTCAAAGATCTCTCACGTTCCTAATTTCAAAACTGTTTCACCCCTACCAGCTCCCCCGAATAGTCCGTGTTCCGAGGAGGAGATAGGAGAGGAGTGGTCGAGCATTCCTCACAATCCTAACATCGAAACTGTTTTAGCCGCCCCCGAATAGTCCGAATACAAGTCCTTGATGTTGAATTCCGTTGACCCGAAGGTATGTTATTCGCTTTCTTTCTTTAATATTTCATAATCATCTTAGTTTCTTTATTTGTTAGATTCTAAGCTATCATGATCCTGAAGATGTCTGCATATCTGATCTGATCTTGCATTAATATTGCTGGTGTTTGCAGTTGTACATAAAAAAGGCGATTTCTGTTTTGTAAATCTTCAAGCTGCTAGAGATTGTGACCACCGTTCCTATACCATTGGAATGTTCAATTCAATAGTAAAATATCACAAGTTGGATTTGTCAGGATTAACGTGGAGACTTGAACATCAGAACATTAACTTTACTGTCAGGGGCCAAGACAAGGTAAGAAGGTTTTAATTCACATGTATTTATTCAGTCTGATCTATCTTTATGGTGTATTTTACAAAGATGATAGAGTTGTTTCGCCTCTACGAGTGTTTCAAATCTTAAGGGTTGAAGATGAGTCAAAGCATTTTTATAGTATAGATTTAAGTATTATTTTGTTTCACCACTTGTGATTTTCTTAATGGAGCCTATTTTGCTTAAACTCTGTCATTTTCTACATATTAATTATATTTCTGATGAAATCACTTGAAAGACTTCTTTATCAAGAATGTTGTCTGGTTAGCGTATGCAACTGTTTAATATGCTGGTCGGAACTATGTTTTATTATGAACGGAGGATGATTACGCTCATAGAATAAAGAACAGCGAAGACAATGAGACTTAGCTCAATCTCTAATTCTCTTCACACACAAAGATATAATGATTCTTAGATGTCTATCTCACCAGCTGCCAGGCCTCTGTTTTTTTACTCAGACTATCAAGCAGTTGCAGTGTTGTAACCAACTTAACTAATTCTACACAACTGGTCTGCCGTGTCAGCTTTAAACGTCATCATCCCAAAACAACCAATTTCATCCATTTTTGAATCATAATTAGAGTTCAATTTTGCAGGGCAAATTCTACTCTTTCGACCGGCTATAATTCTCACCTACCTCACCAA
Organism: Citropsis articulata; assembly: GCA_030449925.1. NCBI lineage: Eukaryota > Viridiplantae > Streptophyta > Magnoliopsida > Sapindales > Rutaceae > Citropsis > Citropsis articulata. Next base: position 1,304,700 of record JASUUH010000108.1, on the reverse strand, counting down.
GACTCTTCTTGTAAGTGTTAAATTTGATCTAGCGACCCTTCATTCTTTCACCATTCTTTAATTTTGCATATTGTAAATTTGGGCAAAAATCATTGATGCTTTCATGAGAATGGTCATTAACACAAAAAAAAGGGAATCAGAGATGATTTAGATCATAAGTTTACATGATTTTGGTCACAAGAATGTTGGTCTAATGATCACATTATTCATGCTGTTGGCGTTGAGAAAAAGTCATCCTTGATGACCAATGTCCAATAGTTGGTAAATGATCTTCATTTCCGATGGAAATTCAGGTTTCTCAGGGCACACCAGTGGTGAATGTACACAGTTGAAGCAGAATGACCAGCTTAAATTGTTGACTCGATAACAAATGCTTCTTGTCTCAGTGCACCATTCTGCGGATTGGAAAAGTACATTGAAGGTTGTTACGCAACCAGCAAGAGATGGAGAGAAGAAGTTGTTTGAATGATGAGTCTTTGTTAATTTCAGATTGGCAATTATACTCTTTTCCAAAAGAATAAAAGGTGAGCTGTAAATACGGAACTCTTTCCATTCACTCCATCCAATGTAGAAGGAGAGTGCTGGAGAGGATTCAAACGGTGTATCCCTTTCGTGCACTAAAAATCAAATTGGTTAGTTATGGTTTATTACTGCTCTCTTTATTCTTCATCTTTTCATTTGTTGATTTTCAATGAAAAGCGCATCATCATATCAACGTCGTTTGTACAGACCAAGGCCTAACTTCAGTTGTTCGTTGGCAGCCTTTTCAAGATCTTGGTATTGGATTTGAGTCTCATGTAGTGTACATGCGTGTTTAATTAATAATTTTTTTAGAATATCAATATTGTCTGATTTCTTTTGTTGTTTTACTCAATATGCAGAACTGGTTTTGCTACGGATGCTAATGAAAGCTAAGCATACAATTCAAAAGCCTATTATTAATCACCAAGGCCAAAGCATGCATGGAAAATGCGGTCGTAGTTATCAAGGTACTCCTACATAGATAAACAAAGATAAATTTTAACAACAATGGCTTGTGTACATGCATTGAGTGTTTTACATTTTTATATAAACTTAGCCAGTGTTGCTGGTGACTGGTTGGCAGAGCTAACATAAGTTGTTTGTACTCTTGTAAATCAAGCTGACTAGCATTGTGTGATGGGGTATTAAGTTGTATAGTGTGTGTGCCGTGGGATGGAGACAGCAATGTTTATGAGAACCATTTGGTTGTTAAAGGTGTATCGGGTAGTTCCACACCAAGACAACCAGCTCCTGCATCAAGGTCATTGAGGCAGCACATTTTCGCTTCTCTTAATTTCACAGAACCTCTGTGTGATCAGCTTAGTGAATTCTCCCGCGTTGCCAATTTCGTTGCTCCGGCACTCAACATGATTTGCCTGAAATTCAACTATGATCTTCTTTGAATTGGAAGTACATTTGTGTTGAAGAAATTTGCATTTTCTTTGAAGGTAAAGAAGAAAATAGGAAAAGGATCATGATAGAGTAGATCATTGAAAGATATGCCTAACGTGATGAAGCAACAAAAGAGGGCTGGAAAAGCTTTCAAGTAACGCAACTATTGTCAGATGGAACCCAAACGTCCCCTGACAATTCTTTTTCTATCTTTACCAGGTATGACTAAATATCTCCACTTTTTGTAAAATTTGCTATTTTATACATCAAGGAAGTACTGATTTTTTTTTTTTTTATGGGGTAAATTTTGGATGGAGATGTGGATGATTGGACGATCAAGTAGCACTTTTGAGGCTAAAATTTGAGTCAAGAAGGGCTTGCTTTAAATGAGAAGCTCCTACAACACTGCCAGGTCTCAAGGCAATTAATTTCAAGTCCCCACAGAACATGGAGCAACATAATTACTGGTGAGAAGCTTGGGATAGGCGTTGATGGGGTGGAACAACTACATACTGAGACGGAAGATGCGTATTGATCTGCACTTTTAATCGCAATCCTGGTATTTGCTTGATGAAGCAAGAGAGGAAGAGCAAAGGCAATATCAGGATCAATCCCAAGACGAGGCAACATGCGGTTGCTTTTATACTCTCACAACTAGGAGGAGATGTCAGCCCAAGGTCTCTCTTCTATGCATTAAACCTCTTTCAGGGTGTGTAAAGTTAAATTTGTGGAAAATCATTATCGATTTTTATGAAAGTGGGTTCATTCACAAATAAAAGTAGGAAAGCAGATAGGTTTGGTTAAAGTTATTACATGAATCGCGATAAAGGCTATGAGTAAATCTCATTCTTTTGCTCTATAAAAAATGATCATATTAGCAGAAATGGATAAGCAATTGGTAACATGACTCATTTTCTCTGGAAATTTCGGGTTCTTCTAGAAACACCAGTACTTGAATGTGAAATTCATGCCGCATCTTCATCTTTATCACTTATTGTCTTTTATAAATTAAAAGAACTCACACTTTTGCATTTGGATGGATGTGAAGAGTGGGATTTTGGAAGTGACAATACTACAATCATGCCACAACTATGTAACTTGCATAAATAATATTGTAGAAAACTGAAGTCGCAGCTGGACCAACTTCTTCGGCGCTCGAAAGAACTGGGGAAATTAGTGATTATTTGTGCTCCTATTTTAGGAGAACGTAGACACGGGAGAGGATTGGTGAAAGATTTCTCACATTCCTGACATTCAAATTGATCATGAATATGTCCAAGAATTTGAATTCAATAACAGACTGTAATACCCAAATCTCCTAAGGGTAATTATGTATTTTTATTTAGTGATCCTTTTTACCCTAGTATAAATAGAATAAAATGTCTTTCTCATTATAAAAGAAAGGGAAAGGGAGATTAGTTGTAGGAAAAAAGAAAAAAGAACAGACGGAAAGGAAAAAAGAGAGAGAGATGGACAGAAAAGAGAGAAAAGCAAAGAAAAAAATGTTATTCTTTGTTTTACCATTAGCAATACATGAGATCAAGTTGTATAATTTGAATTGGGTATTATTGATAGAAGATTTGGATCTGGAGGTAAGTTTTTATTCTTGGTTTTTATTAATTTATTGTGAACAAGAATGATTGCAATAAAGGTAAAAACCTAAGATCTTGTAGAAATATACTGACAGTGTGTTATTTCGAAAATCATAGTAATTTGTACAAATTTATTTTGATTTTGATTTTTGGATATGTTAAACTAGACATCTAGAATGTTTTGAAACTTGTTTCAAGTTGATCGGATAAGATTTCAATTAATTACGATTTTCCAAAGTCAAGTCTGAAAACCTGAAAATTTCTGATTTCAATGAATAACATGAATTCTGATTTATTTTTACCATAGCTACACGTCTTCAAAAATTATGAAATTTTGACCAGTGATTTTTATATATGTCTAGTATGATTCTGTAAATGTTCATAATTTTATGATAAAGCAATAAATTTTTTTGTATTTTTAAAGCAAGTGTGTTCAAAACAGAAAACTGTTTGACAGTATTGATAATGTCTGAAACGTTAATTATTTTCAATAGTTTTTGAAGGAATTAGGTTATAAAATTTTTATCAATGAACTTTCAATATGTCAGCATATGGTCTGTAAAATTTGGGATTTTTCCAACGAGGGAATAATTTATTAAAAATTGGAGAATATGAAATGTTCTGTTTTGAGGGCCGATTACTGAGGACATTGAAGTTGAGCTTAGGAGTTGTTTAAATTGAGATATTTGAGGACATTAGAGTTTATGATTGAGATTTGATTATATCTTATGAGGATTTATTGATGATTTTAGGTTGATGATATCAGTACAGATTTGTTACATGAGGATGCGAAGAGGTAAGTAAACTAGACTTTAAAACGAATCACAATAAACAATATATATGTTTGACTTGTGTGAAAAGACTATTTTGATATGTACGATTATGGATTTATATGTCTCTGTCTATGTGTTTATGTGATGTGTTGTTATGTGTTGCACATGATTATGTACATGGGCATATGTATGAGTGATGATTCATTGGCATAAGCACGAAGAAGGATTGGGTTTTCTATGACTGAGAAAGTGGATTTTATCAAATGGGATTTATGTTTTATCTTGAAGATGTGTGAGAGATGTGGGGCCACGTGCGGCAAAAGGGCCATAGTGCACACATGTTAAAGTGCCACAATTGCAGAATATGTATTTTATTGAAAGAAAATGTGAAAGCTTGCAAGCGACAGAAAGAGATTCTTATGAATTTATTTTCAAGTATTTGGAAAATATCATGGCATATCATCCATTGCATTATGTATAAGTATGTATGTATTTTTGTATAAGAAAAACTAGTTTGCTTACTGAGGTTTGTACTTATTATAGTTTATTGTGATTCAGTTTCCAGAAGTCAGGATTGATTTATGAGCGAAGATGACTTGAATTGAAGACGATAAATGGTTTGACCAAAATTCTTAGATAATTCTGCTGCCTATTATTTTTTAGATTTAAATTATTATCAATTGTAAGAAGATATCAGTTGTAAAGAGTTTTTTTTTAAAATTCATATGTAAGTTATGGTCAGATTTGCTCTCGGAATTCGGGCTGGGGTTAGGGATGGCAATTTATGGGCTTGGGCCGGGCTTTTCAAAGCCCAGGCCCAAGCCCACATCATCACATCAAGGTCCAGGCCCTTCAAAAGCCCGTCCAAATTGGACGGGCCGGGCCCGGGCTTTTTAGATTAAGTATACTATATTTTTTTAATTAAGAAAAAATATTTAAATTAAAGATAATCATCTAATATATAATAAAATAACAGTCAAATACGTAAACTATTAGTAATATAACCTAATAAATAACAAATACTAATATAAAAAATTAAATTAATTTGGTATTTTGAGTTTTTCTTTTTATTTAAATTAAATTTATTTTTATTTAAATAACAAACTTCAAGCCAGTCTTTTTTTAACCCTTATGAAGCCTATATGGCCAATTTTAGCTTATCGGGCCCAACGATGCGGGCGGACGGCTTGGGCAGGCTTGACGGGCTTGACTTTGCCACTTTTGCCAAGGCGGGGTGTTACACAGACATACAATTATTTTCTACTTTTTCTTTTTAATTTATTGATTATTTGCAATTAAAGAAATTAAAATAACAAAATCTGGATAAATTTCTATCACGTTACATAGGCCCCGTTTGGGATTGCTTTTGGAAGGGTTAAAAGTGATTTTAAAAATCTAAAAGTTAATTTTGGTGTTTGGTAAAAAAAAATCAAAATCACTTTTGACAAAATCAGCCCCTCGTACAACTGATTTTGAAAAGTAGGGAATGAGTAGTTTTTAGATTCTGATTTTGAGAATCAATTTTATCTTTTAATATAATTTCATAAATATTCTTAGGCCCCGTTTGGGATTGCTTTTGGGAGGGTTAAAAGTGATTTTTAAAATCTAAAAGTTAAATTTGGTGTTTGATTAAAAAAAATCAAAATCACTTTTGTCAAAATCAACCCCTCTTACATTGATTTTGAAAAGTATAGAATGAATAACTTTTAGATTCTGATTTTGAGAATAAATTTTATCTTTTAATATAATTCTATAAATATACTTACTATTGTTATTTAAACCCGAAATTGTCCTTCTAAGAAATAATATTGCTGCAAGTTTAATGTGAATATGATATTGCATGACAATCTATTATTTATTTTTGTTTTAAGTTTTTGTAACTCATTAAATTTTTTTATGTTTATTTTTAGAATACGTAGTTATACTTTGCTTAATGTTATTTAATGAAATTTGTAGTTGGTTTTTTAATTATCAATTGTCTTAAGATAACAAAGAAATAAAATCATTATAGTATAAATTTTATTTTTAGTTAAAATTATTATAATACACAATTAAAAATATTGTATATGTACATTTTTATATGTGTAAGTAAATTTCATCCTACCTTATGTATATTTTAGTCTTTTATTTTCTTACAATAGTTTAACAGTAAGATGTACCAAACACCTATAACTGCTTTTAAAATTCACAGTACTTTTGAAAATAAAATTTACCAAACACTTAACTGATTCTCGTCATAGCTGATTATTTTTACAGCACAGCTAACAGCAATTATTTTAAAAGTTACAGCATTACCAAACTGACCTTATATTATTGTAACAATTTGTTAAATCTCTTGAAATTGGTGTATTAAATAGTTTTATTAGTATTTTAAGTAAATAAAATTAATTAGTTTAAATAGTTTAAGTAAGGATCTTTTTAGAATTTTAAAGAGTATATAAAGTAAAATTTACCTTTTTAAAATGAGTATACAGAGTAATAGTGTTTAAAGTAAACTTTGGAGTATAAACAGCCCACCCTTAAATAAAACGGTATTAAATCTCTTTCCTATTTCATAATGAATTGAATACGTAATCCAAAAAATGGATGTTTAATTTATTTTATCAATTAAAATGATAAAACTGATTCTTATTCACAATATTGCTACTTCTTACTTCTATTAGCTCCATAGTTATAAATTAAACTACTCTTAATTGTTCACTTGTCTATGATGTTCATTGTTGTCGTAGGTCTCTCTCAAAAACTTCCAAAAAGCTTAAAGAAATTAATTTGTAATTGATATAGAAAGATGACCTTTATATTTTCCTTTTTTCATTCTTTTTCCTAATGACCACTAACCAGTTAATCGTGGTAGATGAGAATTGTTGATTAAACCTAATTGAATTTATATGGTCAACAAGGGATCTATGCCAAGGTAATTGGCCAAAAAGCTGATTGAATGTTAACGATATTTTCCCAAGAGACTCCATCAAAGTGATTTGGCACTCATCAATTGATTGAATCTTAATATACAAGTCATTCGGCATAAATTACACAAACTTATTATGTAATAGAACAAAATCTCATAGGATATAACTTCAGAAAAGTCAACCATTATTGTTTTAATTATAATTTCCCAATAAGCTCCAATGCACAAAATATGTCTCTTAAAAATTTCAAAGCTTTAAAGTCTTATGTAGTATCTTAAAAAATTTAGGATAGTGCATTACGTGGAATTATCGTTTGAGATAAGGTTTAGCATCATCAAATGTATGTATCTAGAACGACTGGAAAAGTGGAAACAAGAACAGATAGAATAATATCATTATCATTATGAGCAAGCCCAAAGTCGTTGTAGACATAGCCAATCAGTAGTTCCCAACCGCGGGGTGAATGGAATCCGATACATAAATCAGTTACGAAAAGAATCGAAAAGGCTTTTATTGTGTCGCTTAAATTATATAGGAATTCTTGAACCCAAGAGTTAAGAATAAAAAGTTCTTCATTACACAGAATAGAATAACCACTTAGAATAACGAAGCAGATTGTATTTGTCGAGAAGTGAAAAATCGTATGGATATGATCCTCATCGTGCATCTTGATTAATTGGATTGTTTCTTTCTGGAGCCCTATACGAAGCTTTTCTAGACGTCTTTCCGGAAATTCCTTTATCATTTCGTCCAAAAGGAATAATTCCTCTAATTCTATGAATTTTTCTAGAATAGCCTTTTCTTGAATATCATTCAAAAAGGTTTCGGATTGACTAGTATTCCACCAATTAGTAACCCAGGATTCCAGACTTTTATTAAATGAGAGAGGGATCCACCAGGGCAAAAATACTACAAATACTATAGATGAAAGATATCTAAGGGGAATGGATGCGTTCTTTTTTGTCATTTTTTCATCTGTGAATTGTTAATGAACCCACCTTACTTGTTCCTGGATTAGAATAATCATTTTCACTAACATATATATATTTATTGTTTTGTGTATTCAATAGTTTTTTAGACATAACTATTATCAATATTTGAGATTAAAATAAAACATTAAAAGGCGCATACAGCTTAGTGTTTATTTGGTATGACTTATATAATAGTTATAAGTGCTTATTTGATTTCATAAACTCTTATCAAAATTTTTATTGTTATTTTTTTTAAGTAGAGCTTTTGAAAACGAATTAAAGTATTTTGCTTTTACTAGCCAAAACTCAAATTTTGGGTTGTTTGAGAGTCGAGGTTGAAATTTTTTTAAATATTAAAATGTCTAGAATATCCTTTATTCATTTGACAATCTTATTTTATTCTTTTTATAATATAACTTTAAAAACTTATCTATTAAATTAATTTTTTTTATTTTTAATAAAAGCTCTAATTGACAACCAAACAACAAAATTTTTTTGGATAAAAGCTCTACTAATAAAAACTCTACTTAAATAAATTTTATTTTAAAAGTTATACCAAATAGAGCATCATTCTATATGTTTCACTGTAGCTTTTCTTTTTAATTTGGTATGTTGATTAAAAAAAAAAAAACTTTGAAAAGGTCTTGATATTTTTAAGGGGTAAATGTCATTTAGTTCTTATATTTCAATTTAAGTGCTTACTTAGTCTCTATATTTTTAAAAATGATCAAAAATGCCGCTATTGCAAATATATTATACTCATGCCCTTATCTTTTTGTTACTTTTCAATAATACCCTAAGTAGTGATATTTTCACTCCACAAATTCTGCAAATCCACCCTACTTGTAGAAAATAATTACAAAAAGTTGTCATTATTTTTAAAATTTTCAAATAAAGAAGAATTCAGAAGAATTAATCAATTAAATTTGTCTTAATTTATTTTGTTGTGACTTAGATTTTTTTACTATATTTGACTAATAAGATTGCTTTAACCTAAATTTAAATTGATTATTTTATCCTTAAAGGGTAAAAATACCAAAATTTAATTTAAGTTCAACAATTTCTTAATTTTATACAAAATTCATTGTTTCTAAATAGTTACTTCTACTTTATTAGTATGCGAAAATACTCAATTAATTAAACTAACATAATCTCTTTATGAGAAAATACTCAATTAATTATTAGACTATCAAATTTATGTCATTTACATGAAGAATATTGAAATTTCATTTAAGAAATTAGATTATAAGTCACAAAATTAACGTCACAAAATTAAGTACCTAAAGTATTAAATACAAGAACACATATTTTTTGGAGCAAGTGGGTCATTTTATGTCATAGAGCAAAATAATTAAATAGAACTTATATTAAAGTTACTTTACTAGTAAAAAAAAAGTAAGAAAAAATATAAAAATGATTTAATTGATTAATTACATATTTTTTTGTTGATTTGTATTTATTAGAAAAAATGTGTATTTATTGTAAATATTTTTTAGAAGTGAGGTGGGTTTATACAAATAATCGAGTGGAAATATCCCCACCCTAATACCCTTACAACAATCTTGAGGCATTAAAGAAGAGAAAAATATTAATGAATGAAATTAACTAAAACAAAAATTGATGTAAAAAATTTTTGCTTTATTTTATTTTCAAGGTTAATATGGTAAAGTAACACTTAACATTTATATTCAGATATTTAAAAAATTAAAAAATATTATTCAATTATATGCATTTAGATCTATTGATAGTTCAATTAAATTAAGATCCATTCAAATTTCAGGACAAAAAACTAAATACTAGCTAAAGGAACATTTACGGTTAATAATCTGCTGAAACCTAACGCCTAGATCAATTCTATCATACTGATAAAATACTTTCGACTTTGATTAAATAGACTTATCGTTTTCATATTAGCCATTTAAGATACGTTCTATAGTATTATTCCATTGCCAACTCGTTCGATTCCATTGATTATTGATTGCTTTCAACCATACGATGGCCCACGTCATGTGCTTTAACGCACATAGGACAAATAAAAAGTGTTTTATTTGCCAATATATTCAAGAGAATCAAGACATTGTTTTAGTTGACCCAAAATTTTTCGGTTCGTTAATTAACTCTTAATCTTTTCTACGAAATTTGCTTGAAATTAAACATAGACAATGATCATCTATATGGCAACCCCTTACACAACAAAGGGTAATGAAGGAAAACAAAGAGAGGAAAAAATAGAGCAAGCCTAAGGAAAGAGCGATTACTTTACATTGTAGACGTAAAGTCAGTACAGAGTGAATAATTAAATCTGGAATTGATTAATGTAAAAATCAATGTCTTCCTTTTGCAACTTCATTGATATTTCTTTCGAACAATCCCACACGTTGACGTGCAATAAAAGAAAAGTCCCACAGGTTGCCTTTCGTTTCTACATTCTAACAGACCTATTATTTAATCTATCTATTTAATTATTTTCTCAAAAAAATAAAAACTTTAATGAAGATGATAGACTTTACCTACTTTTTTGATTAATTGAATTCAAGTGAACATTCATTGCTTGGCTATCTGCCTCATTTTTAAGTTTTGGTTATATTTTACATTTTAATATTATTCCAAATTAGTCAAAGGCGTGTGCCGACGTTCCTTTGATGTAGTATAAAAATTCAAAAGACGGTGAATGTATCATCACAAACAAAAGCATATACAATAATTTCAACTCATCTCAATTACATCTCTTTTGTCATCCAATCTTTCACTATGGTGGATGCAGTCATAACTGTTGTTTTGGATCAGCTGATTTCGACTTCTCTTCAAGAGGCAAGAGAAGAGGTGAGGCTTGTTGTTGGTGTCGACCAAGACGTGGAAAGGCTCAAAAGAAATTTTAGAGCCATTCAAGCTGTGCTGGTTGATGCAGAGCAGAGGCAAGTGAGGGAGGAAGCTGTTAGACTTTGGCTTGATAAGCTCAAACACGCATCTTACGACATGGAAGATGTGTTGGATGAGTGGATCACGGCAAGGCTCAAATTGCAAATCCTGCAGGGTGTTGATGGGAATGCTCTTGTTCCTCAGAAGAAGGTACGTTTCTTCTCACCAGCCGCCTCTTGCTTTGGTTTCAAACAAATCTTTCTGCGCCGTGATATTGCTGTTAAGATAAAAGAAATCAACCAAAACCTGGATGATATTGCCAAACTGAAAGATTTTTTTAGTTTCAATGTCATCACAAGTACTGGAAAATCTGATCGGATACAAAGTACTGCCTTAATTAATGTGTCCGAAGTACGTGGTAGAGATGAGGAAAAGAATAGTCTAAAGAGCAAGTTGTTATGTGAGAGTAGTCAACAACCAAATGCCATACACGTCATCTCTCTTGTAGGGATGGGTGGTATTGGCAAGACAACTCTTGCTCAATTTGCTTACAATGATAATGACGTGATGAATAGTTTCGAGATAAGAATGTGGGTGTGTGTATCAGACCCTTTTGATGAGTTTCGGGTTGCAAGAGCCATCATTGAAGCTTTAGAAGGTTCTGCCTCTAATTTAGGGGAGCTGCAATCACTTCTGCAACGTATACAAACATCTATTGCGGGAAAAAAGTTTCTTCTCGTCTTAGATGATATGTGGACAGATGATTACAGTAAATGGGAACCATTCAACAATTGTCTGATGAATGGACTTCGTGGAAGTAAAATTTTGGTCACCACTCGTAAGAAAACAGTTGCTCAAATGATGGAGTCAACTGATGTTTTCTCCATTAAGGAATTGTCTAAACAAGAATGTTGGTCGCTATTTAAACGATTTGCCTTTTTTGGTAGACATCCTTCAGAGTGTGAACAATTGGAAGAAATTGGTAGAAAAATTGTTAGTAGGTGTAAAGGCTTGCCACTTGCTGCCAAAACTATCGGTAGTCTCTTGCGCTTTAAGAAAACTAGAGAAGAGTGGCAAAGTATATTAGATAGTGAGATGTGGCGGTTAAAAGAGTTCGAAAAAGGTCTTTTAGCCCCTTTACTATTAAGTTATAATGATTTGCCGACCATGGTAAAACGATGTTTCTCTTATTGTGCTGTCTTTCCAAAAGACTACAATATAGAGAAAGATGAGTTGATTAAATTATGGACGGCTCAAGGTTATATTGGACCAAAAGAAAATGAGGAAATGGAGATAATTGGTCAGGAGTATTTTGATTACTTAGCCACAAGATCTTTCTTCCAAGAATTTGAGAAAGATGAAGAAGGTTTTGTTATAAGATGTAAAATGCATGATATAGTACATGATTTTGCTCAATTTCTCACTAAAAATGAGTGTCTTGCAGTAGAAGTTGATGGTGATGAAGAACCATTGTTGTTGAGAAGAACCTCTAAGGAGGAACTTTATCATTTAATGTTGATGATTAACTTCTTTTCCACATTTCCTGTTTCCATACGCTATGCCAAAAAGTTGCGTAGCCTTTTTCTTGTCGCTAACAGCTCATTTAAAGTTCTTTCACCAGTTCTACCAGGCTTATTTGATCAATTGACATGTTTGAGGACATTAAAAATAACTGGTGAGGGTGCCGGGGTTGAAAAGTCAATCCGTGAAATTCCAAAAGAAATAGAAAAGTTGAAGCATTTGAGATTCCTGAAATTGTCTCAGGTAGATTTAGAAGAATTGCCAGAGACATGTTGTGAGTTAGTTAATCTGCAAACCTTAGATATCGAGGCATGCGGCAGCTTGAAAATGTTACCTCAAGGAATTGGCAAGTTGGTCAATCTTAGGCATTTGATGATATCCCATAACGTTTATTTGAATTACATGCCAAAAGGGATTGAGAGGTTAACTTGTCTTCGGACATTGAGGGAGCTTGTTGTAAGTCGTAAAGGGTGTAATCTTGGAGGTCTGAGACAGTTGAATCACCTTCGAGGGTCTTTCAGAATCCGAGGTCTGGGGAATGTGACTCATGTCGATGAGGCTAAAAATTCAGAGCTTGAGAAAAAGAAGAATTTGGTTTGTTTGGAATTATGGTTTGATAGGGAAGAAGAGGAAGCAACAGATGAAAATGAAGCAGCAAATCATGAGGCAACTAGTGAAGCCTTACGACCAAATCCAAATATAGAGGTATTAAAGATATTTCAGTATAAAGGCAAGACTGTGTTCCCCAGTTGGATAATGTCATTATACAAGCTGAAGGTGTTGCTTCTCTCATTCTGTATTAAGTGTGAGATTATGCCTCCTTTGGGGAAATTGCCATCTCTTGAAGTACTCTCTATATGGAATATGAATAGTGTGAAAACATTGGGTGATGAATTTTTGGGAATAGAAGGTGATAATGGCACATCTGCAACTTCATCAGTTAATGTTGCCTTCCGTAAATTAAAAGAACTCGCATTTTGGGGTCTTTATGAATGGGAAGAGTGGGATTTTGGGGAAGGAGATAATATTTCAGTCATGCCGCAATTAAATTCTTTGAAAATAGAGAATTGTAGCAAATTGAAGTCGCTGCCAGACCAACTCCTTTGGAGCACCACCCTGGAGAACTTGGAGATTAAGAAGTGTCCTATTGTAAAAGAACGTTTCAGAATGTACACAAGAGAGGATTGGTCAAAGATCTCTCACATCCCTCGCATTCTAATTGATGATAGTTATGTAAGGAAGCCCTTGAATTCAAAAACAGCAGCAATTACCAGTGACACACAGGTATCTTCTTTTCTTATTGAATTACACGTTACTCTTCTTGTCTTATTGAATTACACATGTTACTGTTTCATCACTTCATTTTGTTGGTTAGTCTCTAAGATATTGTCGGTGTTCGCAGTTGTGAAAAATGGGCCGCCATCTGTTCTGTACAAGCTTCAGCTGGGAGAGATCGTCACCACCATTGGTTAAATTATATACACACATGAGAACTCTGTTTCCTCAATATTATTCTGGTCCTGACATTCATTCCAAAACACAATGCTAGGGATGAGTTGCATAGGATTCTAAACTGTTACCATTAGAAGAAGCAATTGCAAATAGCTGCAGGTACTTTCTTTCTTCTCCAGCTTCTTTTTGTTATCAAATATTTTATCTGGTCAAGAAAATGCAATGATTGTTAAATTCTGACCAGAGCGATGTTTTATCATCAAGGGAGGAATATTATGCTTATTGAGTAAAGAACAATTAAGAGAATGAGCCTAAGCTCGATGACTCAATCTGTAATTCTCTATTCACAGAAAGATATAATGATTCTAAGATGTTGTAAAACCTTGAGGACTCTGTTCGTAGACCACGGCTAGCAAGAAGTTACATGGTTGTAATGTAACTAAGATAACCAATGTGACACAACTGACCTGCCACGTCAGCTTCTGTTAGAGTGCAATTTATGCACTAATTTTGTATTGTTTACTCCCTTTAATATCAATGTTTTGCACTTAATAATAGTGATTTATTTGTATTTTATTTTGTAGGTGCAATTCTATTGATTGGTGCTAAAATTGAGCTAGAAAATAATGTTTGAGGATGATTATTTGCATGGAGGAATTATGAATTTCAGAAGAACTTTGTTGATAAGGCGTGGGCGCGTGCTGTCAACAAAGAACTTGCAGTTTTTATTTTAACGTGTTTCACCTTTTTGGGCTATTTTTGTAATTCCGAATTTAGAGAATATTTTAGATTTTAGTATTCTATTTTTAGAAAAACTCTAAAATACAAAGGGGATTGAAACACAAAGACAAGAATCATCAATGAAGGAAAAGAAAGAAACCCTAGACCTAGATTTTTCTCTTCTCTCTATGAAGAACTAAATTTATTTTTCTGGTTGGAGGTTAATAAAGCTTTGATTCATTATTACTGTGAGATCTTTCTTATGCTTTAATTGTTTTATTGCTTGTTGGGTATTTGTTTATTCTCTGAATTATTATCATGATTATGTTTGTTAATTAGATAATTGGCCACTATTTAATTATCAACCTAATCTACTGTCAATTAGAAGATTCATCGTATGAAGATTTTAATGTTTGTGATAAATAGCACATCATGCATATTGTGTTATGAGAATAAGCAATCTAATTTAAACGAACCATCGATGCGTTTGTTGATTAGGATTTGGGTCTCGGTTTTTAATTGATTAAATCATATGATCGTATCTAGGGTTGTCTATTGATTAGGAAATAACCAATGGTGCATTGGTTATCTACTAGTTAAGGAGATTGGCTATTAGGCGTCAAGAGCTATAACCGCCTATTCATAAGTAATAATTATTTATATTTAGATCAATGATCGATTAATCGAATCAGTGAGTTAATTCCTTCAACCGTAGCTTTTTCCAATTTGAATTACAATTTTAATTTACGTTTGTCATTTTAATTTGATTTTGATTATTGTCAACAATTCCCCATTTTTGCATTTTACATTTTAAAGTTTAAATAATTACCAATCTCTGTGGACACGACTCTTCGATCCCATACACAAATTTATTAGAGTAGGTATTTATTTTGTTGGCGACAACCATCGAATTTAGCGCCGTTGTCGCGGGATTGGTGTCATTTATTTAATCCTTTTCGTTTACTTAGTGTATGGTTCGTTCTACCGTGCAGTGCACTTTGTTTGATCACGAAATTGAGAAGGCATTTCATGGTGAGACAGCAGACGAAGCGAGCTAAGCAACAATCCTCGTTGCCTTTGCTTCGCAAATCTGATTGCACTGATTTGGTTGAATCATCTAGCGATTGGAAGAACAAGTGATGGATATACTGTAGAAAGAACTCTTAGAGTTAAATTTGAACGGACGAATCGTGACCACTCTGCATTCAATATGCAGACTTGGAGGTAAATTTTGAATTAAAATCTGGTCTTATTCATCTATTACCCAAGTTTCACGGTTTTGCAGGTGAAGATCCTCATAAACATCTCAAGGAGTTTCATATGGTGTGTTCAAGTATGAGGCCACAAGGCGTGACTGAAGAGCAGATTAAGCTGCGTGCTTTTCCTTTCTCTTTAGATGGGTTAGCTAAAGACTGGTTATATTACTTACCTCCTGGATCTATTACAACGTGGAATGGTTTGAAGAAGCACTTTCTTGAGAAGTACTTTCCTGCTTCAAGAGCTGCTAACATCCGAAAAGATATTTGTGGGATCAGACAACTTCCTGGAGAGACTTTGTACGAGTACTGGGAGCGATTCAAACAATTGTGCGCCAGCTGTCCTCAACATCAGATTTCTGATAAGCTTCTTATTCAATATTTTTACGAAGGACTATCATTGATGGATAGGAGTATGATAGATGCTGCTAGTGGAGGTGTGTTGGTGAACAAGACCCCTACTCAAGCAAGAGAGTTGATCTCAAATATTGCTGCCAATGCACAACAGTTTTGCAGCAAGCAAGATCACACTTCAAGAAAAGTGAATGAGATAAATATCTATTCTATTGATCAACGTCTAGATAAACTTACTTCGCTTGTGGAAAAGTTTGTTGTAGGTAATGTGCAACAGGTAAAGACTTGTGGCATTTGTTCCAACATGGGTCATTTAACTGATATGTGTCCTACACTTCAAGAAGAACCCGTTGAACAAGCCAATGCAGTTGGAGGATTTCCAGGCATGCCTCAGAGGAGGTATGATCCTTATGCACAGACTTACAATCCGGGATGGAGAGATCATCCAAACTTCAGCTATGGAGTTAGGCCATCAGGATTTTCACAATACCCACCAAGACAATCAGCCCCTCCACAGTCAAACTCTAAGTCAGGTATATCTTTTGAAGAAATTGTTAAATCACTTGTGACTAACACTCAACAATTTTAGCAGGCAACCACAACAAGCATCAGAATTTGGAGAACCAAATGAGTCAATTGGCAACTACAGTGAGCTGCCTGGAGTCTCAAGTATCAGGAAGATTGCCTTCACAATCTGAGGTGAATCCAAAGCAAAACGTTAGTGCTGTCACCCTTAGAAGTGGAAAGGAGTTGCAAGAGCCTAGTAAGAAAGTGACAAAGCAAGTAGAAGATGAGCTTGAGAAGGATGAATTGATGCCTAATTCTCAAGATCGCAACCCAGAGTGAAACCCCACTATTGTGATACCTCCTCCTTTTCCAAGCCGGTTTGCAAAATCTAAGAAGGAGGAACAAGAGAAAGACATCCTTGAGACATTTCGCAAGGTTGAGGTAAATATTCCTTTATTAGATGCTATAAAATAAATACCTCGATATGCTAAATTCCTTGAGGCTGCACCTCTAAAAGAAAATTAAGAGGAGATGAAAGAGTTCACATGGGGAGAATGTTTGATTCTCCAAAGAAACTACCTCACAAGTGTAAGGATCCGGTATGTTTACTATCCCTTGTAAAATTGGCAATTTTGGAGTTGAGAAGGCTATGTTAGATTTAGGAGCTTATTAATGTCATGCCTCGTTATTTATTCATCTTTGAATGTTGGTCCATTAAAAAGCGGTGTGATAATTAACTAGGCGATAGTGTCTAATGCGTATCACGATGGGGTATTAGAAGGCGTCTTAGTACAAGTTAATGAGTTGGTTTTCCTGATTTTTATGTACTTGATATGGAAGATGATAACTCTCTAATTACATCCCAATTTTGCTAGGAAGACCTTTTCTTAAGGCTAGAACTAAATTGGATATACATAAAGGGATTCTCACTATGGAATTTGATGGAGAGGTTATAGAGTTCAATATGAATGATGCCATGAAATATCTTAGTGAGGAACATTCGGTATTTTCTGTGGATGTTATTAACCCTATAGTGCAGGAAGGCTTTTTTATGGATGAAGCAGAAAAGCAGAGGAAGTTGCAGCTGCAAGAGTTAGAGGAGATTAAAAATGAATCCTATGAGAGTTCGCAATTCTACAAGGAAAAGACGAAGACATTTCATGACAAAATGGTTTTGAGAAAAGAGTTCTCTGTTGGTCAAAAAGTTCTTCTTTTTCATTCTAAGCTTAAACTTTTTCCTGGTAAATTACGTTCTCACTGGATTGGACCCTTTATTGTTACTAATGTTTTTCCTTATGGTGCAGTTGAGATTCGGAGTCCGACCTCTGAGAAAGTTTTGAAGGTCAATGGTCACCGCTTAAAACCTTTTTATGAAGGTTTGTTGGTGAATATTGTGAAGGAAGTGGCTCTCGAGAGTCCCATCAAATCTCTCCCTTCCAATTTCTGATCGGTCTCCAAGCGGCTCCAGCCTCTCTCTCCGTCGCGCGTCTCCGTGATCCAATGATCGGTCTCCGTGCCTTGATACATCTCTCGCCGCGCGATTCCTGCCGCTCGGTCAAAGCGGCCGCGCGTCGACCGCAGCAACCCAGATCCACCTCCACCGATCAATTTACATCATTCCGTGTCACCACCCGCGCATCTCTATTCGCGACGACCTCTCGGCGTGACCTGCTGCAGCTGCCGTCTTAGCGTCTCCGTGCGCAACCACGGGCAACCTGCGCGTCTCGAAGTCGCATCTTAATTCCAGCGCACTCACCGATTAGCCTCTCATCTCCGGCCCATTCGGTAGAACCAAATCTCCAGCGCTCCACGCGTCCTGCACAAGCATCGCTATTCCGATCAAGCAAGCCACCGCGCCGTGACGCGATACTAGCCCACCAGCAGTGCGCGAACTCAACACCAGCCACCGCTAAAGCAGTTCGTGCCAGCCACATTATGTGGATCAAAGCTCACAATTCAGGGACGTTTTTCTTTACCTTTAATCTTTTACCCTTATGCATTATTTTTTTTTATGTGAGTTTTGATTATCATACATTGGGGACAATGTAAATTCTTGGTGTGGGGGAAGGATTTTTGGCAATATTGATATCTGGAAGTGTTATTTTCACTCTGCTCATCCTTAAATGATTTTGGAGTTAGTATGCTTCATATATTAAGTTCAATTTTTCTTTTGTTTTCTTTTTTTTCTCACTACTCTTTTCCCATCCATCTCAAATCATTTACATCTATTTCTATTTCATCATACTCTTTCATTTTTCTTTTCTTTCTTTCTATCTCATTTGATCTTTCACTTTTTATATCACTTCACACATCTCTCTCGCTTCTTACCCTTTTTACCTTTCCCTTGATATATCACCCATACCTTTTTCTCATTCTACACCACTTTGGATAGTTGATTCATTTGAAGAGTGCACATGATTTGATGGCAAATTTACCAACTTTGTGAGGATTTGAGCCTATGAGCAACCACTTTGCTCTAATTATTTTTGTTGTGTAAATATCAATCTTAGTTTGTTTATTCTAGAACTTGCTTTGTTATGCATGTTGAAGCCGCATTACGGGATTTTATGCATTAAAATGATAAGGGCAAACCACTTTTCATTTCTTTATTTCTGCATTTTTTTCTTTTTCTCCACCCTAAGACCTTTATTTGTTATATTTATTTGAGCCTTAACCATTCTTTTCTAATTCTCTCTATCTACTTACCCATTTTCCTTCTATTTGAGCCTAAATTTAAGGAGATTTTTGGACTCATTGTTTGGATATATTTTGTTGCTTTTGCTATCTTGAATTAAAGTTCCTCAATTAGATCAACAAGCATTATGCTTGAATTAAATTGTGCGAGGATCATTCCTTTTGTTTGATTCACAAAAAAAAAAAAAAAATTGAAAAAAAATAAATAAAAAAAAAGAAGAAAAAAAAAATGTCTACATTCTTGGCGACTTGAGTATAAATAAGCATTTTGATATCATAAGGTTCATTCAATGAGTTCATTCTTCTCTTTTTGATCCCTTTTTGTTTCATAGACCTTTCTTTTTCATTTAACCAATTTAGCCCCGTTACAACCTTTTTAAGACCCTTAGATTTTTGCATTTAATTCATGTTTTGTGGATTGAGATGTGATATATGAGCAAGCTTATGGTAATAACATTCTTTGATTTGATTTGAGTGCATAAATGATACCCTAAACACTTTGAGTGCATGGAGTGAAGTCAATGAGAGGGCTATTTAATCTTGTTGCACTTGAATTTTGAATAGACTTTCTTGGTGGTTGAATGTCTTTATATTAGCTTATGAGATCCTATGCTTTAAAATCCTTGTCTCTCGATTGTTGCTTGACTTAATTTCTTGAGGTGTGCTTGCTTCAGATTGTTTTTGGATGAGTTGAGATGAGAATTGAGTGGAGATTTAGGATTAGTCTTGAGTTATATGCTTGAGGACAAGCATCATCTTGGTGTGGGGGAATTTGTTAGAGTGCAATTTATGCACTAATTTTGTATTGTTTACTCCCTTTAATATCAATGTTTTGCACTTAATAATAGTGATTTATTTGTATTTTATTTTGTAGGTGCAATTCTATTGATTGTTGCTAAAATTGAGCTAGAAAATGATGTTTGAGGATGATTATTTGCATGGAGGAATTATGAATTTCAGAAGAACTTTGTTGATAAGGCGTGGTAGCGTCTTTGTCAACAAAAAGAACTTATTTTATTTTAACGTGTTTCACCTTTTTGGGCTATTTTTGTAATTCCGAATTTAGAGAATATTTTAGATTTTAGTATTCTATTTTTAGAAAAACTCTAAAATACAAAGGGGATTGAAACACAAAGACAAGAATCATCAATGAAGGAAAAGAAAGAAACCCTAGACCTAGATTTTTCTCTTCTCTCTATGAAGAACTAAATTTATTTTTCTGGTTGGAGGTTAATAAAGCTTTGATTCATTATTACTGTGAGATCTTTCTTATGCTTTAATTGTTTTATTGCTTGTTGGGTATTTGTTTATTCTCTGAATTATTATCATGATTATGTTTGTTAATTAGATAATTGGCCACTATTTAATTATCAACCTAATCTACTGTCAATTAGAAGATTCATCGTATGAAGATTTTAATGTTTGTGATAAATAGCACATCATGCATATTGTGTTATGAGAATAAGCAATCTAATTTAAATGAACCATCGTATGCGTTTGTTGATTAGGATTTGGGTCTCTCTGGTTTTTCAGGCTGTTAATTGATTAAATCATATGATCGTATCTAGGGTTGTCTATTGATTAGGGAAATAACCAATGGTCGTACCTTGGTTATCTACTAGTTAAGGAGAGATTGGCTATTAGAGCGTCTCAGTAGCTATAACCAGTCTATTCATGAGTAATAATTATTTATATTTAGATCAATGATCAGTAGTCGAATCAAGCTGAGTTAATTCCTTCAACCAGAGCTTTTTTCCAATTTGAATTACAATTTTAATTTACGTTCTTGTCATTTTAATTTGATTTTGATTATTGTCAACAATTCCCCCCATTTTGCATTTTACATTTTAAAGGATTTAAATAATTACCAATCTCTGTGGACACGACCCTACTCAATCCCTATACACAAATTTATTAGAGTAGGTATTTATTTTTGTTGGCTTCGACAACCATCAGCTTCATACTTCATCATCCACCAAATAAACCAGTTTGACCAGTTTTTGAGCTTAAATAGATTTCAATTTTGCAGGGCAAATTCCATTCTCTCCACAGCTGCTACAATTCTCAGTTACCTTACCAAGGTCCCTCTTGTAAGTGTTACATGGCCGTCCATTCTTTCAATAATATTTGCTTTCTCATATAAAGTTAAATTTGAGCGAAACTCATTGATGATCTTCATGAAAATAGGTTCACTCCCACAGCAAAGGGAAAAAAAGATGGATTTAAATTAAACTCCACATGCCTTCGGTCACAAGAATGTTGCCTTTCGTCACACGGGAAAAGGGTAATCTACAATTTTGTTCATCCAGATCTCGACCATGCTAGGTGAGTTGCACAGAATGTTGAACGAGTAATCTATTGCCACAGCTGCTGAATGCTTTATCAGAATACGTCATCTTCAAGATCTGAAATTGAAGATCTACTTAATTGTCATTACAAAATTTTTGCAGGTATAAGAAGAAGTTTCCACTGTGATGTGAAAGTGTTTAAAAATATACTCTTCACCAGCAAAGCTATTGCAAATAGCATCACTCCCAGATATAACATCCTCTGCACTCAAAGGTCTAATCTTTTGCAACTAATCTGTCTTAATTCAGTTCATAGAATTTTTCGGTAATGCTCTTTCTATAGTTTCAGAAAATTAATATTTGTTTAATCATTTTACAGGTTTTCCTGCCCCTTACGCAGAAATTTTCACCATGATCCCAGTTTCATCGAATGTAGGATCACAAGAAGCGTGGCTTGGTTTTCTTGAGTAATTCATATCTGATGTAGATATGTCAAGTGTGAACAAGGTAATATGCTCTGGAAAAACTTAATTGGTAAGCTCATTGAATTGCATAGGATGATACCCCTTTTTCATTAAGGCGACCAATATTCTTTCCATAGTCTAAAATTTTAGGTCATCGAATGATGATTCTTTGGCAACTAAGTACGTAGTTCTAATTTTCCAGAAGAATAAAGCCAGCAGGAGAGCGCATGGGAGAGGATGCAAATGGTGTATCTTATACACTAAGGTGGTGTTTGGTTTTAAGAAAGGGGAGGAGAGGAGAGGAGAAAAAAGGAGAGGAGTGGAGAGGTGATGAGAGGAGAAGACTCCAAAAATTAATTACCCTTGTTTGGTTTTACATTAAATTTGAAAGGAAAAGAAATTACATATTTTTTTTTTGGGACAAATATACCCATTATCTTTAATGTTAATATTGTTAACAAATAAAAAATAATTAAATTATGAATTAATTTAATATAGAAAATAACTTGATAACAAAATAATTAATTTTATATTATATTTTTAATTAATTTGTTATTATTCTATAATCAAAATAAGTAACATTGCATAATTAGTTATATGTTTAATTTAGTTTCTAAATATTTATAATTATTGAAAACAATAATATGTTATGCTATTAAAATTACCTAGTTACATAGAAAATTTTATTTTTTAAAATAAAAAATCATGCCACCGTTGACCTCCTTTGACCGGCGTTGACCGTCGTTGACCACTGCCATTGACCGCCGTTGACCACCGTTGACCACCATCTTTCGTCGCGCTAAATACATAATAATGATCAGAAATGGACGATCTACTCATTGGAAGTATTAATTTTGCAGAAAATACACTATATAGTTAGAAATATGAGAGTTAAAATTTTTCCAAAACTTTTCCTAAACATTTAAACAAGATTTGAGATAAATAACAATGTATATTAGCATTTTTAACTCTATAGAGTTGTAGATCGGCTCATGAGGATTCCATTGATACCGGTTTTGATGGTGAAATGCATCTCCGGCGAAACTCCGGCAACTCTCCGGCGATAATCCGGCGATTCTCCTTAATTCTTTTTTTTTTCTAAATAAATTATTCTATTAATTTAAGAAAATAAATATAAATTATCTGCACTTTTTTATTTAAAATTAATTTTATTAGAGGATAATATTGGAATTTTATATTCAAATAGATTAGGAATTTGAAATCCTTAATAATTAATACAAATTCTTCAATTGATTTGATAAATTGAATTTTAATGGAAATTGATTAATTCCATTGAATTTAACCAAACGTTGGAAAGTGGAAAAGAAATTAAATTAACACCATAAAACTCTACACATGACTGGCAAATATCCCAATAGGTTAGCTAAATTCTTCATCTTTTTATTTGTTAACGTTCGATGGAAAGCCAGCACATCGTCACAGGAATGTCTAATTTCTGATGTTGTTCTTGTTGATTAGCAGAACCGGCTATGCAGAGAATTCAAAATCCTGTCACCAGAGGAATGATTATAGTTGGGGCCTTCCTTGTTATCACTATAAAGTCAAATAGATGGAATTAATAAATTTCATAACAGAAACATTCCTTTTAATGAATTATATGTGTTCGCTTGAGGAGTGTTGGTGTTTGTCAGTGGAATGTGTTCGATTCTGTGGCTTCTGTAACTTGGGATCCCTCTAGTATAAAGCAGAGATATTTCCGTAAAGGATTCCGCTGATATTTCTTCAAATCATCCATAGGAATTATTGTTATTTTCCGTAAAGGATTTCGATGCACCAATCTACTTGTTAAGAGTGACTCCAGAAATGTACAAATGTGTTTTCAATAATAATAAAAGAATTAAAATAAACTAAGGATTAGTGGCATGTATATTAGTTCTCTTTTTTCGGTTAAATCATTAAAACTAATTATCTATATTCTCAAAAATAACTGCTTACAAAATAGAGAGAGAGGCAGAGCCAGAGTTTAAAATTTTGAGAAGATGTTGGGGTAGAGTGTTTGGGATGATAATCTAAAACATGAGTATATAATTTGAAAAAAAAAAAAAAAAAGCTTTAGCTGTTACAGGGCCGATCCATACAAAAGTAGGTAAAAATGAACAATTGGGGTACTATTGGCACCCCTGAAAAATCCTTAACAAACCCGTCCCTTATAATTACAAGTTTATCCCTGTCTAAATTTACAATAATGGACAAAAGAAAAATAAATTTTATTCAAATCACTTTTCCCCATTAACTGTGATTCTGTGAAACCGAAACTCAATTTAATAATTTAATATTTATTTTGATAATATTTGGTTGACATTCCTCGTTTATCAAGCTACAAAGTATTTCTATAAATCTTGATAAAAATTTTATTCTTTTGTTATTGTTATTTAAGATCAAGCATTAAAATATCAATAACCAATGTTGGGTGGTGTTATAAGAAATTCTAATGAAAATATTAAAATATCGATAGCTGTTGAAAGTATAAGTTTTAGTAGAGTTGAAGCTATTAGATTTGGAGTTGTGCAAGATGGGGGGGGTATTTTGGGGTTGGGCTCTAAAGCCAGGGTACTTTTAGAATTAGCATAGGTCGATCAAGAAATTTTATTATTTTTTGAATGATTTACTGGGGTATGTGGACTAAATGGGTTCTATGAGGACTTTTAAGGGTTGCCAATAGCTCTACTCAATAAAAAAATTTTAGTTTATAAAATAAAATTTCTTTGGGCTTTAAAGGCACGGTCAAAAGCAGAACCAATGACTTTTTAGAGTCACTATTGGCACCCTTCAAAATTTCTTACAAAACTCCACTACGATGCATTTACACATTTAACCTTGATCGAAATTACAAGAACTCCATTTCAAAAAAAAAAAAAAAAACCAGAACAACTCTTTACACCCCTATATTATTAAGAAAAAAATTATTTTTCCCCAAAAAAAAAAAGGAATTGAGACATAAGACAATGAACCTGAGCAAAGGAGGCATAAATATATTTGTCCCTTACGCGCAGAACTACTGAACTAGCATTCAAAAGGGTACTTAATACTTTCATTAAGGAAGAGTGTAGGGTTATTAGACATGGTGGCTTATTCTTTAAAGTTGGTTGACCGATTATGGAAAATTTTGTTTATTGAATGCTATATCTAAGCTGAATGTTACTGTTGGCCATGAGATTTTTTTTAAAATTATTTTAGAGTTCAATGAGAAAGAAGAGGGTGGAGTTATTTCAAGAATTAAAATAAGTGTAATTAATAAAAGAGTAATTTTAGTACTTTAATTAATGGGTGCATTTAGAATAGGGGTTTTATGAGATTATTAAAGGGTTGCTTATAGCTCCACTCTTTGATTTTTTTTCATAAACTCAAGGTCCAAGTCCAATAGGTCATGTACTAATATTTCTTACTTTCTTCATAATCTCTTTGTCGTTCAAATACCAAAGGTGTGTTTATGGATGAATTAAAGCTCATATTAACCTGAGATGAAGGCATAATTCCTCATCTATTGTTAAAAATCCTGATGATAGTTGCCCTTCAAAGGGCTTTAGCATAGCATATTATTGAAATCTACTTGAACTAAAATGACAGAGGGGATAGTAACACGAAGGCACAACTAGTTGCTAATTGTCAAAGCCCAAATGAATAAGTAGTCTATTCGCTCTCATGATTGTTTGTTTTTGTTTTCCTCTATTCAATTTTATATTTTTAGGACTATCGAATCCTTTATTACGAGGATATTGGATTGGTGAATTATAATTAATTACATTAAGTTTATGGATTTAATCACAATCATGATAAGGTGGATTACAAGTCATGTGCTTCTAGAATTTGTTGCAACCAATATTTGGCAGATGACATGTACATTAACTTATTAAGAAATATATATGATATTTATTTTTTTTTTTGGGTATTTTGAAACTATATATAAATGTATCTCACTTGTTCAAGTGGACATATATAAACTAAATTAACTTTGATGATGCAAGTACCAAACAAGAAAATCAACCAAAAGAAACAAAGCAAAAAGTATAAACAAGAGTATATATTGATGTGGAAAATTTGGAAGATAGTAACTTGGGATTCGATTGAATTTTAATTAAAGTGTAGGAACTTAATTAACTAATGTATTTATTAGTGGCCAAGTTTTGCCTAATCCTTGGCAGGAAACATGGAGATGAGATGACACCCAATACCCCAACAATTAGGCCACTAGTAATAAATTAATTAATTAGTTAATCACTATTCCTAGAAGTTTTCCAAAGTAACCGAAAGAAACAAACAACTCCCATTTACCCAAGCTTAATGAATATTTAATCACTAATTAATTAGATTTGTTATGGTTTAGGGTATAGTTATTTACGGTCCCAAAATTATTTTATCTTATTATGTACCATTAAAAAGTATCGAAATATTTTTTGTAATACAAAAATTTACATTTTGTTCTCTTTTTATGTGAAAAAGCCTGCATTATTGATCACAACCGAGGGAATCATTGACTCTAATAAAGAACTAGAAGCATATCTTTGCAGCATTTATGTTCAGGATTTTGTTAAATTTTTTAATGAGAGCAGAAAATGAAATGATCTAATATTTTATCCATGATGGAATCTGATATGACCTAAAAATAAGGAATTGAAAGGGAAATCTTAAATATTAAATCATTGCTTATTTTATTTGCTTAGTCGATTTGATTAGGTCCATTAGGAGACAAATGGATGGAAGATGTCGAGTAATTTGAAAGAATCTGTTGGGCTTAAAAACATGATTTTGAAATGAATCTATTTTGTTCTTTTTTTCTTGTTTGTTTTTACATTGTTTCTTTTCTCAAATGTTATTTAAATTAATGAGGATGATTATTTAATTTCAGCACCTAGTCCAAGGGTTTATGAGAAGGAGCCGTCGACAGCCACCTTCCGGACGGATTTATCAATGGGCAAGCCTTGAAATATATAATATACAATGTCAAATTAATTCCAAGTACCAATCAATTAGGCCAAGGGGCTTCAAGGCCATCGGAAACGAATTTGTACCCTGAGTTATGGTAGAGCATAAACATCTCTTGAAAATTAGCAGTGATAAATATAATCTAATATAGATACATAAATTAAACTATTTTGTGAAAGGATTAATCTATGTTAATTAGTTTCAATTAATTTTGAATTGTAAATCTCTATAGCCTTCTTATTATAATATCAGTATTAAAAGAAAATAGTATCAATTAAACATTATATCCTCAATCCCTTTGGGTAATAAATACATAACATTAAATAATCTAGTGTTATATATGTTATAAAAGTAAGGAAACCAGTGAGTTAACAGCAGCAAAACAATAACAAAATAATCAGCAACTGAAATTGAAATGAGAAAGAAGGAAATTAACGAAACAAAGAAGAATTAAACCCGAGGCCTGTAATACATAACATTAAACCTCACTTCTCTCTCACATAGGTGATATCTTAATTAAGAGTAACCCGCATTACTCTGCTCGAATTTTTGACGCATAAGAATCATTAAGAGTCTATCTCAACCTTATTTCTTACGGGCATCACTGTTTCATCATAGGAATGGTCAATGAGGTAATCCTCACAAGAGAATGACCCCCACAGTGATCCAATTTTAGTCTTTAACAATTAGGTTGTCCCATTGAACCTAGATCTTGGGATCGCTAGTCAACTAGGTTGGGTTTTCCTTTGTTATTGACTAATTATTCTAAGGGTTTTAAACCCATTCCCCTCGATGATTTTTCTACTAGCTCTCTATTTAACCCTTTGGTTAGCGGATCCGCAATGTTATCCTTTGACCTTACACGGTCAACAGAAATAACTCCAGTAGAAATGAGTTGTCTAATGGTATTATGTCTACGACATATGTGTCTAGACTTACCATTATACATATTGCTATGTGCCCTACCGATAGCTGATTGACTATCGCAATGAATACAAATTGTTGGCACATGCTTTCGCCACTTTGGAATACCTTCTAAAAAGTTTCGTAGCCATTATGCTTCCTCACCACATTTATCTAATGCAAAGAATTCAGATTTCATTGTAGATCTGGCAATTACTGTCTGTTTAGTAGACCTCCATGATACAGCTGCACCTGCTAGTGTAAACACATAGCCACTAGTGGACTTTGAGTCTTTTACATCAGATATCCAATTAGCATCACTATATCCTTCTAATACTTCTGGATACCTAGTATAGTGCAAACCATAATTACGAGTGTATCGAAGATACCTGAGTACTCTTACGATAGCTTTCCAGTGATCAGTTCCTGGATTACTCGTATATCTACTAAGTTTACTTACTGTATAGGCTAGATCTGGTCTGGTACAATTTGTTAAGTACATTAGACTGCCTATTACTCTGGCGTATTCTACTTGAGAAATATCCTCTCCTCTATTTTTCGATAGATGTAAACTTGTATCTAACGGAGTTTTAGATACAGTATTATCATCTTTATTAAATTTTCCAAGAATTTTATCTACATAATGAGTTTGACTTAGAATAAGTCCATTAGAAGCCCTTGAGATTTTAATTCCTAGAATGACATCCGCAAGACCCATGTCTTTCATGTCAAACTTAGACTTCAGCATATTCTTGGTAGATTTAATCATATCATCATCACTCCTAACAATGAGCATGTCATCAACATATAAACATAAAATGACATAGCCATTTTATGTTTCTTTGACATAAACACATTTGTCATACTCGTTGATCTGAAAGCCACTAGCAAGCATTGTATGATCAAATTTTTCATGCCACTGTTTTGGTACTTGTTTCAAGCCATATAATGACTTTACCAATTTACAAACTTTTTTTTCTTGTCCTGGAGCTATAAAACCTTCAGGTTGCTCCATGTAGATTTCTTCATCTAAATCTCCATTTTGTTCACATAATGTCTCAAACGGAACAACATACTCATCACCACGGCCACTCCGTAATTCTTTGATTTTTCTATTAAGTTGATTCTCAACTTCATTTTTATAAAGAATAACTTTTCTAAAGCTTCATCTTTACTTTTCATCAAGTATACATAACAATACTTTGTGCAATCATCAATAAAAGTAATAAAATATTTATTACCACCTCTTGTTTGAATAGATTTAAAATCACAAACATCACTATGTATTAAATCAAGTGGTTCAGTGTTTCTTTTTATTGTTTGGAAAAACGACCTAGTTAGTTTTGCCTCAACACAAGTTTCACACTTATGTTTCAAATCAATTTGAAAATTGGGAATATGCTTCATGTTAATTAATTTACGCAATGAATTAAAATTAACATGTCCTAATCTACCGTGCCAAATATTAGAAGATTCAAGCAAATAAGCAGAAGAACTAGCTTCATTATTAATTTTTGGTTTCACAGTCATCACATTGAGCTTAAACAGCCCATTATTGACATACACATTTCCCATATACATCCCATTCTTTGACAAAACTACCCTATCTGACTCAAACACCATTCGGAAACCATGTTTGTTCAACAGCGATCCAGACACCAAGTTCTTCCGAATTTCTGGCACATAAAGCACATTGTTCAGAGTCAGCTCTTTCCCAGATGTCATCTTCAGAACCACTTTCCCTTGACCCTCGATCTCAGACATTGCAGAATTCCCCATGAATAACTTCTCTCCATTGGTAACAGCTTCAAATGAAGTGAATAAGCCTTTGTCTGAGCACACATGTTTAGTTGCTCTCGTATCAATCCACCATTCTCTCGGATTTGAGCCAACCAGGTTCACTTCATAAACCACTGCTGAGAGGTTAATGTTTGAAACATGCTGAGTAATATTTTCCAACACATTTGCCTCTCGCTTCTTTTTAGGCAACCTGCAATCCGAAGCCTTGTGCCCCATCTTGTCGCAGTTGAAGCACTTTCCTTGAAACTTCGTTTGCTTCTTGGAGATACCTCCTTTCGGACCCAGTTTTTTATTTTTCTTATTTTTAGGTCCATGTTCAACAACATTTGCCTTAGCCATATAAACAGCCCCTCTTTTTTCTGCATTTCTGTTGTCTTCCTCAATTCGGAGCTTAACAACCAGCCCTTCAATATTCATTTCCTTGCGTTTATGCTTCAAGTAACTCTTGAAATCTTTCCAAGCAGGAGGCAATTTTTCAATTATTGCAGCCACTTGGAAAGTTTCACTTAGCATCATTCCTTCAGCAAGGATTTCAAATAATATGATCTGAAGCTCTTGTACCTGACTTATCACAGTTTTGGAATCCACCATTTTGTAGTCTAGGAAGCGGCCAACAACAAATTTTTTCGTACCCGCATCCTCAGTTTTATATTTTCGGTCTAAGGATTCCCATAGCTCCTTGGCTGTTCTCTTTCCTATGTATACATTATACAATGAATCACTAAGGCCATTCATTACATAATTTCTACATAAAAAATCAGAATGATGCCATGCATCAATTGCACTAGCCACTTGAACATCCGTTTCACCCTCTTTGGGTTTAGGAGCTTCCTCCATCAAGAACCTCGCAAAGTTTAACGTGGTCAGGTAAAAGAACATCTTTTCCTGCCAACGTTTGAAATTCTGGCCATTGAATTTTTCTGGCCTCTCCGCGTGATTCACAGGAATTGCCACAGAGGCTGGTTCTTTCACCATAGATGGCCTAGGAGCAGAAGTTGAAATAAGGATAGTCGAAATTGCATCGTTGGTTTCAGTTGCCATGTTCATGTAAATCTGTTTTAAGATTGTTATAAAAGTAAGGAAACCAGTGAGTTAACAGCAGCAAAACAATAACAAAATAATCAAAAACTGAAATTGAAATGAGAAAGAAGGAAATTAACGAAACAAAGAAGAATTAAACCCGAGGCCTCTAACACAGTGTCCTTAAAACAAATTTACCACCTATCGTAGCTTTTAGGTGCTCAGAATCGCTTCCTGCGATACAAGACGAGTAATCACCAAGTACACCGATAACTCCGTGAACCACAACAAGGCACCACTCGCCGTAAGGAAGAAAAAAAACGAAAGTGCTCAGTATGCTGGTTTGAGTTGTTGTCTGAAAACCAGAGAAGGAAGTGCCTTTTTATACTAGTGTGAGGATGTAACAGCAGCAACGTATTGAATTTTCGAATTTAATACGTGCCATTTATTTGTTATAACAGCCAAATTAATTCAATTGAATTGCAAAGCTATTACAATTCTTTTGAATTTGAATTCAATACGCGCCATTTATTTGTTGTAACAGCCAAATTAAATTCAGCCAATTCAATTAAAAATTGAATTGCAAAGCTGTTACAATTCCTTTGAATTCAAAACTGTGAAACTATTACAAAAAAAAATTTAAAAGGAATAAACATTCGTGATACGCATGACGCCATGCACATTACAGAGTTCAACCAATTTGCCTGGATTCGACTCACCATGCACGCGCGTGTGGAGTGAGTCTTTATCCTTACTATTCTTGTTCATGCATGGATAGGTGTCTATATATAAACACAAATCTCTTGGCTTATTTTTCCCATGTGGGATAAGTCTCATTTTCTTTTAAATTTCTAACTTCAAGGGTGCATTTTGAGAGACAATTTCTCATTCACCAAAACACAATTTTGAGTAAATAAATATATTTTTTTGAAGTATGCATGGAGTAGAATCCGTATCTTTCAAATTTCTCCACTTTCGACAAGTGGAACCCACTCAAAATGTGTCCACAAATTAGCATATTGATATGCTATTTTCCAACAATATATATATAACCAACTATAGAAACTATTGCTATATCAAAACCAAGTGATTGTGGTCCTTGAATTTTTTTTTTAAATAATTTTTTTAAGCATGCAAGACTTCCCATCGATCTTAACCGTTCTCGTTGAAGTATGCTTAATTGCAGAGTTTTGACAAAATTTGATACATTAATAATGGTATGACAGCACCCGATTGTGGTCCCTCATTGAAAAAGAAAAAGAGAGTGGGAAAAAAAAAAAGTACTTCATGCATGTTGAGCATGCACAAAAGCAGTATACCAACTCTATGATATCAATCAACAAAAAACTCCAAATAAATCTCTTTCAAATTTAATTAAACACGACAATGTCTACTTGAGGATGTAACATATTGTTAAAATCTTTTCTATTTTGAAACTAAATATAAAATGGGAAGAAAAATGTAGGGTCATTATTCACATATCAATAAGGAATCGACACATGGTTTAACAAAAAAAAAAAGAGTCAATTTTTGAATAAATGTTCCAAACTAATTATCATCTAATATCATTCGTCTCTTATTAAAAATGGAATCCTTTAGAAAAAATAATAATATTAATAATGAGACATCACATATCAATAAGGAGCCGACACGTGGATTAACTTGAAAATTATATTTTAAATTATCAATTTTTTGGTAATTACTATTCAAATTAAACTAGTTATCATGCAATATCATTCGTTTCCCATGAAAAAGAGAAATAATAATTATGATGGTGAGCCATGAAGGTGACAATGACTATGAGTTGTTGGTTTTTCTTCTTTTCCTCATTTCGGTTTTTATTTTCACAACACAAGACCTTTCACAAGAATTTGCTTGTGAAAAAAAGAAACAAGTGCCAAATGTGAGGGACCAAAATTTTTTTGGCCCGTTTTTTATTTTGTCCAAAAGCTTTCATTTGCAAGGACCATTATATTTTTATATGATTTCCAAAGGACACAAGAGTTTCCACCGCCAATGAATAGGAAAATCATTATAATCATTAATCAGTATATATATTATTATCAGAAAAAGGACACCAGCACCCATGACATTTGGTAAAATAGCTATAGAGACCCTTATATTTCCACAGATAATCATACATACTTTTTTTTGACACATCAATTCAAAATAAATAAATACATGGTATAACAATATTTGCTTATTCTATGTCTGATATGATACTTCTGATATATTTTAAAATTTCTCCTAAAAAAATAGTTTTTATGATCATGTATAAACACAAAATTAGATCTATGTAGCTTAAAAAGAGGTCTAGGTGGCCATTTTTTAAAGGAAAATGCTTTGTGTAGAGAAAGACGAGAGAAAGACGAAAGAAACAATGAAGAAAATAGTAGAGAGAGAGTGAGTGGGTAGAGAGAGAGAGAGAAAAATTTTTTAGTGTTTCTCTCGTGCTTCTCTCGTGTTTCTCTCTCTCTAGCACTACTCTTTTTTTAAATAATGAAATCTCAATATCTCTGACCGTTCCCTCAAACCAAGGAGTGTTGTTGTCTTTTCCCTTCTATTTTATTCATTTTGTAGTCTTGGAAGTTAGTTACTTCCGTCAAATAAAAATAAATAAATAAATAATATATCATACTTCTCTTTTTCAATAATAATAATAAAAATAATAATAATGAAGTCTTTATAGCGATTTTCATAGTGGCTATACCTAAATACCAATTTTTAAACACGTAATTAAGAAGAAATTCATTAAGCTAATTGTTGTTATTTTTAATAAGCCATTAAGAAATCAATTTCAAGAGTCTTGATCTGATTCAGAATTTTGGACTTTCACTGTTACATTGTACAGTGTAATAATTTTTCCAGATTTAACAAAGTCTAAGACTCTGAATTGGATAATTTCTACCAGTTTCAGATCTCTTTATATTATTCTTTAAATATTTTATTTCCTTAAAGTGTCAATATTTTTGGCACTTTTAAATACTTTAAACGAATGTTAATTATCTTTTCATAACTTTGATATGAGCCGATTCCAAAATTTTATAGCTTTTAACCAATTAATACTCACATGAGAACCATCTAATGACCGAAGCCTGAATAGACATATGCAATGCACGCATTCTCTAGTAGAGGTGCCATATAGGGACCAGCACATGTAGCTACGCAAGTTAAATCTAATTTTCCCTTAAAAATTAATATTTTTAAATTTCAATCATATTTTGTATTTGCCTCCAATAAAATTTTCAATTTACCCCATAAGTTTTGAATAAAATACAAAAAATTAGGACAGAAAATTCATTTTCATCACTAAAACATCAAATAAATAGATTAGATCCAAAATTAGAGAAAAGAATAGGCCGAACTCTTTTAAATGTAGTTGTTAATTTGTTATGCACCCCTTCTAGGCTTCCACGGCAAATTAAAATCCAACCAAAAAGCCAATCCCATAGGGAATTTAAAAGGTAAACTATATTTTCATAAAATTCATAACATTCAAATTTGATAAATTGTCCATATTTTACAAATAAAAAGAAACCCGAAACACAAGCATGGGCTCGCTTTTATACAATTATTGTCTTGTCCCTCTCGAAAAATACCAACAACCAAGTCCTTAGCTGTGCATGAGGCCATAATAATTTTGTCAAATTGTACAATGAATACAAAAAATAACAGCACGAGGATGTAGAAGACTACAAGACCTCGATGTATGATGGTGAAACACATGCCTTTTTTCGTTTCTTACTAACACAAGCATACAAATTTATAATGATCAGACGTTTTTCTCACATATTTCTATTTCTTTTAATCAATATTCCTATTAATAATTTTATTTCATCTCATCATTCTATATATTTGTTATAATTAATTAAAGTTCCTTTTTCCCTTTTTTTTTTTAAGAAAAAGGTAAGAAACTTTCAAAATCAGCCATCCCTCTCAAGAGTAAGATGTGTTCAAAATCATACATCTTGATATTTTGTGAATGGCTAAATAAATCTAAATATATACATAAATGATCCAGTGACTAGTTAGACATGTACTTCCATTTTATTATTGTGTGTGAATAGTATTGAAGTTGTGGATTAATCATACACTAAAACATGGCAATGCTATTTACAATATATAATACGAACAACACCATCCATTAGGTCATTACTCTCTGATCTTCATGATTATTGTATGCCATAAACTAAAAATATCTGAGTTGATAGTTTATAACAATTTCTCGAAATATTATAAATCACTTATGTCAATTTAGGGTAACTTTGAAATTTAAGTGGTGTGATTTTTTTTATAAAAATTCACAATTACTATAAAATATAAGCATTGACACCCAAGTAAAAGTGATGACCGGCTATTTGATAATAATATTTTTTTTTTAAATTGTCAATTTCTCCCTACTAAAATCAATGTATATCACTATCCTTCGAAAACCTCTAATTTCTTTTTTTTTTAAAAGCATTTCACATCCAATTTTACATTGATGGATTAATTATGTCACAAGTGGAGAGTGGGTGCATGCCCATGTAGTCATTAATTTTCTGGAGTAAATTTAGAGTAATTTTAAAAGTAATAACGAAAACATGCCAAATGTAAATTATTGTACATATATTATTAAAATTTATTCCTTTATTTTTTTTAATTAAAAGCTAATTACTCATCCGTATTGTCATTATCTCAAACTTAACCTCAATTTCACAATTGTTACAGAGAAACCCCATATAATTGAACTTAGAAGACTTTTACCATTGCATTAATCATACATAAGCCGAAGCTAGAAAAGTAAATAAACGTTTCGAAGTTGGAACAAAGAGTTGTAAATATCTGAATCCCATCCAAGTGCACCCACAATCCATTACATTTTTCTTTTCCTTCCTGCACAATAATTTTAGACCTAGTTCTTATAATTAAATTACCACCAGGCAAATCATCTGCATCATGCAAAATACTTAAAGAGGCTGTGACTCCAATAATGGAGTAAAATGGCCAAAGTTTTGGGGCACTGTAATCGCCGTCATCATCTAAATTTTATCTCTTTAATTAAGCAGCAGCCACAGTCTCATTATTTTTATGGCTTTCTTCTTTGTTCTTTGATGATGATGAAGCTGCAAATTTCTCTTTTCTCTCATCATGCTTCATCTGCTGCTCTCTGCACTCGAAACTACAAAAAGCTGTGTCCCCCCTGCGCAATAAATAAATAAAACCCCATTAAAATATGCTACCAGCCTCATTAATAAGTCTCGCTGAAAATAAGACGTATTATAATAAACAGAAAGGGCTGCAGATTTCAGAATCATCAAGCTAAGAGCGGAATCACAAATAAACATCCATAGTTTTTATATAGATTTTGAAGCTGAAAAAAAGAATAAAAAAATAAAAGAAATTTTACGTGTTGTGAAGTTCCAGTTCTCTAAACTTTTCTCGAATTACAGGTTACATATTTTAAAAGTTCATCAGCTGGAAAATTTTTCTACAAAAACCTTGACATATATTAACAAACAAATTCGATAAGCTATAACGTTCCAGCATCTATAATATATGCACTGATGAACTAAAGATCTACAAATTTATCAAAGTAAAATCTTTCAGAAAGCAAACAAGAAAATATCTTCAAGATCCCCAAAGCGTCAAGAAAAAAAGAATCGCGTTGATGGAAAAATCTATATTCTTTTCTTGGAAGACTGACGGAAGCAACATACCTGTACATGTAAATATCTTTGCCAGGAGCCAACCGGCGGTTGCAGAGCCCACAAGTTCTCAAAAAATGAGCTGTCTCAATAAGCTCATTAGAGCTCCTACCAATGGTACTTCTCTGCTGCTGCTGATAATTATTTCTAGGCGACACCATGGCCGTAAAAAACCGATGATGATCAGACATAAAGTTATTGTTGTCGTCATAGCCAAAATTCATCATTTGATGATGAGTTGCTGCTGCAGCAGCAGGAGCTGGCTGTTGTTGTTGTTGTTGTTGTTGACGATGATGATGATCAGACGGTCCATCTGATTCCACGTTGGTGGTGTCAACGGTGATACCTGTCATGCTGGTTGTTCTCTTAATCGGAGGCCGTGGCCGCTTTCCTAGCAGCATCCTAAGCTCTTCTCTGTAGTAATAATATAAATATTTTTTTTTTTTGGGCTGGAGAGAGAGAAGAGAGAGAGAGAGAGGAGTGAGAATTATGGAATTGGAAGGTGAGTAGAGAAGATGATGATAATTAAAGAAGATGATGACGGGGAGGAGGGGAGAGTGGGAGAGAATCTTGGCCGTTGCTTGCGGGCACCGGGTTCTATGAACTCCACGTCACGCTTTGTCTTTTTAATTATTATTTTTTTCCTCTTTTTTGTCATTTTTGGAGTGCAGTTTTAACTTTTAATATCGGAGCTTTTAACTTAAGTAAATAGGATACATTAGTAATTTTATACATTAGTAACTATGGGCTTATTAGTGATCGATTATTACCTTAACTGAATAGTTTGACAATTATGCATTTTTAGTTGGCCTCTAGGGCGAATGTCCACATTTAAAAAAAAAAAAAAGGTGGGCTTGCTTGTATTGTAAAATTGAATTCATGTGGTGTAAATGGGTGTATGTAATGGTTAATTTTTTATATTATGATTAATAAGATAAATTTCACCAAATTAATGACATGTCAAGTGTCACAAAATGACAAACAATCAATTAATTCGTAGGTAATAATTTACTTTTTATATCATCATTAATGAAATAATATCATATACTCATAATAAAAGCAAATGAATGATTAGTCACATATCATATCATTTAAGATATAAATTTTTTATCCCAACTTTATAAACATATCATTACTCATTTGGACAGTATCTAATAAATTGAGAAATTTGACTTATCTCATCATCCCTCTTTCTTAATTAACTCTATTTATTTATAGAATTACCCTTATGCATCACTTCCTTTTTTAGTGCCCCTCATTCAAGTTTCCAAACCTATATAACATAAGGTTTTTTTTTTTTTTTTTTTTTGCCCCCAAAGAGGGGTGCAATACAAAGACTTTCAAATGACCACTCATCTTTATACTGTTATCATCCAAGCATGCATAATTGGGAGTTATGATGAGATTCAGTGAACACAAATAAATTTAAAACTATCAAGTTATTTATTAAAAATTTGGGTTTGAAAATGCCATTAGAAGAACTTGAATAAAAACTGTTCAAAAAAAATAAAAAATAAGGTTAAATTGTGAAAGTAAATGAAGCTAATGGGATAAAATTAAATTGCTTATGAAACATTAGGGTTTATGGTAATTAAAGGGTCAAATATCACTTCTCTTTGCTAATTTCATATCAAAAGCTTATTAGTAAAATCTTGATAAATTAATAGCATTGGGACCATGAAAAAATAATTAATTTAAAAAATATTAAAATATTGATAAATTAATAATTAATCTCTAAAAGTTTCTCTTTTTTTTTTTAAGGAGATATGATCATGTTTATAGTGTGTATTTACCTTGATTTAGTATTTATTATGTTTTATTCAAATAATAGTAGTAATTAGATTATTGTAGATTTTTTTTACATTAAAGATGACATATGGAGTTGGTATCGCACTTGTTATAAAATGATGATGCCGTCCGAAAGTTTTCATTGCATGAAAAGAAAATTAGCAGTGGGATCTAATTTCAAATCAATTTTTATAAGCAGCAAACAAAATAGAGAACGTATATGTAAAACAAAAGTCACGTGACATATCAAATGGATTTAATTTTAAATCAGTTAATTATTAATTTATATAGTAAGTGGGTCTTGTAAGAAATATGTTTTTTTTTGTTTAAATTGAATAGATATATCAAATTATTAAGCTACTATTTTGTAAGATTATCAATTTATCAAGTATTAATTTATCGAGATCCTATTGTATTTTTCCTCATATAAAAGCATTTTTTTTTTAAAGTCATATAAAAGCTTAAATTTGGATAAAATCTTCGCCCTATATTTGCACCTGTTAAGAATTTTTTAAAACTAAGTAAATTAAGAGGGTCCAGCTACTGTACCTATGGGGTTTGGTACCCATTCTTTTGTCTTTTTCAAATCTTTAACGTGAGAGTTGTATAATGATTAGATGTGATTATTGGACCATTAACATTAAAAGCCCTTGTTGTTCATGCAAAATAAGAAAAATCAAAAGTTTTGTAATTATGACATATAAATTCATAATATTTTAAATTTTTTACTCTATTGAACTAGATTTTCAATTAAATGACTTATTCTTACATTTATTAATATCTATTTAAATTAATAAATTTACTTATTAATTAATAAATTAACTAATTTATTATATAGTTAAACTATGTATATTATTTACTAACCATAATTGATGATAAATATTAACATTAAAAGCCCTTGTTGTTCGTGCAAAATAAGAAAAATCAAAAGTTTTATAATTATGACATATAAGTTCATAATATTTTAATTGTTTTTACTCTATTGAACTAGATTTTCAATTAAATGACTTGTTCTTACATTTATTAATATCTATTTAAATTAATAAATTAATTTATTAATTAATAAATTAATTTATTAATTAATAAATTAACTAATTTATTATATAGTTAAACTCAGTATATTATTTACTAACCATAATTGATGATAAAATAAATATGATTTTTTTTAATTTAACATGGCAGCCAATTTTCTTTCACCCATGTGAGTAGGGTTCAAGCCCCATATCTTTTTTTTTTTTTTCAAACAAGAGATTTTATATGTCAAGTAGATGGAATACAGAAAATACTAAAATAAATTTAATTTGATATTCTATGTAGGTAATGTTTTATTATTTTTTAACATAATATTTAATTTACACACTAAGTTATTTAATTATGTAGGAAAAATATTTTAATTTACTAATAATAATAAAGTGTTAGTTTATGAATTTGTAAAATCATTTTTGTTTGTTTAAGCAATGAGTTTTATATTTTTGGTTGAGTTTTTATCCTAAAATAAAAGGAGTAAATTTAATTGTACACTTAAATAAATTTAATTGAGTTTTTGTCCTGAAAATCGTGGCTTCCACAAGCATTAATGTAACTGAAAAATTGTAGATGTGAGACTAATATGTGAAAATTTAAAATTTTTTAATTTTTTTGTTTTTATAATAAATTATAGGTAATTGACCTTAAAAAAGACAAAAAGCAGGTACCAAACTCCTGTTGCAAAGTAGTTTTGCCCAAATTCGGATTAGATGAGGACCATGCTGATTCTTTACATTCTTTAATTTGGAAATAAAAACAAAATCTGCTAGCATTTGGTATGGAAATCTACTGGTTTACGGTTATATAGCTTTAGAATTTTATAAAGTGGAATCTGTACATTATGGCATATAATAATTATCAGATTTTATTATAACTTCAATGATAACATTATAAGTGATGTCTTGCGTTAATTATAACTTCCTTAGTAACAGTGAAAAATTTTAAAGAGAGGAGAGACTGTGAATTTTCATGCATCCGTTTTAATTTTGTAATGGGATCAAGATGTTTGAATTTGTAACTCATCACGCAATCTATCTATGTCACATGTATAAGTCATGCACTGATCACGTTATTTTATCATAATTTCTTGAACAGTGAATAAAGATATATTTATGTGTGCAATAATTTTAGACAGACATTGAAGTACGTCCATTTATTTTGAATTAAAACGAAAATACAAAAAGTATCTACAATGACCTCAATGAATTATTATTCCTTCAACTTCTCTGTCACCATACTGACTTATAACATCATAAAAATTGTGTATGCTTGAATAAAACAAGAGGAACTGCCCAAGGGGTAAATTCTCAATCACTTGGTTGTTTCGGCCAATTTTGGGTTTTTGCAGTCATAAGGTTTTCCTAATTTACTTGGGTGAACAGGGTAAATGGTAAATGCAGTTTCCAAATAAAAAAGATTATGACGCATCGCATCGTGCATCAAATTTTATGCAAAAATGGACTGGACTGTGGTGTGGAGGTGGGACGAGCACACAAAATGAAATAAATGACAGATGCAATGCAGTGTTTGTGTTGATGGGACATTTCACGGTCACGAACCCAACAACATTTGTTCACTTTTGGCGAACGTTTGGCATTTATTCGCACCTATGCTATTGCCCCTATTGCTGATGTTTATATTTCCAAACTCTGAGGGCTCACAGCACAAAAATTAGCTGTGCCAATGCCATCATTTAAAAAGTAAAAATAAAGGCTTACACCTTTATTCAGAGTAGAATTATATATACACATTACACCTAAATATGTTTGTTTCCTTATATATATATATATATATCCAAACTCTGAGGGCTCACAGCACACAAATTAGCTATGCCAATGCCATCATCCAAAAAGTACAAAAAAGGCTTACACCTTTATTCAGAGTAGAGTTATATATACACATGACACCTAAATATGTTTGTTTCATATATATATATATATAATTCTTGGAGAATATTTTTATTTTATTAAAATGAAGATATTATTAAAATATAAAAAATTTTAATTTTAATATGTTAAAAATTATTTTTTATTTATTAGTGGCATTCTCACCTTAAAGTCTTCACTTTATATATATATATATATATATATATAAACACATTGTTAAGTCGTATGATTTAATAAAATTAACATGGATACAATAACAAATTACACGATTTAACAATGTGTTTATATATAAAAAAAATAAAGTTATTCGTATTATAAAAAAATTTATTGTTTTAATACAGACATATTGTTAAATCATACAGATTAATAGAATTAGTTTCGTTTGGAAAGCGTAATAGCTAAATGTTTAGTAATTTTAATTTTTCATTTAATAAATCTAATTTTATGTTATTTCACAACACATCAGTCTTGAATGTGTTCTTACAAGTCTTCAAAAGAAGAAAAAATAATAATAATAAAGAAAGAGTTTTCGCTATTGGGCATTCATTCAATCAGCCTTTTTCTCTATGGACGACTTATGGGTCAAGGCATTGCCTTTTTCAAAGTTTTGCACGATAAACAGAGGTGACCTCAGCAATGAGCAATGATGACTTTGAGGACCTCTTTTCATGCACTATAAAGAAGTAGCTGTAATTCGCTTCTATTCTTTTTGAAGTGATATATTGTTGACGTCGATAAATTTTTTAAAAAATAAATCAAAGCATTTTCTTTTTAATGCTCTATAGGTTTGATATATAAAAGCGATTATGACTTTTGAAGAAGATTTTTGTTTTAATTACTAACATTAAGTCATTAACATACGGAAACTAGATCTTAATTAAATGGTTATACTATATATTACAATTCAATATCATTGTTTGCTTCAAATCATATACGCACAGGTTTTCTCATTTAAAAGAGAGATCCGATGTATTGGCTGGCATGTATTAATTCTCCCTGTTACACGAAATATGGAAGCAAATCATGTTAGTGCTCTTTAAGAAAAGGTGCCGGTAAAAACTCAAACCCAAACCCTAAGGAAGCAAATCGATCACGAACCTCATCATTTCGTTATTGTCATTAAATTTCTTGGATCAAGCCTAATAATGCCAGTCCTCATGCAAATTATATGTACACATGTATGATGTATATTCATTATGTGGACGTACAAATTCTGATAAGATTCAATTAAAATTTGAAAATTATACTAAAGATATGTATGATTTTTCATACGTATCTACAGCAATAATTAGATGTTTCAATTTTGTCATTTTTATCAGCTTTTGATAAAGTTTAAGATTTCAAGTGATTAGGAAATGAAAACTATTAGATTAAATGGATTATTGTGAATTTGTAAGTTGTACCAAAATTGAAATTATTAATTAATCGTCATGCTAAATTCTTAATTTATGAAAATACTCAATCTTGTGATATATAGTTATGTTTTCTGTATCTCGTGAGAAAAATGTTAAAATAATTATGTCTTACATTTATTCAATCCTCCATCCCCTGATCACCAATTATCTGTTCAAATAAGATATGTTTTGACGAAGAACCGAATAATTGTGATAAAAACTAAGTTTTATAATTCTCCATGAGAGG
The DNA here is from genome assembly GCA_030449925.1 of Citropsis articulata. Taxonomy (NCBI): domain Eukaryota; kingdom Viridiplantae; phylum Streptophyta; class Magnoliopsida; order Sapindales; family Rutaceae; genus Citropsis; species Citropsis articulata. The sequence continues at coordinate 1,262,232 of JASUUH010000108.1, read as the reverse complement.
TGGAAGAATATATATGAATAAACAAGTTTTGTTAACATCTCCATTGGAGCCTGGAGGCTTTGCATTATTTGATCAAAATAATTGAATTTGAATTAATAAGCAATATTAAAAAAAAAAAATTAATAAAGCACCCTCAAATGTTTTCTTTTCTTCTTTCAACATAAAAAAATGAATTGAAAAGAGACAGAATAAACAGTTTACCTGCTCTGTCTACGTCAATGACTCATTCTCTACAATATATATGCATATAATCCAAATAATTTGTTTATTTTGATGATAGTTATCATATAGATCCTAATGTTTGTGAAATTTGAACAAGATACTCAAATACAGTGGTCCTATGTACACTTATAAAGTTCGGAGTTTACTCGGATTTATTTGATGAATATGCGACCCTTAATGCAAGTCACTAAATGAGAATAAAATGGTAAATAAATAAGCATTTTACAAATAAAAAATTTTAATATAAGCGTAAAAATATCATTATTTGTTTATTGAAATCATAGTAACATACGGTATCTTAATATCTGAGTCTCAATTTAAGTCATAATGCTATGTGTCTCTCATCTATCAGATGATGAATTTCATAATTTATAAAATTATTTGACTATCATCTACTGAATTGATGCTAAATTAATTGGAACTGAAATCTTAAGATGTCTGGCATTACTCTTAAAATAACTATTATACTTATCTGTTTTAAATATATTCATTTGAAATTGAGATATTATTTGCTATTCGTTGGCACTACTACTATGAAATAAAATCATTACTGTAAAAATAAAAGGATAGGCAGCAGGCATTATTGAACTTTCCACTATTATTGCGCTTTCAAATTTAAACAAAAGCAGAATAATTATAAGCATAAGTTTTAATGATACCAATCACATTAGGTGAGCAATTTTGTCAAGGATTGATGATATATCTCTATATAATATAAACATACCATTCGAGGATCTTGTTATAATTTTAGTAAAATTCTCGGACCTAATTGAAAAAAATACTTTCTTCAAGTTTATTTTTAATTTCATTCATCAATTATTTGGTGCATGGACTTTATATCAATTATTGGGGCCCCAATGGGTCCAAGACTCATGGTTTCTTTCTGATAAAGAGCCAAATGTATTAAAAAGCAAAAATCAACGTCAAAGAAGCAACAATTAGTAACCAAAACATCCAATCAAGCTATGGGTTGTCACCAGTTTATATGTCCCACCGCCATCACGCACAAAGTTCACAATGTCCAAGTGGTAACTTCTGGCACGTCATTTTTAACCTTTCTTCTTTATTATAATATAAAGTAATTACTTGTCTTCGATAACTTTTTTTTCTTTATGATTTTTATATGATTTAACTTTTGCAACTTCATTATCATCACTCATCACTAATCTTGTTATTAAGTTGGTTAATTATCTTTATCGACATCCTTCTCAAGCGTAGTTCCGCCATAGAAATTGAATTCAATACATCAATTCATAATATCTAAAATGTAATATGAGAGCTATAGATTAGTTTTAAATTACCATGACTTTAATCTTTGGACTCTTAGTTATAAGCTTAAACTTCTTACTTATATATAAATGTCATTGGATATGATATTAGACTTTTTGGTTTAGTAGTATATTATGGTGTTTGAATTTTAGAAACAAATGGGTTGCATTTAGAAATTTTAATATCCAATCATATAATCAAAACTCAAAAAGCTTTTGGTAAGTCACCTGTAGTGAAACTTAATACGTAGAATACACTCTCTAAGTCTCTATCCAGTTTAGGCGTGGGTAAGATTTTTTAAATGTAATGCCTCTAATTAATTTGATATTCATAATCAAACCAACAAGTACCATAAGCTTTTGGTATGTTCTACAAGGATACCATCAGAACTACGAAACTTTACGCAACGTGCAACAAATTTTGCACTAAAAATCGTAAAAAATGTGGTACCTGTTGTGACCATATCTTAATGAAAAAATCATACCCTTATGAAGAATATTTCAAGAGAATATTTTATATCGGATGATCGGGGAACACCCAGTAAATACATAGGATGTATTTTAATTTACTTTTCAATCTCTTTTATAATTTTTTCCTTTCTTTTCAAAAAGAATGTACGGAAAGAATGTATGTATATCAAAATATTATTGAATAGGTATACATATATATCATATGGTACGTCTAAGGTCGATTGAAGACAATATTTGGCCTTAGGCAAAAAATTCAAATAAAAATTATTTAATTAAAATTTATTATGCTTTAGGCGTGACATTGTCTATAAGCTATAGCTTATGGCTAAGCTCTTAGACAATGTTCTAATTATTATAATTTAGAAAAGTATAATTAATCCTTTTCATAAAAAAAAGAAAAAGAAAAGTATAATTAATAGTTATTAGATAAGAATATATACGTAAATAACTGTCAATCATACACTATTGTAAATTCAAATGTGACTAAAAATTATTAGAAGCACAAAAATGATTAGCACTTAATTGAAATTTAATAAGATTTTATTTTAGTTATAGTTTGAAGAAATAATAAATTCCGTATAGGAGATGTCTTTAGAAAGAGTTGTTACCAGAAAGAAAATTAACTTCCAAGTTACAAATTAGGAAATAAATAAGTACTACCTTTAGAATATTGATGGGCCTTTAACATATATTTACAAAGAATTTTGTTCGGCTTATAGTAAGAAAGAAAATAAAACTTGTTCCTGAAAATTTTGTTTTTAAAACATAAATATTTATGTCAAAAAAGTTAACAAATCCCAAATTGGGGCCTTAATTTCTGGTGGGCCCTAACAATTGCCTAACTTGTCTAAGGTTGAGCCACTATTGGGTGCACCCATCCTGTAGTTTTCTCTTTAACCATAAATGCTCCCAACAAAAAAGGCACCAAAAATTGTTTTTTTTTTTTTATATACTATATATTTAATAATACAATAATTGTTGAATTACAAACACTTTTGTACAAATCATTGTGTACATGTGGCATGAAGAGATTTATTAAAAAATGATAATAATTATTTTTTTAACTAACAAAGTAAATTTCTATTGTAACATAAGTCTTGTAATTTTAATATATTAACGGGTCTAACTATAATGTAAATATGTACTATACCATAGTTATTTTCTGCATTGGATCCAGCTAGGGCGAGGACAATGGCTGAATCCAATGGTTGCACTTACGCTATAATTTTCTCCTAAATTAATAGTTTATTCATAAAGTTACACGTTCTTTTCTAAACTTTTGCCTCTAAAAATTTATCCTTATGACCTTTGCCTTCTAATTTATCAATTCTAGCTCCACAGTGTCTTCCCGAACTAAAAATCCACTTTGTTTTATGGAGATTACATGTTAGTCACTAGTTGTTTGTTATCCGTCACAAAATTTTTTGTTACATATTAAAATTTTCTTTTCGAAATGTTTGCAAATTTTTGCTCTGTTACAAAAAATGTAAGGAAAAATTATGACAGTAATAGCATTCAACAAATCGTAAGATAAAATTTAAGATACAGGTGGAGAGATTCAAGAAAGATATGGTAAGCATGGACAAATAAGAAAGCTCTTCAAGATGATGATTTTAAAGTGTCTACAAGGACAAATGAGCAGTAGTGGCCAAATAATGTGCATTAATGTCTTTACTCTGCACAAGGATGGGCACAAGCCAACATATGCAAACAAAGTGTATGGCTGTAGAGCAAGAGCAAGAGAATCCATTAATGTTTGAGGTGTAATAATTGATGTTTCCTACCAATGGGAAAAGAGATAGACAAAAAAAATGGGGCAATGATAGCTGCCAAAGAAAGGTTTTTAATTTGTGCACTCATCAAGCACATCATTGGGAGCCCGAAAAGGAGTTCTCGACACCAATTATAGCTTTCAATTACTTCTTCATCTGGCTTGCTGTACTGAAATGTAATTTCATTCAGGGAAAAGGACCATGATAAAGGTGCCCAATAAAAAGGATCAATGAAGTTTGAAAATGCATGAATGTCGATAATGGCACTAAATTACTTGGCAAAATAGAATAACTTGGCGGTCATAATCAAGGTGTTAATGATGCTGAGTTTTATGTTTCGGTGAATCATGGTTTCGTAAGGCAGTTTCAGGTGACTTCATGCCTAACTAATCATGATAAACAATGGCTTGCAGCTTCAAAAGTGTATCATAAGTTAGCATTTGTTTGCTTAATCAAATTGTAGATTTGGCAATATTGTCCTGTCACATCCTACTTTCTGTATGTCTAGAATTCCCTACAGATGTTTTATCCGTGAGGGTGAATCACAAATGTCTGAAGGCCAAAGCAAACAATATCAACAAAGTTGAAGCCTTTTGCAACCTCAGTGCTTTTCCCAAGTCCCATCCCACCCCCATGAACATGCATTGCATAGCTCTTGCACTTGAGCCAAACAAGCAGTTTATCCTATCTTCTTTTTCAGTATCATGCATCTCACAAAAAACACAGCATAGCAAGAATTGACCACAGCATCAAAATTTTGTACAACTCAGGTAAAAAATGAGACATCTCAGTTACAAACAATGGGTACACAACAATGCTCAAGGAAGAACTCACATAAGGTACAGCTTATTAGAAAGATGAGAGAACAAATCTAAGTGTATTAGTCAGTGCCAGTAGCCACCAGGAACTCACCCTCGCATACTAAATCATCTCCAACATATGCCTTTCCTTCCATTTTTGCTATTCCAAACCGCTTTTGCAGCTTAACTAGTGTCATCCTCATAACCAGAGTATCTCCTGTGATCACAGCTTCCAAAACCTCAATTTGCTTCACTTTCTCAATTCCAGCAAAGAAGCAGTTGTCATGGGAGCCTCCTACTTCTGGTTGCAGCATAAGCAAGCCTCCTACCTGGGCCATTGCCTAAATCAAGCAACCATATTGGTTAGTAATTACCAGAACGTAAATTAGTATATTTAGCGTAAGCACAGAAGAGTCAGAAGTGCCCATAGAACTTAAAAGTAGCAATTAAAATTCTGGAGATAGTATAGCAGGTATTTTTGAAAACCAGTTTTTAGTGGCATACTTGTACTCTAATCAAAGCAGTTTTGCCTACTTTTTAAGGTTAGTAATGAGAGAAAGACTCACAAGAAAAGGCATTCAAGGGCAAAACACTAGGCAACATTAGCATCCAACTTTTGCTACAATGCTAAAGCATGAATTACATACCTTTATGGTCATTGTGCGCATGTTTTTCAATGCACGCTCAATTTCTACACGTTATGATTAAGGTTAAAAGGTGAAATGAATTACTTAATTAGCCGCTAGCTAGAAAAGTACTTTGGAAATGATGGTCGGGAGAAGCTTGCAGAACCAGGCATCATTCTGAAGCAGGCACAACAAAAAGAAACCAAAGGATCTAGACAACTTTTCCACATAAAACAGTACAATGAAGGAGGTAGCTAATGAAGTACCTAATAGGATCATACAATAGTAAAAGGATCATATGACAAATTCAATTGAAACCATTCTAGTCTAATTTTGGATTATTTAGAAGATATCTTGAAAGAAAATTACAAAATACTTGAACTGAAATATAAATAAAATCAGCACAATGAATCTGGAGTTGATAATCACTCTCTTTCCATCGTAAATGGAGTAGGGAGGTAGGACACACTGGGCTGGCATTCACTAACATGTCGGTGCTTTTGCATTTTTTGTTTGTATCTAGATTAATGTAGGAAAAGGGATTGAACGCTAGGAGCATCCAACTAATATGCATCAAATCTCATCCTTTTCCCTTACTGACAGAACCCACCAACCACACCCAGATTGACACGCTTCAACATGTTTCTTATCAAGCTAATTTGACAGAAGTTGATCCTACATCCACCCGTGATAGGGTTCAGCGAAAATTGGATTTGCATACACTAAATAGCCTGAACAATGTACTACTGCAATTTGTATTAAAAACTATCTGTCTGTAGAATTTCAAGTGAAATAGCAGAAAACTGAATATGGGTGCAAGGGGATATAAAACCTAAATAGAAACGCATCCCCTGGGGATTCTGATGAACATCTCCCTCGATCGGAAGGTTATCGGCTTTCAGCGTTAGTGAATACAAGTTTATGAACTGTGAAGAGGTCTTGAGTAAAAATCATACCCTTCATTAAGATTGTGTTCATTTTTTATTTTTTGATGCAAATTTTTTCAGAATCATGCAGAAGGACCTCTCCAAAATCGAAACCACTTACTAAATGCCTTTTCTATTTTGTGTTTTATTTGCCAACTTAAGAGCAGTCAAAATTTCTCAATTATCTAGCTAATTTTGATATTTTTAGGAATGGCTCAATTACTCTGATCACTAGAACCCAAACCATAGCAATCAGAAAAATATCAGCTCAAGAAGTTTAAAGTCATCCCGAAAATCTTCTAGTGTAAGAACTCCACAGCCCTTAATTGCCTTTCGCATTATGAGTTTCAATAGTGCACACACACAGATACACAGAAGTATGCAGGCAGATGCACACATATACATATGTGCTGGGAGCAGGCAAGCAGACACAACCAAGAACACTTTTCTGGCTTCTTCTTACCTTTCTAATTCAGTGAATCCATTCTATTTATAGGAAGCAAAAGGATGAACGGGTTGAAAATTGTGTACAAAGCCAAAAGCTCTACTAACCTAAAACTAGATTTCACCGTGTGAAGATCGTAAATAGAGAGGATTCTTGAGGCTTCTGTACAAGAGAAAGAAATGCCACAAGAAGTTTTTGGGCAGGGATGTTCTGGGGGTTGCTGCTGCTCGCTTGAAATTCCACCAAAAATGGTCAAATCTCTTTAACATGTATAGAAAATCTAGAGCCTTTCCACTCCCACTTCTGGAAAATCGACTCAGACTGCAGTCTCATGACCCAACTACTTTAGTACAGCTTGATAAGTCCTGTTTTTGTTTTTGCTACTTTCCATACCGGTCAACAAGCCAATATTTTAATTGAATTATAGAACATCCGGAACCTATGAGCCAATTACATAAGACCTTCGCAAATCTCTCTCACTCCCCTAAGGCCTTCAACTAGCATCCTCACTGCCATACCGGTCAACTCTTTAAGATGTTTGATCCCATCCTCTCCCTTGCTTCCAACTCTTAACATATATTGATAAAAAAAAAAAAAAGGTTTTCCTTATTCCATCCTTCTTAAAAAACCTTCTTAAACAAGTCCTTTACTGAATGCCAAAAGTTGTGCCTCAAACATAGGCCATGGCTACTCTGATCAAATTTCCCCCTCTCTTGATGGGCATCTCCGAGTGACAAAACACTCCAAAGCACTTCCATCTCATCCATCTATTTACAATCTTACCTAATTTTAAAAAATCATGTATATAATCAACTAAACCCACACAATCGGGAGATTAACCAAGAGACACATATAACATCAAAAACTTGAAATTTTCATCATCCACAATTTTTCTCCTACTGTTCAATGATAAAATTAAATTAGTTAAATGGCAAAGAAAGCATGACAAAAATGCAGGAAATCAAGCACATTATTACCGCAATCATAAGCACGCCAGGCACGATAGGCCTCTCCGGAAAATGCCGAGGAAAAAAAATTATCATTTAAAGTCACATTCTTTATAGCCACAGCTGACACCCCTGCATTGTTCTCTGTCAAATAACAGAAACGGAAACCTACGCAATTAAAAACCCATTTTTTTTCAAAAGGGAATAAAAAAAGGGGGCCAAAGTTGAACATTATAACAATTGAATCACCTGTAGGGCAAGATTCCACGTATTTGATTAATATCCATGATTGTAGGATAAGCTGGGAACCCTGCACACGAAACAAATGAAATAACAAAAGGGTTTTAGTGTTACCAAGTGCTTTCAAAAGCAAACCATTTCTCTTTATTTGAAACAAAAGCAAAAATGGGTTCGGAGAAAATGTGCTTACTAGTTTCAATGGGGCTGATTTTGTCAGGGTCGTTTGGTTCATTGAAAGAACTAAAAATATGAGTGAGTTGCGTTTGCGAGTGTAATGAAGAGAGAGTGGAGGAAGAGAGTGTGAGAGCTTTTTGGGGGGACTCAGCCTCTGAAGAGTGAGAGATGAAAGCGAGTTGGTGGCAGCAATTGCCACTTTTTTTTAAAAAATTATTATTATCTATCTGAAGCAGAAGTTGAAGCAGCAAGTGCGCAAGTGCATTGAGCCAATTGAGACATTACTTTTTACGATTGCATAGTGCTCGCTTATGCGGGATTCAGTCCAGTTTGACGCGGAAAAACGGATTTGTAAAATTGAAGATGAAAAAAGGGGGCATTCCGAGAATCGAACTCGGGACCTCTCGCACCCAAAGCGAGAATCATACCACTAGACCAAATGCCCGGTGAAATTCTTTGGTTAGATTTTATACATATATCTGTTATTTTCAAATTTTCTAATAACATTCAGTATTAACAATTCACTGTGTGCATGCGGGGACTCTAGAGCTTTATATAATTGTTTTCAATCATCCACCTAAGGCTCCAGTGATTTAAATGACATTTATAAGCCCAATATGCCCATCCAAATGTGGCACGCCCATAAACATCTAGTTGAGCCTCTGCAAATCTTTGGTAATCTCGCTTTGATGCTCCTTCTGCTTCCCATTCACAACTCCATTCCCCTGCAAAAACATGCCCACTAGCTTAATTAGAGACCCTTTATTTCGATATGATACGCAAACAAACTCTGGTCAAGTAGCTTGTCACGGTTCTCCTTCTTAGCTCGCTGTGCAGCGTGAGATGTAACATAAATGACGCTGACTTACCAACAAAACTTAGAGGGCCATCGGGTGTTGTGACATTCCTGAGATCAGAAGATCTTTGTCTATAGATGTAATCAATGTTCTGTTGCACAGACATCTTGTTAAAATTATCCCAGAAGAGGTTGTAATAATGCACATCAATCACTACGCGGCTAAGGCTGCTTGCAAATGAGAGCAGCTCACTCCATTCTCCTCCCAATCGATTGGAAAGAATCACATAAGCACTTGAGCTGTATTTCCGCACAGTATCATAACCCGCCTTGTAATATCTTTTCAGACTGTCTAATTTAAGATCAGGCGCCTTAGGCTCATTCATCAACTCAATTGCCACTAGACTTGGGTGATCAGCGTACCTGCATGGAATAAGAATGTAATTGGTATTGCATTCAATTCTAATAAATTTTGGGGGACATTTTTTAAGCATGTTAAGAAAATATATACAGAACACTATAGATTTCCTCTTTTATATGGGTGTCCAGCATTTTGCAAAATGGAAACTTGAGCAATACATTATTGTTTTACAGCAATGAAACAACAATGCCGTACAGAACGTACCAAAGCAACTATTTATCGCTCTAATTTGTATTTTATAAAGTGCAGATGTATGCAGTTATGAAATTTCAGGTGCCTAGTTAACCGGAACAGTTAGTTAAAATTCTTATATATATGTTTTATATGTTACAATTTCAGGAGAATTTGTATAGGATGCTAAGAAATTATATCGCTCCAATCCGTATTTGGTAAAACGTAAATAGTTGAACCTGAAAGTTTAAGGAAAATAATAATAACCTTGATGCAAGGAAGTCTATGATAGCCACAGTTTCCTGGATGTCAGAATCACTCCATTCCTGAAATCCATCTCTAGATCCGCTGTGAGGAGAGCCATTTTGTGAGACTCTAAGCGCATGCAAATCCACAATCACCTTCATCCCATATTTCCTTCATTGATATGCAAAGAAATAATTAACATTAACACTTTAATAATGAATAATTTACTTATATATTTGTTTATAATTGCGGTTGATTTAATAAACACTCACTGTGCCCATCTGAAAGCATTGTCCAAGGCTTGTAAAGAGCCCCCAACAAAAGGTGTTGGAGGCTTTGGATCATAGGCTATCCACCACCCAACTGGTATTCTCACAGCATTGAGACCATTCTGTGACATGAATTTGAAATCATCCTCAGTGATGTAACTTTTCCAATGATCCTGGAAAGAATGTATAGATCATATGAATTATTTTCCTGCTAAATTGCTAGCAGTAATACAAAGAATTGATCAACTCTTACCCGCATGAATTTAGCAGCTTTATCCGGGCCATAGCCATTTGTGATTTGGTACTCACCTTGCATTGTACTAACAATTGTCATATTAAAAACAGATGGATCATTTTCTTCCCAAGTACTTGAGCCTTCATAATCTGCAGTTACTTGCATTTCTGATTTTGCCTAAGTATAATGCAAGAACAAATTAATGATGTAATTTACCAGAATTTGATCTTCAAGTTGTGTTTATAGTTGTTAAGTGTACCTGAAGAAAATACCCATTTGATGCTCTGAAACGAACTCGATGTGGCTCACCATTTTTCCTAGTAATCTGAAATGCCTCTGGAAATTTTTCTGAAACTGCTACTAGCATGTTTCCCTGATTTTCTAATCCAATAAATTGCTTATTACTCAATCTGAAATTATAAAATGTTTCATTGATCCTCCACAACTGTGTGATAAAAATCAAAGGAATATTAGTAAGATACAAACAAGCAGTAGCAAATATTATGCCTATTGCAAATATTATCGTCTGTTCTAGCAACATTCACCAAATGGTGTGTGATTACGAAAACTATTTTTGGCTTATCGGACCAACCCTGAAAGTTTGCCAGCTAGAGGCTGAACTGGAATTATGATTGGCCATCAAGATTGTTTCACTTCCATTTTCTGCAGTGAGATACTTTTTCAGTTTTGTTGATATTAACTGCACTTGAGTTCCATCCTGCCAACAAAAATCAAATCCAGTTAATAACTTTGAAAAACTTTTAACGAATTGAAAACCAAAATAAACTCGAACATCAATGAAGCTTATAGTACCAAAAGATCATTGTTTTTAATTCCATTAAACATATCAGGCTTCATCCATCCTTCTGTCACAAGCCAATTACCTAAGCTAGCAGCTTTAAGTGGCAAATTAACAGAATTGGGAGATGCAAGTGAACAAAAAAGAACCCATGAGAGGTGAAATGAGAAGAGAATCGGCATCGAAAAATAGAAATTCATCTTTAGTTTCCCGTGTTGGAAAATGAAAACGAGTATTTCTATCTATATATAGATGACATAGCCACCGAACTAACAGGGTTCGCATTCAAGAATGACTTCACAAAACAGAAATGGACCGAGTTTACAGGAAAACTTTTCAAAGGGTTAAAATAATTTTGTTCTTCTTCAAATGTCACATCAAATTTTTTTTCTCTTAAAGGTCTATCTAATTGGCAATATTGTAAGCTATTAAATTTAGGCAATGTTGCTTAGTGTGTGAATATAAACTTAATGCATGCTCGTAATGTTATGATCTTTAGGGAAGTTATGCATGTGAATAAAATTATAGCACCCGAAAATTTGACACTTGTCGGGGAAAGTATCGCCTTCTTAGATCTTGTCATGTTGCCTGCATACCCTCCATATTCAGGACCTGTCTATGGTGCAGACTCTGCAACTAACATCTCCCACCATCCTACCATCCGATTTTCTATTGTTTAATTTCTCACTCCACATCTAACAACATCCAACGACTGATGCTGCAGTCTGTAACTTACAGATTCTGTGAGCTAGCAAAGTCCCCATATTCAATTAATTTGAGACTTGGAATAAATATCATATTAAGTCAAAGTTGTCATTTTTCACTTTCTTCTTGAAAAAGAAAATGGTGTGTTGCATGAGAATCTTTTTTTTCTTTAGTAATTAGATTCTAGTTGTGTTGGTTATATCAAGGTTTATATTTTATTAATCTTAAAAAAGGATTGTAACAGTAAACACTTATTATGCGGGGAATATTAAAATAAAAAATCATTATCTGCATTGTCAGTGTTGTTCTTGTTGCTTAGCTTTAATTTTTCAGTCTTTTTAATTAACTCATTAAAGCTGTTTCTTGCTCTAACACTTCAAAGATTATGAGCAAACTATTTTTTTTTTAATCTTTAAAATAAGTTGATTCATTAAATGTACTTACTGTACCAAAGTGAAAGCATTCTTTAAGGCTTGCAAGGATCCCCCAATAAAAGGCTTAGACAATGCTCTGCGATGAGATTATTTGACGACGTGAGCTTGAAATTTTGATCGGTGATGTAAGTGTAATATATGCACTTTAATTTCCTCAATTAAGTGTAGTATTTAATTTTTTTCCTTCGACATTAATTTTAAATTTATTGGGCTTGTTACAAATTTTTACAGTGAAGTTGATGTGACTTGATTTTTCCGACATCATGGGGGATGGTTGTTAAATGTTGCATGTTTATTAAATATATTGTGTTTAGATTATTTTAAATTTTGTCATGACATTAAATCGAGGCAAATCGAATGTGATTAGGGGTCATGTTTGGAAACCTGAGACCTTGACCCATTCGTAACTCCTATTTCCGACCACCTCACTGACCGATCCAACTATTGATTTGAAGCTTGAGAGACGAGCAACGCATCCGTGCCTTCCTCGTCGTCGGAAAATGGCTAGAATGCCTTGTGTTTAGCTCGAAAAGATTGCGGCTCAACCCGTTTTTGTTGTGGTCAATTTCGCCAGATTTAGGCCGCGCGATCACTTGCATCTTGATCCTCAAATCATCCTCAACGTTTTCTGACCAATTCCACCATCTAAAACTGCCGTTTTGGCAGCGATCAACTGACGGAAAGCTCGCGGCTTGGAAAGCTTGATCTGCCTTTGTCGTTGTCACGGGACGTCACTTCCGATGACATTGGACTTATTGAAGTCAGAACTATCATACCTGAGCTTGCCGTCGTCGTTGACTGAAGTACGGTCACCGTTGACCGGTAAGGGTAATTCGGTAATTTCATAAGACTTTGGGATAAACTTATAATTTTAAAAGCAGTGGATAATTTAGTAATTTCATATTAGTGCAGTGAGGTAATTTGAGATTTCGGGAGTAATTCAGTAATTTATGTTGTTAAGGGTATTTTGGTAATTTTACACTCCGAGGGTCATTTCGTAATTTCTGATATTATGGTTATTTTTGTGATCTGAATTGAGAGCAGCTTAGTAATTTAGGATTTGAGGATAATTTGGTAAATATTGACATCGAGGGCATTTCGATAATTTTGGCATACAGGGGTATTTCGGTAATTTTATGTATACAGGAATAGTTTATTACAGATAAATATTTGTTTCAAGATTTATTGCGTAAAATTGATTGTATTTCTCATTTACGAAAAATGATTATGTCGTTTTCTTGAATTAAAAAGATCCAGGAACGTGAATCAACCCGCAAACGTTGATGATACCGAGTTCGAACATCGTTACTATGAGTGAAATATACAAAGCTTATTTTGATAATATATTCTAATTTTACGATACAGTACAACATGTTTTGATAAATGAATATTTAATACTTTGATCTAATGATTTTCTAGAAAATGGATTTTTATTTACGTGTTGATATTTATTACTGTTAAGAATGAGTTGGATTAATTATTTTATTATTGTTTCTGAGTAAATGCATAATAATAGAATTGAGTGGATTTGAGATATGTTAAATAAAAAGGAAATCAAATTTCAGATGTGATTATATGTTTAAGTACATGTGTATAAGAGGCGATCGATGCGAATATACATAGAAGCTTTGACTCGTGTGTTTGAGCGTTTTGCTTTTAAAGGCTTATGCATATAATATGATAGTTGCAGAAATACAGATATTGAGATACAGATGAGACGGATGATACAAGTGTGATATCAGCTTTTGGGGCCCATCTGAGTACACACAGAGGCTTTGGGCCATGTGCTTGGGTACTTTGTCCTTTGGGAACCAGTTTATGCATGCAAGATATGATGAGATATGAGATGGTATTTCTCTGTCTATCCGTTGTAGCTCCAGGACATGATGGTATCCTAATTGCGCGTTCGTCAAGGTCCGGATATGATAAGATATGAGATAGCACTTTCTTGTCTATCCATGTAGCTCCAAGGCATGAAGTTTCTCTAATTGTCCGTCCGTGGAGGTCAGGATATGATGGGATTATTCCTCTGAGTACTTGTTTAGTGATTGTTTTTGGTATTTAGTATTCGATATTATAAGTGTTACGATTTCATTGATTTTATGCATATTTATGTAATATTGTTATTTCAGTGCATGATTTGAATTAAATAAGTTCATATAACTTCTTATGATATTTTGATGAAATTGATTTGGGAAAGATTAAATCATTTTTAAATAAATTTATTTTTTTCAAAAACTACTATCCACTCATTGAGTTTTATACTCACCTAGTTTTGATTATATTTTTCCCCCACAAGAGATTTACAGGTACGTCAGTCGACCTAACAATGTTAGTTAGATTTGATATTCTAGCCACATGATGATGCTAAGAATCGTATATATTTTTTTAAGATATTTTAAATTGTATAATTTATTACATATTTATGATTAAGAATATTTTATTATATTTGATATTATAATATTTGTATGATATTTGGTATGTTGATTAAGGAAATTGGTTGTGGGTGTTGGTTGTATTTGAAAATATTTTGAGAGTGTTAATTTTTATAATTTACTGATTTCGGTATATTATATTTATAAGAGAGGCTCTGTTAAAATTTTGACGAAATCGTTATTAGTTAGATTATTTTCTACTCGATTATTCATTTGAATAGACTCGCCTTAGGGGATTAGAAGCTGGTCGTTTCAACAAGTGTTCCAATTAGGGGTGGGCAATTGTCGGTTCGGTTCGGTTCAGGTCCCGAACCGAACAAATCGATTCTTAAGAATATGAGCCGAATCGGCCGATTTAAAAGCAAACCAAATATTTTCGGTTCGATTTAAATTGATTCGGTCAGTTCGGTTTGGTTAAAAAATTTATTAAAAATTTATTAAATTTGTTAAATTCGGTTCGATTCGGTTCTTAAATATTTAGGGTTAGGAATTTAAGAGAGAAATTTATTTTTTAGTTAATACATTTTTAATTAAATATATTATAATAAAATCAAATCGAATCGATTGGTTTTTCGGTTCGGTTCGGTTTTAAACCGAACCGAATAAAAACCAATCGGTTCACTAATTTTAGAACCATTCGGTTTTTACTCATTGAACCGAACCAAACCGAACCAAATTTTTTCGGTTCGGTTCGGTTCGGCAAAAACCGAACCGTTTGCCCACCCCTAGTTCCAATGATCCCAAAAGTAACAGATTCCTATCGGTTACGTGGCTAACTTGTCACAAATAATATCAAATCATGGCCTTGGGAAGTCAAAAATTAAGTTAAACATATCTGGATTGTAAAATTTAAGACAGCTTTTAGCTTTTACACTTTGCGTATCTCAGGATACCTTAAATCCACAGTTATTTATAATTAAAACAGAAACTGGTGATCATGATTAGACTCTAAACTAGCTTTATGTATTCGTTTTCGATCATCCATTTGAGACTCCAGTGGTTCGCCTCACATTTATGAGCCCAATATGCCCATCCAAATGTTGCTCGCCCATACACGTCAAGTTGAGCATTTGCAAATCTCTGGTAGTCTTGCTTTGATGCCTCCTTTACATTCCATTCACATGTCCATTCCCCTACAAAATTAAGCCACAAGTTTTATTCCCTGATTCTGATTTGAGTGTATCTTTAGCATATAAGTGCAAATGTAAGTGACTTACCAACAAAAGTTAGAGGGCCATTAGAAGTAGTGATGGCTCCGAGATCAGAAGCTCGTTGGTTGTTGACATAATCTATGTTCTGTTGCACATTCAAGCCATTGAAATTGTTGCTGAACAGATTGTAGTAGTGCACATCAATGACTACGCGACTAAGGCCACTTGCAAATGAGAGTAGCTCCTTGTGATCAGCCGGTCCCAGACGATTGGACATGACCACATAAGCAGTTGAAGTGTATTTCCTCACAGCATCATAACCTGCCTTGTAATAACTTTTCAAAGTGTCTAAAGTGACCCCAGGAGCAAGCGGCTCATTAATCAACTCAATGGCAGCAAGGCCTGGCCTATTAGCATATCTGCTCGGAGTGACAATATGCACAGTAAAGCTTTAATATGTTCATAAACGACACTTAATTTGACTATAAGTTAAGAAAATTAGTATCTTAAATGAACCTTGCAGCCAGAAAGTCAATTACGGCGACAGTATCTGCTATATTAGAATCTCCCCATTCCTGGAATCCATCTCTTGTCGCGCTGTGTTCATTACCATTCTGCGAACCTTGGACAGCGTGCAAATCAACAATCACTTTCATCCCATATTTTCTTCATTTGCATGCAGAGAAAATATATACCCATTAGAAAAACATTTGCCTGCACGATAATTCATAAGCATGATTCAATACTACTCACTCTGCCCAAGTGAAAGCATTGTCTAAGACTTTTGATGAGCCCCCTACAAAAGGCTTTGGTGGCGTTGGATCGTTTGCGATCCACCACCCAACTGGAATTCTCACAGCATTGATACCATTTGATGACAGGAATCTGAAATCTTCATCAGTTATGTAACTGTCCCAATGATCCTACAAAGAATTTATCCACAGAATCAGTTACTTTCACTCACAATAATAATTATCATCTTTATATTTCAAATTGAATTCCTACCTGTAAAACTTGAGGAGCTTTATCAGGGCCAAAGCCATTTGTGATTTGGTATTCACCTCGTAAAGTACTCACAATATTCAGCTTAAACACAGATGGATCACTATCATCCCAACTTGAGCTCCCATAATCAGCCGTCAATCTTGTCTCTGAAATGGCCTAATCACATTGGAAAAACTAATAAATCAAGCATCTGTTTTTCAAACACTTAAGATTCATGTACATGCAAGTTAAGTACCTGGATAAACATCCCATTTGATGCGCTGAGTCGAACTCGACTAGAATCGCCATCTTTCCTCACAATCTGAAATGTCTCGGAGTAACCAGCTGTATTCGAAACTGCTACTAGACCATTTCCTTGGCCTTGATTCTCCAGTCCAAGAAACTGCTTATTGTTCACTCTGAAATTGTAAAATGTCTCATTGACCCTCCACAACTGATCAGTAATCAAAATCAAAGAAAATTATTGTCGACAAGTAACAATTTAACCACAGTGCTTTCACAATTAAGCAGAAGCACAACAATTGCGCACAATTTCATAAGTTAAGCAGAAGCACCAACCCTGAAAGTTTCCCAGCCAGAAGCTGATGTCCTGTTGGCTACAACAATAGTGCCACCTCCACTTTCAGCAGCAAGATACTTCTGAAACTTTGTTGACATGAGCTGAACTTGAGTTCCATCCTGCCATAAATCAAAAGCAAGCAGTATTTAGTACATTGGCAAGTATTCAAGCAACAGTGCTGACACACGGACTAAAGAAGCTGTGAACAAAATGAAGGCAGTGTTCATAATTGGTGTGAAATTACCAGAAGATCCTTGTTAGGAATACCATCAAAGCGAGAAGGTTTCATCCATCCTTCAGTGACAAGCCAGTTTCCAAGATTCACAGCTCTGAGTGGCAATTTGATGTCGGCATTTTGTGCCACCGACAGAGAGATGACACATGAGAAGAGAAAGAGTGACGAAACAACGTTAGCGTATGAATCGTAAGCCATTATTTTCACTTGCTGAAAAATGATTTCGAGTAAGGTTTATAATTTATAAAGAATTTTAAGTGGACGTCAACCAAAGTCTTCACATGAAATGGACCAAATTGCCTCCGGTGAGATTTAGGTTGACAGCACTATTGTAATAAGATTTTTATTGGATTCAGTATTTTAATAAATAAATAAATAAATAGATAAGAGCCTAATTTATCACAATTTATAAAATAATATTTTATTTTCAATTGACTTCAAGTTTCAACAACATTTCCTCAAATGCAAGACTCAGTGAATTTATGTAAATTTAACTCCTGCACGAGGAATTTTTTACACGATAAATCTCTTATGATTACATATTACATTATCAGTTAACCTAAAAACTTTAAAAGGTTCAAGTCCCATGGGTTTTTCACGGGGTTCAATTCTTCTCTATAACTTGTAAGAGTATGGATAGAGGCATAGAGCAGATTAACCATGAAGTCTATTTGTCTAATCTGTGATAACATTATTTTCTTAATCACGAAACTCACGAATGAACATCTTTGTCAATTAAGGTCTGGCCGGTTGATGATTATAATAATTACTTTAGGAAATACATTGCATGAAAGCAAATTAGGTTGGTTGAAGAGCTACTATCATACAGCTGTCACAATTTATTACAGATTTTTTTTTTTTCAACCTAAAACTCATCTATTATAGAGGAATAATGGTAGCGTCCTTTTCTCACTTTATTTTTTTTTAAACTGTCGTTTTCTCACTTTAATTTGCTTGTAAATTAAGCGAATCTCACTCACCGCTGCCATTCAGGTGCTTGTATTTTAATCGCGTCAACATATCTTTGACAAACTCAAGAGATTTGAGGAAAGTAACGCATGTGAACCAAATATGCTGTTAGGAAACGGTATGCCTCTCCTTTTTCTTTTTCTTTTTTAATTCAAGATTTTCTAAGATTTTTTTTCAAAAAGATTTTTATTTTAAGAAACAAGTAATTTTTTTATTGGGACTTAATTTATTTAAAGAGAAATATAAGAAATAATCACTATATATATATATATATATATATATATATAGCAATATTAGGTTTGTTTATTTGTAGAAATAATCACTATTTTCTTGTTGGGTGCCTGTGGTTTTTTTTTTTTTTTTTTCTATATAAAAGTTTTTCATATAAATTCTTACATTATATGATTGGTTTTATTCTTCACATATTATTTATTTATTATTTCTTTAATATTCTGCATGTAAGATATTGGGTGAGATTAAAATTTCCTAACTTATATTGATAGCAAATTAATATGATTTATTTTCCATTTTTTTTTTTAATGTCAGGGCATTGACTATGTCACTAATTTTTAAATTTTCTTTTCCAGAATTCACAGTTAAGAATGTCCCCACTTAAGCATTTAAGTGAAAGTTACCAGAATGGTCTTGATTCTGCAAAAATGGCACTGACGTTGGGTTAATGCAAGGTTGGTTAGTGATAAAAGTAAATGAAATATACAATCTAATAAGTTATGCGACAATATCAGGAGAGGTAATTAAGCGATAATTAAATTTATTTTTTTTTCATAACCATTGAGTAAAAAAATAAGGGCGAATTTCTGTGGAAACAAAGGATGTGAAACTTTCCTTGAAAATAAATGTACGCAGAAGTAGTGCAGGAATTTTTGCCGTTGCATTGACAAAAAGTAATTGAATTTTATTGGTCAATTTACCTATTTCAGGGGACACTGTAATAAATCTTCATGAGAAGCTTCCGTGACCATACATGATGGCAGGAAGAAAAATGGGGCCTGATAGACCATAGAGAATTCATCACCTTTCGTCATTTTTTCCCATCCACCAATCTCCTCCTCTTTAATTCCATTGACTAGAAATCAACATACGGCTTGCAAGTCTTCACCAGCAACATAGAAAAAGAAATTCAATATTAGCATTCAAAGATCGTGTTTGAGAAAGTCTGAAGAGTTCCTTCTGGAAGAAGATATTTAAGTATGCAACTGATATTATTTCCTTGAATATCCCCCATCACGAATATATTATAAAGGGCAACTGTCTGACCATCCCACGATCAGAAGGATAATTGACTCAGAGCACCCATTACTTGCGATTCTACTAAAGCCAAGCCGGTGGAGGCCTAGAAAATTTTCGAATAAGCTGAGAGCCACATGGTGATAATCTTAAACTTAATTCCAACTCAGTGCAAACCATTAGTTGTAGTTCCATGCTCATCTAAGACCAACGTGTCATTTTGAAGAATTCATGCTTCCCCAACATCTCAGTGATCTAATTGCAGAAGCAAACCGACAATGTTCAACATGTCATCTCGATACTTTAATAAGTCACGCACTAAACACGTGACATAAATCAATATTAACAAGACTGAAACGATGATATATTGTGCCATTTTAGTCTCACTTAAGATGAAGCATGAGTGGCGCGTGAGCTGGTTATTGCAATAGTTGGCTTTTGGCGGGAATTGCACCTAGAAGCTATCCAAAACCAGAAATAGGATATATGTTGCTTTTGGTACATTCTTAAAAAGAGGTTAGGTGAACGATCAGAGTGAGTGTGAGAAGAATAGCTTGTTTCTTGTGTTCTTTGTATTCACATGATGATCTTTGTAGAACTTTGAGCTTGATTTAGTGAAAGCATAAGCCATCTTTCTCAAGTGGATGTAGGCACTGTGATTTGGTGCCCAACCACTATAATCCCTTTGTTCTTTTGATTTGTTTGTTTCTATTTTGCTTTTGATCTCCAATAAAGATCAATTCTAGGTTGAGTGTATGTCATTTGATTAATTTTAGGTTAGAGATATATCTAAGCGAGGTTGAATTGATTGCCAAAGGAATTCAATTCATAACAAATTATTGTTAGAACCTTGTTCTCTGTTTTCTAGATTCAAGAGATGGCAACTAAGATCCATTTGGAGAAGTTTATAGGTCAAAATGACTTCAATATGTGGAAGATTAAAACAGAGGCTCTCTTGATTACCCAGGGTCTGGGAGATGCTATTAAACTAGTCACTAAAGCAAAAGGAAATGAAGCTTCACCTTCAATAGCTCTTAAATAGGATGTTGAGATTAATAAAAAGGCAAGAAGTATAATCATTCTTAGCCTTGATGGCTTAGTGTTGTGAAAATTTTAATATACTCGTAAGTGCACGAATCTAGAGATAGAATAGTGGTAATGAGGTCGAACCCACATGGATTGTTATAAATTGAAAAGTCTAATTTAAATCTAAAATTAATATTAATCCTAACCTAGTTGAGCAAATTGAATTTTTAAAGGAAATAAAACTAATTAAAATAAGAATATATTTAAAGCAAATGAGAATTCAATAAAACAAAGATTACCAAGGTTTCAGAATCCACCACTATTCAACTAGTAATTATCTAATTATTAATTAATTCCTAATTTTAGAGTGACAACTCGAAATCAATTTATGTCATCTCATGGATATAACAATTAAGCCCAAATAAAATTAATCTTGTGTAGGTTCTTTTTCTGCTTAATAGTATGACATCTAAGAATCCCATGTAAACATATTGAATAACAAAGAGTCAAAGTTTTCATAAGCACTCTATGTAAACAATTTAATGAAAAACATAGAATCAACAATAATCATGTATAAATTTCATAGATCCAAGCATAGATTTAATCAAATATTAATCCTAACAACCAACAATGCATGACAGAATTGGTGAAAAGATTTAACAACATCCAATTAATCATATGAAACAAAAACCATAAACATTAAAACACACATATAGGAAATTAATAAAAAGATAATTATTTCATTGAATAGGGTATCATCCTTAACCTCAATATAAAAAATTTAGTTAAACATACTTGAATTGATAATGATAAAAGAAATAAAACCAGCCATGGAGAAGCCGAATTATTGCAGTCGGTTTCGTCTCTTCTGGCTCCTGCGTCTCCCTCCTTTGGTGGCCTCTCTCAAAAGCCGAAAGCTCACTTATATATTTTTCAATGTGGGCCACCGACCTTTTAATTCTAAAGCCAAAAGGCTTAGTCTTTTTAATTGTTTGCTTCACCCACGTGCCCTCTTTTTAGAATTGCATTAGGATTTTTTTCATGAAAACTATGTGTGGGTCCCTTAAAATTGCTTTCCAACACTTTATCTCCTTTGTCTTAATGTGCACAAGGAATGAAATTGTTCACTTCGGTTTCCTTGGCTTGAATCCTAATTGTTCCCAAAAATCAATTAATCTTTAATGCTTCCAAAATTGAATTGCTTCATGCCCTTTTTATCCATAATCTCTAATTAATTTCCTATAAAATAAAATAATTCAATTAAATAAAAATAACTAGCAATTAAATAATTAAGGGTAACATATGTATATAAATTACTCCCACCAAATATCCCCAAACTTAAATTTTGCTAGTCCTTGAACAAAACAAAAAAAAATAAAAATAAAAAATGAAAACAATAAAACAAAAAAGTAAATCTATTAATACTTTCATGAGGTAATCAGCGATTCGTTTAAGCGTGTCACAATAATGGCTAAGCGGCTAGGCGGCGCAGTGGATGAGTTATTATTGTCTCGTGAGGGCTTGATTGATGTCTGCTTAAACAGTGATTTTTACAGAATAAAATGAATCAAAATCTTTAAATAACACATGAAAATAGCCTTAAAGATTGCATAAATTATATAGCTCAAAGAAAATTTTAAATATTGGCAAAGTTTTAACTTTAATTCAATAGTCAATCTCATCTCTCTTTTGATTCTTGTTGCGTGTGTGTGAAATCAATTCAATCAAATTCATTCCCAAAATCTTCAACATCAACAGCCTTCGCCTCAAACAAAGAAAAGCGCAGGTCAAACTAATCTTATTATCTTGATCTCTAATTTTTTTTTCTTTTCCACATGCTTTTATGTGCATTTTCTTTTGATTTTTGTTTTAGCACATGCACTTGATGTTTTTTTTTTCTTTCTTTTTTTTTTTTTTTTTTTAACCAAAGTCAGGAGCTTTCACTCTACCCCTTAAGGTAGCCTTCTTCTCATGGTAGATTATCCTCTACATACTGGTGGTACATAAGCCCAAATTACTCAAGGATAGCTTCACTCTTAAGGGTTATAGGTAGTTATTTCTGACTCTGATGCCTGTGTATACTTTTTTTTTTGTAGAGATAAGAATCAAGACAAACAGTTATTTACTCTATTTAAAATTCTCAACTCAGGCTGTGTCAATCTCATATTTCAAGTCAAAATCATGAAAGAACTGATATTAGTGTTCAAAGAATCTCAATCAAGAGGGACTAACACAAGAATCAAGTATAAGCTAAGACAATATTCAACCATTTCCAAGAACTATATGCATTGTCAATCAAGTTCTTATCATTGGCTTTTCACATAAAAACAAACAAAAAACATAATTGTTTTTTGAATTTTTGAATTTTTTTTATTTTCATTTTTTGGTTTTTTTTTTAATAACAAACAAAGCACACATAATTCCCCACCCCCAAACTTATTCGGAACATTGTCCTCAATGTTTCATAAATAAAAGATATGCATACAAAAAGATAAAAAAAAATATATATATATAAATAATAAAAGAAAAGTTGGAGAGAACACACCTGAATGGGCGGGGAAGTTAAAAAGAAAATGACAACAAAAAAGAAAAAGTTAGAAGAAATATAAATTAAAAAAGAAAAATAAATAAAATCCTACTAAACTAACTAATTAATACAAACAACAAATCAACCAGGACCAATAAGAATTTGGTGAAAATCAAAGCAATTATATAGAAAATGACAAAAAAATAATTGACTAAGCACTGGAGTATTTTATCTATAAAAGGACGGTGGTAATGAAACTCTTCAATATCGCACTGCTTTGATCTCTTCTGTTCCAAGTTTACCTGAGAGTTATCTGAAGTAGTATAAAAATCTAACAATTTAAGCACTTTAAATCTTACTACCTTTTTCACGCCAGACTGTGACCTATGTTGCATTTCTTGAGGAAGTAGCTCCAACTTGAATAGTTCAATTTTCTCTTCAGCAGGAAGTGGCTCAATCTTTTCTTTCCACTTAATTGGATCTATGATAAGAGTCGAATCAAGTAAAGCATTAACTTCTTCAATACCACTGTCAAACATCAACAAAGAAATCAGAGTCAATTGTGCATGGTGTTAATGGATTGTCACAGTGGTTAGAAATAAATGAGTCATCAATTGATGCTTCTATCATATCTACTTCAACGACTTCATCATCGTCTTGTGCCTGCTTGGGAACATTAAAAATATTTAATTCCATGGTCATGTTACTAAAAGACAATTGCATGTTTCCAGTCCTGCAACTAATATGAGCATCAGCTGTAGCTAAGAAAGGACGGCCTAGAATAACTGGGGTGTGTTTCTTAGGATCCTGTACATGCTGAGTATCAATAACAATAAAATCAACTGGATAATAAAATTTGTCAATCTGTATCAACACATCTTCTATAATACCACGAGGAATTTTCATTGACTTATCAGCAAGTTGCAAAATAATGGAAGTTGACTTTAATTCATATAGTCCAAGCTGCATGTAAACAGAATAAGACAAAAGATTAACACTAGCGCCTAAATCTAGTAACGCCTTATCAAATAATTAGTTCCCTATAACACATGAGATAGTAGGAGAACCAGGGTCCTTAAATTTTGGTGTCATTTTACATTGAAGTAAATTGCTAGTTTGCTCAGTTAAAAATGCCTTTTTGGTGACATGCAGATTTCTCTTTTTAGTGCATAAATCTTTCAAAAACTTGGCATAGGAAGGAACTTGCTTAATAGCATCAAGTAAAGTGATGTTTATACTTACCTGCTTGAAGATTTCCATAATCTCACCTGTTGAAGTCCCTTTCTTTACCTTTGCTAACCTTTGAGGAAAAGAAGCCTTAGGAATGTAAGCTGGTGGGCCACTTTCTTCTGGATCATTTGGTGATGAATCTTGTGATGGAACTGGATCTGAAGAAGTAGGCTCAGATGTCTTCCTTGTTTGAACCTCCACCTTGTTGTCAAATAATTTTCTTCTTCTCAAAGTCATAATAGACTTTGCTTCTTCATGCTGATGGCTTGAACTCGAACTAACTTTGTGCACTCCTTTGGGATTAGGAACTGGTTGACTAGGGAATTTTCATTTTTCTCTCTCAGCTACAGTAGTTGCTAATTGACCTAATTGATGTTCAAGCTTTAGAATAGCTTGAGTGTTCGACTGAAAGGCTCGTTGGGTTGACTGAATGAAACTTTGAAGTGTATCCTCTAAAGAAGGTTTTCTTTGTTAGGGTGCAACAAATTGAGACATAGATTGTTGGGTAGGAGGATATGTTGGGTTAGAAGGGACAAATTGTTGATTGGGCATGCTAAATTTTTGTCCTATTTGGTTTGAAACATGTTGATTTTATTTCCAAGAAAAATTAGGGTGATTCCTCCAATTAGGATTATATGTAGATGAATATGGACTATTGGAGGTTTTCTCATATGATTGTAAGGCATGTACTTGCTCAGAATAAGCCTCTTGATAAGCTGATAATGATGGACAATTCTGCGCTGTATGAGACAAGTTAGAACAAATAGCACAAATCTCATTAGCTACACTAGGATGATGATTCATGGATTGGTTTATAACTAAGGCATCCACTTTCCTAAAAAGAGTAACTAGAGTGGCCTTCACATCAAAATCATCCTTAACTTCATATAGACCTTTCCTAGAAACTTGAGATGACTTCTCTCTTTGATTTGAAAAATCTCACTGTTGAGAATTCTCAGAAAGTGAATTAAAGAAATCTCATGCAGCCCCTTCATGTAAGTTCAAAAATCTCCCACCATTCATAGACTCTACCATATGACGATTTGACATGGTTAAACCATTATAAAAGCATTGTATAAGTCTCCATTTCTCAAAACCATGGTGGGGACACTTAAGAAGTAAGTCATTGAATCTTTTCCAACACTCATAAAATTGCTCACCCTCTCTTTGATAGAAAGCACTTATCTCTCTCCTAAGGGTATTTGTTTTGGACATAGGGAAAAACTTGGCGAGGAACTTATTACTCAATTCATCCCATGTAGCAATGGACCCAGCAGGAAGTGAGTTCAACCAAGCTTTTGCTTTGTCTTTTAATGAAAAAGGAAACATACGAAGTCTAATTGACTCATCATTAAAATTTTGAAAACAGAATGTAGAGCATATGTCAAGAAATTCCTTAATGTGCAAATATGGATCCTCTCTCTCTAACCCATGTAAAGATGATAAAAGTTGAATGACAGAGGGCTTAAGTTCAAAATGTGTTGCTGTAGTTTGTGGCAACACAATACAAGATGGTTGGTTGGCTGCAAGTGGTGAAAAATATTCTCTAAGGGTTTTCTCTCCTTGCACTGGTGGTAGTACTGACAATAATCTATTTGGGTCATCTATCATTTGAGAAGAACTAGCTTGACTACTATCAATTTTTGAATCTCTTTTGACCAAACGATTTGTTGAATCACGTTCCCAAACACTCATAAACTAACTAGACAAGGAAAGAAAGAAAAATAAAATAAAATATAATTCAATAAAATAAACCAACAATAATAAAAATAAACAGAATTTAAAAATAAAAGAAATAAAACAACCAAACAATGAATTTAAAGACAAATAAATTTTTTTGTCTTTTTTTTTAATAAAAAAAATAAAAGACAACCTAAATTATAACTAGTGGAAAAATTAAATCAACCTAGATTAACTGACTTTCTGGTTGTTGTGAAAATTTTAATATCTTTCATGACGAATCTGAGATAGAATAATAGTAGCAATTGAGCCCATAAATTGAAAAGTCTAATTTAAATCTAAAATAAATATTAATCCTAACCTAGTTGAGCAAATTGAATTTTTAAAGGAAATAAAATTAATTAAAATAAGAATATATTTAAAGCAAATGAGAATTCAATAAAACAAAGATTATCAAGGTTTCAGAATCCACCACTATTCAACTAGTAATTATCTAATTACTAATTAATTCCTAATTTTAGAGTGACAACTCGAAATCAATTTATGTCATCTCATGGATATAACAATTAAGCCCAAATAAAATTAATTAATCTTTTTAGGTTAATAGTATGACATCTAAGAATCCCATATAAACATATTGAATAACAAAGAGCCAAAGTTTTTCTAAGCACTCTATGTAAACAATTTAATGAAAAACATAGAATAAAAAATAATCATGTATAAATTTCATAGATCCAAGCATAGATTTAATCAAATATTAATCCGAACAACCAACAATGCATGACAGAATTGGTGAAAAGATTTAAAAACATCCAATTAATCATGTGAAACAAAAACCATAAACATTAAAATACACATATAGGAAATTAATAAAAAGATAATTATTTCATTGAATAGGGTATCATCCTTAACCTCAATATAAAAAATTTAGTTAAACATACTTGAATTGATAATGATAAAAGAAATAAAACCAGCCATGGAGAAGCCGAATTATTGCAGTCGGTTTCGTCTCTTCTGGCTGCTGCGTCTCCCTCCTCTGGTGGCCTCTCTCAAAAGCCGAAAGCTCACTTATATATTCTTCAACGTGGGCCACCGACCTTTTAATTCTAAAGCCAAAAGGCTTAGCCTTTTTAATTGTTTGCTTCACCCACGTGTCCACTTTTTAGAATTGCATTAGGATTTCTTTCATGAAAGCTATGTGCGGGTCCCTTGAAATTGCTTTCCAACTCTTTATCTCCCTTTGTCTTCATGTGCACAAGGAATGAAATTGTTCACTTCGGTTTCCTTGGCTTGAATCCTAATTGTTCCCAAAAATCAATTAATCTTTAATGCTTCCGAAATTGAATTGCTCCATGCCCTTTTTATCCATAATCTCCAATTAATTCCCTATAAAATAAAACAATTCAATTAAATAAAAATAATAAATAAAAATAACTAGCAATTAAATAATTAAGGGTAAAATATGTATATAAATTACGACCATCACTTAGTGATAAGGTAAGCTGCCAAGGAAAAGACTGTTGTAAGTTTATGGGCTAAATTGAAGCAACTATGTATGACAAAATCCCTGGTCAACAAACTTTATATCAAGAAGAAAATATTCTTATTAAATATGCTTGAAGGGTCTTCTCTTGATGAGCATATTAATGAATTCAACAAGGTATATGATGATTTGGATACAATTGATGGAGGATTGAGTGATGAAAGTAAAATACTCTTGTCGATCAGCTCTTTACCTAAATCATATAGACATTTTGTGAATGCCTTGTTATATGGAAGACAAATTCTTTCTTTAGAAGAGGTTAAGTCTGCTCTTAGAACCAAGAAATTGAAGGATAGGCAAGATAACAAAGAAGATGAATCCAGTAAGGGTTTAATGGCCAGAGGCAGACAAAAAAAAAAGGATTTTAAAGAAAAAAAGTGGTCAAATTCAAAGCAGAAGCCCTTAAAATGTTTCCAATGCCATAAGGAGAGACATCTTAAAAGAGATTGCCTTAAGAGGATGTCTAAACCCAAAGAATCTAAAGATAAGATTGGACATGCAGCTATAGCCATAGAAGAAATTAGTAAGGAGACTACTAGATTACTTATAGCCTCAAAGGAGAAACTTCAAAATCAGTATCTTGACTCGAGTTGCATATTTCATATGTGTCTAAATAGAAATTACTTTACATCATACCAACCATATGATGGGATATGGTGTTAATCGGTAATAATTGAACACGTAAAGTAATAGGTATTGGAATATTAAGCTTAAAAATGTCTGATGGTGTCGCGAGAGATCTAACACAGGTGAGATATGTTCTTAAGTTAAAAAAGAACTTAATCTTTATTAGGATGTTAGATCAACCAGGTTGCACTATTAAGGCTGAAAAGAAAACATTGAAGATTATCAAAGGTTGAATGGTGATAACAACAGATAGAAGAATAAATGATTTTTTTGTGTTAGATGGACAAGCAACTGTTGGTAAAGTAGGGGTAATTGACTATAGTGAAGACAAGGCTAACCTTTGGCATTTGAGGTAGGTGCATACGAGTGAGAAGGGTTTAAAAGAGCCTTAAAAGCAGGGAGCATTTGATAAAGATAAATTGGGGTTTTTGGGATTATGTGAAGATTGTACTATAGGAAAAACTTCCAGGTTAAAGTTCGAAATTGTAATTCATACTACCAAAGATAAGCTTGGATATATATACTTTGATTTATGAGGGCCTGCATCAGTCACATCTCTAAGTGGTTATAAGTATTTTTTGTCCTTTATTGATGATCTCTCAAGAATAGTTTGGGTCTATGCACCTAAGAGCAAAAATGAGGTGCTTGAAAGGTTCAAAGTCTGGAAAACTCTAGTTGAAACTCAAACAAGTTTGAAGGTTAAGGTTTTAAGGACAGACAATGGGTTTGAATATTGTAATAAGCAGTTTGAAGATTTTTGTGAAAAGAATGGTGTTTTAAGGTATAAAACAATAACATACTCTCTTAGTAGAATGGTTTTACTAAGAGAATAAATAGAACCCTAATAGAGAAAGTAAGACGTATGTTGCTGTACTCAAGGTTGCTAAAGACTCTCTGGCAGAAGTTTTGAACATTCCATGTTATCTAATAAATAGCACCTCTTTAATGAAAATAGGATGTAAAACTCTAATGGAATTGTGATTGAGGTTGTTGTCTTCTAAAATTGAGAATTTTTGTTATTTGACATATGCTCATGTTAAACAAGGCAAGTTGGAGCCTAAAGCTTTGAAATGAAGGTTTCTAGGATACCTTAATAGAGTTAAAAGTTGTAGGTTGTGGTGTTTTGACTTAAAACCACCAAAATGTATCGTAAATAGAAATGTGACCTTTAATGAGATAGAAATATCGTAGCAAACCAAAGATTTTACGCAACATGAACTGAAAACTAAAAGCTAAACCAGAGAAAATTCAGTTTAAGGTAGAGCCTTATGAACCTAAGAAGATTGAAGCAGAAATAGGAAATAGAAGATGAATCAAATGTTCATGGAGAATTTAAAATAACAGAAAGTGAAGGGGATACTTATCAATTGGTAAGGGACAGAAAAGAGGAGAGTTATAAGACACCTAGACGATATACAACAGTAAATCTGGTTGCTTATGCATTAATAGCTGCTCATGAGATAAATAATGAAGAACTTAGGACTTACGAGGAAACTACCACCAGCAAGTATAAGCTATAATGAAAAAAAGGCTATGATGAGGAGATTGATTCTCTAATAAGGAATAAAACTTTGAGACTAATAAGAAAACTTGAGAAAAGGAAGATAGTTAGCTACAAATAGATCTTTAATGTAACACCCCAAATTTAATATGTGCGTAGCACACAATGAAGGATGTTACTTATAAATCAAAATCCTTACTAAAAAATCTCAAATTGAAATACTTCAAATTTTTAATCAACTAAAACCACAAATCTATATGTCTAACACTAAATAATCTCTCCCGAAAACATATATATAACAAAAGTCTCATAACTCCCCGATTACAAGTTCATAAAATAAAATAAACTTAAAAGAAACATGAGTTTATTCTTTCTCTTATTCAACTACAAAAAGGAAACCAATCACTAAGTCCAAAATAACTTAGGATCATCACTTGATCTAAACTTATAGTTTAATTGTGTACCTTACTGGTCATGTATGCTTAATACTACTTAATTTAACCGACTTAATTATATTTAACAATGTAACTTTACAAATTAAAACATGAACATTTCAGTAATTTTCTTGAAACCCTATAATCCACCATATCATATACTCAACCCTAACAATATTGCACATACATATTATGTGTCTCTCAGGGGCTGTGTGAGAATCGAATGCAAAGAAAGGAACAACTTAAATCTGAAATGGTTAATCAACGACGAGATAGACTCAATAGGAACATACAACATTCATGCAGACATCATCGTTTCTATATGTATAAAGTGTGTGTGTGTGTGTAACCACTCGGCCTTTGGCCGAGTGGTCAGGGCTGCTGCCCTCCAACTTAGAGGGCAGCAGTTCGAAATCCCATAAACGCATTGTAGGGACATGTCCTTCCTCAATTATATTGAATGAAAGCAGTCTTCTCTCTTACCCATGAGTGAGTGGAGCAGACATTCCTCAAATATTAGTGAGGGTTAAAAAATTTGAGTAGAGCTCCATTAGCATTAATGTTGTAATATGAGTTGTAATTTGAGGAATAGTTTCATGTAATAAAAAAAAAATGTGTGTAGAGCCAGCAACAACGATTTTGTATCTCTCTTTTGAAATCAGGTTGCTACAAAAGACAAAAGCTGATATATTTAAATAACATTAACAACCAGATTTTTTAATTAAAGTCTCAATTATTCTAATTTTTTAACTGGAGAACATATACGACGACTTTTACTCTGAAATTAATTAGTAATATAATACCAAGTTTGATTAAAAAGAGAAAATTTTGAAGTTTATTGAACTAAAATAATGATTATGCAGAAAGACGAATTTTAAATTAGAGTTAATTATTAATATTTGCCATAATAATACAAGCAAAATGCTGGAAATTAAAGGCGAAAAATAGGAAAAGCAAAGCACGGTAATTCTGAAGTGGAAGGCTCTTTTCCCGGAACTTCTGAGTGAAAAACAGTTTGACAATGACGTTGACCATTGCCGTCATCTTCACTACACATTATTTATTTATTTATTTTTTTTTTGAATTCTTCACTACACATTATTAGCTCTTGAATAAGGGCTAAAAAATCTAACTACATATATCCGCTTGAGATAAGCGTAAACATATGAACATATCTTCAGTCGCAGCTGGCTTAAGGAAGATAAGTACCTTTTCGCTGATTGAAGTGATGAGAGCCTCGGGCGTGGGCATAGACATCATGTCCGCCATGTCAATCTTGACAGAATAATGATTCCCAGGAACAACGACAGCCTGTTCGATTTTGCACAAAAGATCGTTATGGCCTTCCGAATTGGGACACCACCATTCTTTATTGTACGAAGCATCTGAGTAGGTAAAATTTAACCACGGATTTGGATTGAACAATATAATTACCGCAGTTCAGGTTCTACTTCTTCGCATTCCCAAGGAATATCACCTTTCAAAAGCATGGTGATGATGCACGTTGCTGATTGATTGCAGGCTGGTACGTAATAACAAGCTTATTATTTATACTTGCCAGTGAATAAAAGATTCCTTATTATTAAGGACTTAAAAATGTGGAGCAAATCCTAATTAAACAAGGGAAAAAAAAGGAAGTCTTAAAAAAAAAAAAAAAAGGAACTCTACCTATGACCCTACTGGTCCTATTGTTAGAAAATTAAACTTTCTCCCAAAATCACTCTAAGTAATTTATCAAGCAATAAATTAATAGAAAAATTAAATGAAAATAATATCAATCCCACAACACAAGATTTATTTGGAAAACTACCGTCGAAGAAAAGCAGTGAGTTGTCAAAAGCAATGAGAGAAAAATTATTATTTATGTGAAAAATTATTCTGTGCTCTCAAAATAATTTCTCATCCAAATACGAATACAAAAACATTTCTACAAATGAAGAAAAATAAACTGAGGATTGAATGCAAAATAAAAGAAAACGCTCCTCTATTTATATGCATCCAATTGCTACTATGCATAAAAAAAAAAAAAATTTCTTTACGCGGCCCACTTCTTTTTTTTCTTCCTCTTTTTCTTCTTTTTCTTCTTCTTCTTTTGTTTCTTTCTTGGTCTAAGAAGTAATAGTTGGCACCACCATCTAGAAGGCCAGCGCCAGCTTGCCTAACTTTCACATTCTTCCATTTTGAGATTTGATTATGAGCCGTCGATCTCTCATAATCCTTATCTCTTATATAGTCATAATTCTCAACATAGAAATTATCATATTTCACTAAAAGTATCTGGCTTAGAATTAATTACCAATTCTAAGAATTTTACGTTAACGTATCGAAATATCCTCTTGAAATTTATGGTGCAACTTGGTATTGGCTTTCGGAAGTTAAATCGACCATCGACATAAATTCCACCCACACCTGCGTAAATGTCAACCATACCTTGTGTGCAAATCTTGTGGACCATTGCAATGACGCATCACTGGTACTAGCGATACCATGAGGATGTCGTCATTCGTTTCTGATGGATCGTGATCTCAAGAGATGATGAGACTACTCTTAGCAATCTTATCGTATTTGATCTGGAGCCACTTGCGATCCTCTCCATTTCTCTTTTGACAATCTCTTTTAAATGCGATTATCCACTTTGACTCCTTTTTCTTAGAATTATTTTCTTCCAATTCCCATTGCCAAGGACATCTGTTGTTTCAGTACTTTCACTATTCAGTCTTCTCTCTTCTGAGAGTAAAGTACTAGTAACTTCTTCAAGATCTACTGTCTCTTTTCTATACATCAAAGTAGGTAACATGTGTTTGTAGGAAGTTGGAACTGACTACAGCAACCTAAGCGCCTTGTCCTCATCTTCAATTTTGACCCCAATGGCTTCTAGTTCTGACACAATACCATTGAGAACACTGAGGTGATCAGAAATTTTTGTGCCTTCAGCCATTCGCAATGTGTGAAATCACTCCTTCAGGTACAATTGATTTGATATGCTCTTTGTCTGATACAACTTTTCTAGCTTCTCCCAAAGTTCTTTTGCTGTAGGGATATTTCCTACATTTGCAAGAATATTCTTTGCCAGACACAGTCGTATAGCACTTGTAGCTGTATCATCCAACTCTTCCCAATCTTCATCGCTTATAGTAGCTTTTCTAGAGCCACTACTGGAAGCAGGGGATGGCTTCCCCTTCAATGCCTTGCGTAACCCAGATTGAATCAACACATCTTTGACTTGAATTTACCACAAGCCAAAGTTGATTTTTCCATCGAATTTTTCTATTTCAAATTTCACCGGACTTAAAATTTTCAATCCTGACATATTTGCTTTGCAGATCAGCCTTTACTCTTCACTACAGACTATTTGAATTGGTTCCCACAACTTCACGTGAGCGGCGATTATCGTGAGCGATCTGATATCGTGAGCGGTGTCCGCACCAAAGCGCAACCAATTGCTCTGATGCCACTGTTAAAAAATTGAGCTTTCTCCCAAGATCACTCTAAGCAATTTGTCAAGCAACAAATCAATAGAAAAATTAAATTAAAATAATATCAATCCCACAACATAAGATTTACGTGGAAAGCTCCAAATTCGGAGAAAACCCACGGTCGTTATCAAAAGACAACCAGAGAAAAATTATTCATTATGTAGAAAATTATTACAACCACACTCTCAAAATAATTTCTCTCACTCAAGCCCCAAATACACCCAAAGAAACACTCTCTAAATGAAGAAAAATAAACTAAGGATTGGATGCCAAATAAAAGAAAACGCTCCTCTATTTATAGGCATTCAATTGCTACTGTGCATAAAAATATTTAATTGTTTTTTTTTCTTTACGCATCCCGCTTCTTTTTTCTTCACATGCATCTTTTTTTTCTTCCTCTCTTTCTTCTTTTTCTTTTTCTTCTTTTATTTCTTTCTTGGTCTAAGAAGCAATAGTTGGCACCACCATCTAGAAGGCCGGTGCCAGCTTGCCAAACTTTCACACCTATATCAATTCTCACGCTCTGCCTTTGCTTTCAAATTTCAATCTGCCAAAATGAAGCAGCTCCCTGAAATTGTTTATTTTATGGGTTAATTTGGGCTTATTTCCCTTCGAAAGTGATAATCTTTTAATTACCCTTTTTACACTTGAAAACATTAAGTTACCCCAAAAGTCATTCTCTCTCTATTATTTTTAACGGACAAGAGAGTAAAATAGTATTTGTGCATTCTCCTAATAGTCAGTTAACAGAAAAAGGTCAAATCTCTATGTAAGTTAATTTTCATGGGTCCAAATCTTTCTAAATTTTTCAAAATACACATAAATATTTTAAATATTTATAGTATGCACCCAAATATTCTAAAAAATTTCATTTTGCGCCCAAATATTTTAATTCATGAAATTTTGATGAACTTTGTTATTTGAATTACATGTCACCAGATTATGTTTTATCAAGTAAGACATGTCGTATAAACTGTACGCATCGCAAATTCTGTAGGTCTTGTCATCCATTGTTTGATATAAGATGACTTGTCGTCTATTTTTTTCCCTGAGTACGTCATGTCAGCTTTGTATTAGTGACATAAATGGCATATCGTTAATATTCTCAATAGGTAAAACTGTCTAGTGTTAATTACTTTTTCCAATTTGATTACAGTTTGAATTTATTTACTTATTTGAGTTTGGATCCGAGTTCGAATATGATTTTTAATTTTCATCTTCTCAATATTTTAATATTTAATTTTCAATAAAAATCTTCTTTTTATTTCCCTTCTTTTTAAGGATTTAAAATCCTTTAATCAATACGATCATGAGGAAATAGAGTTGGGCTATAGCCATCCCTAAAAAATCCTTTAATTGTTATTAGGGATAAAATTGTAAATGTATAAATGACCGTTTCATAACAGGTTTATAGGGGTGTCAGACGCTCCATCTGGAAAATAATGAACTGGGTCATAAAGATCATATGGTCCATAAAGCGATCAGGTGAAGGTGCGAGATTGGAGGCCCAATCTGATCTTTGCACCAGCCCAACATTGTTTGATACCAATGATTTTGTTTCTTCATTAAACTAATAAAATTGGCTCAAAATAATGGTTCTATATAAACCGAATAGTTTTTAATAAAACTATTAACACGAACAATAAGTTCAAGTTGAATAAAATCGGCATTATAATAAAACAAATTTTATTAACAACAAAAGTATTGGGCGACTTTCTTTATATATAGAAAAGGCAAAAACATTTTTTTAAAACCAAAAAAGTAAGCTCACAACTCATTGCCATCATCTACAACTAAGCTCACAACTCAAATTGTCCCAAGGATTTTTATCCCATCAGCTCGATGATGAATTTCATTATTAATAAAACTTCTTATTATTCTATTTTACGGATGAATACCACTTGAATTGAGTTTGGGACGATATTTGACAAAACAAGTACATAAAACAAAAAATTTAAGCAGAATTTCCTTTTTTGGTACGACACATACCCACATACGGCCTTGAATCAGAGAAATTGAGCAGAAATTGGGCTCTTTAATCAAATGTACATATTCAAAATAAAGGAATGCAATAAAAGCAGTTACAATGCTTCATGATTAATTGTCCGAATGCATATAGATATCTTCAAACTTAAGAATAAAATATTTAAAAATCTACTACAAGGCCTCCCCAAACTATCAGGGGTCATAACTAACAGAAGATGATTTTCTGTGCAGAAGATGAAATTTAATCAAACATTTGGATTCAACACCATCATTGAGTTGGTGTTTATGTGCTGCTTCTTCGCATTTCAATTCCCAATTATAAGCACCTTCAAGAGGCATGCTGATTATATTTCGGTCGTTGTATATAATATGTGTTGTGCATGTGCCTGCAGATACGTCTATTTATATCAATACTATATCATAGCTATTCCTAGGAGCATTAGGATCCAGCTACTACTTATATATTCTACCATTAAAGAAAATAATTAATCCTAATACCACTAGGATTAATTCTTTTCTTTAATTTTTCTCTTCCTACTTCCTAGTAGTAGAAAGAAGATAATTAACTTTAAGACAATATAAAATGATTTACACAATATTATGGATCCTGAGTGCAGATCCTCTTCCTATCTAATATTTCTTAAGAAAATTAGAATCTATTAAATAATTTATTTTAAAAGTTCTTAAATTTTTAGTAAAATCAAATGAAGAATTCATCCACATCCTATAAATAATATGCCTCATTAAAAGTTTAAAACTATTGCTAGTAAAAATCTTACGGGAAAAAAACTAGTGAAGGAAAAAGAATATACTATTCATTTATATATTAAGAAAGTGTAAGCTACTTCATTAAAATCTTACTAAAAAAAACTGATGGGACAAAAAAAAACTAGTGAAAAAAAAAAGTATAATGCATGTAGTAGTCCTCTAAACAATAAGTCTCCTTGTTAAATATGCTTTGCCTCAAAATGACATGGGTGCCTCAAGGATCAATCATAATTTATTGTAATTAATGATGGCCACGGCACGGCCCATCAAACATCGACCCACACAAACTCGTGGGCCAACACAGTACGGCCCACCAATTTTGAGTGGGTAATAAATCGTCTTCTTTTTTGTTGTAAGGCTGGCAGCGGCACGACAGTGTCGATCTTGAAAAAAAATCACCAATTTTTTAATATGTCGTAAAAAGTCTACGCGCTGGCGTGCTTTTTTACGTCTACCAGCTTAATAATAATAACAATTTCATAAATCATATTAATGATTAATGAAAAATAAAATTTCAATTCTAAAATAACAATTACACATAAGTTTATTTAAACTACTAATATTATAATTGCACTTGAACTCTATTGAATGAAAATATAATTTTTAATTTATCATAAAAATATTTTGTTCATAATTTTATTTTTTTGTGCATAAATATGACAAATATTTCATTGACAAATAAAACATATCTCCATTAACTATTAACTAAGTTATGATTTCATAAATGAAATATTAATATCAAAAAAAATTTTATTTATCATTTATAAAATCATGATATTTATTTATTCATTTAATAAACTATAAACATAAAAAATTAGAATATTTATTTAAATAGGACTTAAATTAATTTTTAAAAGCCTATGCTAAAAAAATATATTAAAAATTTTAATTTCAAGATATTTGTAAAATCATTATATTTATTTTTAATTTTCATTAAAAAATTGTACTTTGATATACTTTAGCCCAGGGGCCGAGTACTTAGCCCACCAATAAAGCGTGTTTATTACGTGCCTTTTCGCGTGCCGTGCATTAACGAATCTCTAATGGTGTTGTTTTAAGGTATGCTTGCCTAAAATTCTTGGCCCGGCATGGCCCACGTGCATGTCGTACCATGCCGCGTGCCCTACCAAAACGTGCTCGTATTGTGCCGTGTTGTACAAACACGTGTCGTGCCTCGTGCTGCCCAACTCATTGGGCATCTCTAGTTGTAATTAACAATACTTTGGTGAAATAATCTACGGGACTAACACCATCAATCATAATTCAGCAAAAGCATGTATTCAGAGTTCTTGAAAAACAAAGGTAAGAAATAGAGCAAGATAGTGTACCTCCTCTTAAACATTCTTCCCTTTTCTTTTTCTTCTGTTATGTTGCTCCCTTATTCGTATCATTTATATCCATCTAACATCCATATATATATATATATATATATCTCTTCGTTGAAGTTATAATAACCACCAAAAGAAAAAGGGATGGTTCCATCCTCATTTCTTAAGGGAATCCTTGGAATAGGAACGGGAAGGTTAGTTGTAGTTCGTGTGTTGACAGAACCAACTCATCCTATCTCTTTATGAACTATGAACAAAGGGCAGGAATTGGTGAACTGGCATCAATATCCTCATGAACTATGAACGAAGAAAAGGTAAATCGAACAACTCACAATGTGGTGACAACACATATCCTCTCCTAGTAGACTGTGCCATTTATGCCATAACAGAGGCTTGCACCCATATTAAAAAATAGTGGGAAAATGAAAGAAGAAGAAATCAAGCCAAAAAAAAAAAAGAAAAAAAGAAAGAAAGAAAAGTAAGAAATATTTACCAAATGGATAGAAAAAGCTTCAGGAGTGTTTATATCAGAGGCATGCGCCCATATCAACAAACAGTTAGAAAATAAAAGAAAAAGAAACCAAAAAAAGAAAAAGAAAGATTTACCAAAGGGATGGATGACGCTTCAATAGTGTTAATATCAGAGGCCTGCGCCTATATCAAAAAATGAGAAGTTCATTTGAAAAGAAAACAAAAAAAAATGTATTTCATTAAAATCATACCCACTATTGGTGGTGTTAGAGGAGCTTATTATGGTGATCTGTGTCCCATCTGCGTACGCCAATAGGATCCATTGGCTAAAATATTTTATCTGATAGTACGGCCCTTGTGAGGTCGAAGGGACATCTGAGAAAGATGCCTTTGACGATCCATAATATTAGGGTTTTAAAATGA
Organism: Citropsis articulata; assembly: GCA_030449925.1. Classification (NCBI taxonomy): domain Eukaryota; kingdom Viridiplantae; phylum Streptophyta; class Magnoliopsida; order Sapindales; family Rutaceae; genus Citropsis; species Citropsis articulata. The sequence goes on along the minus strand of JASUUH010000108.1, from coordinate 1,223,643 downwards.
TAATAATGCAGAGAGGATGAAAAGATTCTAAAGACTTTTAATCAGGATAATGCAGAGAGGACGATGATGGTAAACGAATTGAATGAGATTGAATAATGACATGTCGGAAAACCCAAGATTTGGAAATTTTCAATCTGAAGAGAAAGAGTAATTCAGTGGGAGCATTCTTGAATCTACCAGTAACGACCAAGCTGAGATTAGCCTGTTTTGAAAAATCAAATTCATACAATGAAGAAAGATTAGTTTCTTTTATTCTTTTATTCTTTTCTTTCTTTTTTTTTTTGTCCACTTTATCATTGATCAATTAGCGTACGACAATTTTTTTTGCACATATATGTATATAATCATGTTTACCTTTTTTTTAAACTGACTATTATAATCAGATTATAACTTATATTACATGAGATTATTATTGATATTTACAATCAGACTATCACTCATATTTACATGAGACTATTATTGGGACTAGTTTACGTACATTCTCATGAACTACCGACCAGATTTTCACTATCTCTAATAATCGAGGGACGTCTACTACCCAGATTTTTACCCTCTTTAATATTTAAGAGACGTCTACTCTACTATCTAATATTCGAGAGATATCTACTGCTTAGATTTTTACCCTTTCTAATATTCAGGAGATTTTTACCCTTTCTAATATTCAGGAGACGTCTACTCTACTCACATTGGTAAGGAAAAATACTGACATTCACTTAATCACAAACTATAATTGAGGAAGGACTTAGCCCTCACAATGCTTTTGTGGGGACTTGAACTGCTATCCTCACAGTTGTGAGGGCAGCAGGCCGAGTGGTTTAATCACGTTCATCTTTAACTTCTCTTTTGTTTGTTTTAGCCTTAAGGTATATGTTATTAGGTTTTGGGCTACTTTATCATTGATCAATTAGTGTAAGACAATTTTGCAAAAGTTACAAAGGCCTACTTCCACCTTCACTTTGTGCCTTTATGGCCCATTTGATCTTTATGACCCCCACAATTCGTTATCTCCTAGTGTCAAGTAAATAGCCATAAGATTATACTGACATTCATTGTGGATTTTCTCAAAGGTGGGTAAAATCGGGTTCAGGTCAACCCGATTGGATTTTGGATTTTTCGAGTTAGGCAAAATTAATTCGAATGCAACCTAAACTTACAATCCAACACGATTCGATCCAAAATTAAATCAGATCGGATCCGGTCGTAAGTTCAAGTTGAATTCGGGTGGGATCAGGTTTGGTTTAGATAGGATCCAATTGGTTGCTATATAGTTATCATATATAGTCATATATCATCAAAGCTTCAAAACCCAAACTCTCAAAGTCTAAAGGGGAGGAACTCAGGTCGGGTTGGAGGCTTGAAGCATCAGAATGTAGATCGGGTTTGGGTCAGCAACAAATCGGTGGCATTTGGCAGCAAATTGAGGACCAGATCGGGTGGGCGACAGCATGTCGTGGACTGGTGGATGTGCAGCAGCAGACATGCAGATGCATAGCAAATTGGGCATGGAGACACACAGTAGATCGAGCGCTTGTTAAGAGTGAGGCTGTGGCTTTTATGGCCTTCGTTGGCGGATTAGCGTTGGGTGTGATTGTGTATGTTTTTTGTGTAATGAGGAGGGTTGAGTTCATTGAGTTGTGTTTGTGTCTTGTGTGTGTATTGTGAAATGTGAATCTGTGAATGATTTGTGTCTGTGGCGTGCGTGTGTTTACGTCTAGGTTTTTTTTTTCTAAAGAAACCCGATTGGGTTTTCGGATTAGATCGGGTTTACCCTATCTGATCACAATCCGATTAGGTTTCACCATTTTCATCTGATCCAGTTTTCTTTACAACTCGATCTCATCCGAACCCGAAATTTTTCGGGTTGGGTCGGGTCGGATCGAGTAATTTGCCTGCCCTTAGATTTTCTCTCAATCCAACTCTTAATATGAATATGTTTTGTCACAGATACAAAGTTGATGTTATTAAAAATCCAACATTGTAGTCCAAAAGCAACTAGCAACTACTTGAATTGTTGAAGTTTTTATGTATAATGTATAAATTATATTGTTGTAAAATTTTTATTAAATTTCTTGAAATTGGATGTATTAAATAATTTTATTGGTGCTTTAAGTAAATAATTTGAGTAAGGATCTTTTTGAAATTTTAAAGAGTTTACAAAGTAAAACTTATTTTTTTTTATATAAACTAGTATATTAATATACAAACTATTATAGTGTTCAAAGTAATTTTTAAAGTACAAACAATCTCATTCATTTTTATTCCTTAATTTTCATTTTGATTTTTGATTGGTAAATACACCATAGGATTTAATCGTCAATCTCCCAAATAAATTTTCAAAACATTATCTCCGACTCCTTATCCTAAAAATGGTTGAAAATTTTTAAGACAAGAAGATACATCATTCATTCCTATTGGATGATTTGTACTCTAAAAATTACTAAAACACTCTAATTTTAATAAAAAAATTATTACAAAAATAATCGTCATATGAATTACTATTGAGAATAATTTATTATGAATCAATATTACGTAATTACTTTGAACACCCACATAGCATAGTCCTTATTCAATGTATATACCTCTTATGTTTTAACTTTTATTTGCAATATTCTAATCAATACTTAGATAAATAATCATGAAATTAATATTTTTACTTTTTTATTTTTGCACTCATTATTTATGGAATATTTCTTATTATTTTCTTCTCATTGCTAGTTATTTTGGGTGGAAAATCCAATGTTGAACTTATATAAACAAAAAATAATAATAACTATATTTTCATTACATACTTGTTTACAACTTGACTTAATTACATTGTTGTAAAAATTTATTAAATCTCTTTAAATTGGGTGCATTAAATAGTTTTATTGGTGTTTTAAGTAAATTAAATTAATTAATTTAAATAATTTGAGTCAAGATCTTATTAGAATTTAAAAAAATATACAAAATAAGACTTAATTTTTTTAAAATTAATATATTAATTTTAAAAAAATTAAGTCTTATTTTGTATATTTTTTTAAATTCTAATAAGATCTTGACTCAAATAATTTTTTTAAAATTAATATATTAATTTATAAAATAATAAAATATTCAAATAACTTTTAGAATACAAACACCTCCACTTATTTATTCTCATTCCTTAATTTCCACTCTAGTTCTTATAAGTAAATACACCGGAGGATTTAAGCGTCAACCTCCAAATAAGTTTTGAAAATATTATCTCCGGCCCCGAGTCTTAAATATGGCTGAAAATTTTACAAGACCAAGATAACATGGGTGAAAAAAAGTTACACGCATGAGTTGACTTCACAATGAAGCAGCTTTCATCGCCAGCGCTTTCTCTGCTGTTACACGAACTTAGGAAGCACTTTATTTACACGCCTACTTTTTAACCAAGCTTTTGCATCAAGCCATCAACCACAAGGCTCGAGCAATTCTGTATCACATTAATAACACTACTACATTATCCTACGTACAATACGATCACAGAAAAGCACTTTTTACAAGAAAGCAAAGCAATCCAGTCTGTTAATGCAAAAAAAAAAAAAATCATGTTGAAGATAAATAGGGAGTTAATAATGGCGACATAATTGTGCAGTAAAAACAGTGAAAAAGGTAAATTGAAGCTTTTTTGAAAAAGCTTTTTGAATCAGAGTAAAGTAAGAGCATACAATTATAGGTCACATCATAACTCAGGCTTTTAGAGATTGCCCCTATAATATAGGCACCTATGAGCCCTAACTGTAACGAGTAGTCATGCTCGGGCTACCCCTTGTGGCTAAGGATGTAATGTATATGTCATGGCCATAGGTCAGCCTAATAATCAATTAGTGGCAAAATAATTGTTAGGGTATTGCCATTTTTTTTGTTTTTTTTTTTTATAAGAGGGTACTGATATTATAGGCTAGGGTTAGTAGATTTAATTAAATGAGCATTATGTTACGTCGTCATGCTTGTCGTGATGATCGCCATGGCGTGATGATTCAGCCCACAAAGCATTGTGAAATGTTATAATTCCTTTCCACAAATGTGAGTGGAGTAGGGGTGTCACTCCTTTGTGAGGGTCGTTTGTCTGAGCGTATCTTGTAGAATTGAATGTAATAATATAAGTCAGTATATATAATTGTAAATGTCGATTATAGTGTATAACTATGCATTTGTAAATATAATCTGTGTATCTCCTGATGATGTAAATCAACGATTGTAAAAATATGGGATGAAAAAATCATATTATTTTCATAACCGTTGGATGAAATCCAACGGCTGTTACATCATCATGTATGTTACATGATGATGTAACTTAACAAAAGCCTTAATTAAATGTGCATTAAGAATTTAGATTAGGCAACAATAATTTAAAAAATACAGTATTAAAATATTTATTAAATAATAACTGTTATAACTTAAAAATTATATTGATATATTTTTTTACTTGTACAATAAAAAATTTATTATATCTTTAATATTTTTGTTAAAAAATTTATTTAAATTTTATATTCACTACATATTATTAATTTTTATTTTTTAGTTATAATTTTTTTTTCATAACTGTAGCTTAAAAGTTACAGTACTTCAATTCCAAACATAATCTAAATCATGTGTATTTATATGTGATGGCCAAAAGCCATGCGTGGACTTAAAAAATTAGGTTTTTTTTTTAAACAAAGAAATGGGTTTAATTGGAATGAGAATCGAGTTTATGAGAGTTATGGCCAATATAGGAGGATAACTCAATAAATTCTTTCTAGGAAATTTCTGTTAAGTGTGGGCAATATCACCATTATTCTTTCTTTAGAGATATAGATTGTGCATGATACGAAGTAAGATGCAATGCTAATTTGATTTTTATTGAACATTTGATTCAATATTTAAGATCTATTTTTTACTTTTATTTTTTTTAATTTCTCTTGCCTAACAACTATTAAATTTCTTATATAAAAAAATATTAATTTGGTACTCAAAAAGAAAAAATAACTCAATACGGTATCTTTATCTGCATGACACATCTTTCAATCAATATATAGTGGGTAGTGCCATTTAATTCAATCAAAATTCGAAACAACATTTACCATTTGACTTTTATATTTTACAAATGCCAATTTTCTTCCAAAAATAAATAATAAATTAAACTTTTACAATTAGGAATTTTTTTTAAAATATATTAAGTTACGTCAAAACTTACCGTGGCAAAATCTTCTCTTACACATGCACAAACAGAAACGTGAACATTTTTTCACATTTGTGGAAATGGAAATAATTACGGCCTTAATAATTTTTTTTCAAGTACCATAAATAAACTTTAAGCTAGAAAAAAGAAAACCACTTGAGGCCAGTAAAGTCTTCCTCACATGAAAGGTGAGGGAAAGGGTTCAGCACATGAAGCGTTGCGGGGTTTAATTTATAATTCCTTCCTTAGGCGCCGGATGGTGAAAGCGATCTTTCTCCCAATATGGGAGTTTGACATCCCTCGAATATTTGAGAGGGTTTAAAATTTGAGCGGTACTATATCAGAATTGATGTAAATGGGTAAATGGGTCTCAGTATCTGTATGATTGTAAATATCATGAGCAATAATCTCCTAAAAAAAAAAAAAGCTAGAAAAAGAAAATAATTTAATAAATCAACGATTACTAAATCAACAAATTAAGTACTTAAAATTTCACTGCTTATAAGTTAAAAGACAGGAATGAGGGACGTAGAAAAACTCAATGGATATAGGAAAATAATGTTTTAAAATGATTTTATGCATTAGAAGATTTTTTTTTTTTTAAAAAAAATAGCAATCCTGCCATGATTTGGACAATGCACTTTTCAGGAAAATTTGACTAATTAATTATTTTTTCATTTATGATTTTGATTCTCAAGTGATATACACGAATAAAAGGCAGACCTGGCGGTGTCTACTACTCTCTACGACACGACGTGACGAGACAACAAAAGAATCCAAAACACGATCCCCAAGGCTTCACGTACGAACGAATACGAGGTCTCATTCTCAAATCCCAAGCAGCCTCATCACTCGTATTTAATTTTTCTCCTTCGTTTAGTGATTTTTAACTTTGGGAGGGCCTAAGTTACGTAACTTAGCGCCTGCATTTTAACTTTTCTCTTCTTCTCTTACACACACGCACGACCATCATCAACCTTTTAATTCAATTTTGCACGGCTCATCTGTGGGAGAGTGTTTGCATGTATCGAATCATTATTCCCATAAGGATTTTGTTAAGTTACTTTCAATATAATTTATAATTTTCATGTATCCTCACGTGAACCATATAAAATTATGAGACCCACAATTTATATGGTTCACATAAAAACTGTAAGTTACATTAAATGTAACTTAAAGGCTCCCTTCCCATAATCTTATGGGTCCATATTGGTGTAATATCTTTACGGAACACCAGCTTGCAACTTTAATAAGGATATTTATAAAAAATAAAAAAAAATGATATATAGTTAATATGTTATATTTAGAGTACGTTTACTTAAAAGAAATACCAATGATATATATATGTGCGTGTGTGTGTAGAACACCATCATTAAAAGATGAAAATAATTTAAGTATAGGTTTAGGGGAAAAAAAATTCACTACAAGATAATTTTTTAAATTTTTTGTGTCTTTTATAATAAATTTTATACTATTTTTAGCACATGTAGGATTATTCTAAAAAAATACAAATTTGATGGCAGATTACTCTATTTAAATATAGTTTAATATTGTACTATTGCTAGATTATGTGATGTAACATTAAATTGAATTTTAAAATCCGCAAATGTTTATACAAAAGAAACACTATTCTAATTACGAATCTTTAATTGTTAAATTCATGGCTTAGCCCTCACAAGAGAGAAATTGTTTAAAAATCATTCATGATTCAACTAATTAATGGAATCTTTAGTAGTGTTTGTGTGCTAGCTAGTTAGATTAAGGAGTAAAATCTATGTAGGTGATTAAAAAAAATGTCTGAAATTTGAACCCCACATGCATGTATGGGTAAAGAGAGAATTTGGTTTCAATTAGACTAAAAAAGCTGATCACCATTTGGTGCCTAATTATGCAATTATGCAATTATTTCAGCAACTGGGAAGTTGGTGGTTAAATTGTTAAATTTTATTAGAGTGAGAATAAGATTAATGATGAGGGTGAGATGATTGATTTAGATTTGAATTGATTTTGTTCCCTATCTAATCGACCGTTGACTCCCTTAGTCAATTAGGTAAGGTATTGATCGTTTCATTCGATCTCTTGATCAAATTTGTTTATCCTTTATCGTAGTTGTTTAACTTCGAGTTATTAAAAGACTTTAATAAGTAACGTCCACATAATTATGATGAGCAAAAGAAATACATCGTTCCCTATCTCTTTCTCTTCGTTCTTCATTATTATATTTGACTTTTCTAACTAATACTCTGACAAATTTTTTTAAATTTGTCATATTTTTTTTTTCATTATCATATTTTTCTAACTAATAATTATCGGAACTACGAGAACAGTGCAACACAAACAATATAAAGATAAGTTATACCCATAAATTTGGGTGAACAAAACTTACTATAAATATAGATCTCTGAAGATAACTATCCTCATACAAAAATTAGAAGGAATTCGAGGATTATAAATGTATGTTTTGATTTGGCTTGGAGTGAAAGAGAAAGAAGGATGGGGATGTTTCGAGGATTATAAACGTTTTTGGCCAAATAAAGATGTTGAAGGACTTAATAATTTGGTAAACATGCACGTTTATAGCACAATAGTTCCTAAATAATTGTGTCTAACGTTAAATTTGCATACCCACCCGATAATTTTCTTATATATAAAACAAAACTAAAAGTCCTGTAAAATTTATCCCCCATTTAGCTTCCTCTAGGCCCTAGAGCTTGCCTTTCTTAACCAGTTGCAAGTCTATTAGCTGTAGTATCATGTGACGATTTGATAGGGGAAGGAACCAAATCAATGCCGAGAATGCGGAGCTAGCTGCAAAACACAGTTATGTTTGCATAGCTAATCCTCAAATCATCTTTTTTGCCCCGGTTGGGTATCAGCGCTTAACATAGTTAGCCAAAAAGTCAAATTAGTTAGTCTTCAAAACTTGATATTGACCCAACACCAAACACATTCTCTCTTTATCTTTTTATCTCTACGTGTACACATTTAACCACAAATTAACTCCAAAAGAATCCAAAGTCGTTTTCAACAATTAATTCTGTACATTGAATTGATTTTCAATTCATCACATACCCTTTTGCCACCTTTTACTATATTGCCTTATCTCTTACATATATATAAAAGGTGGTACCTCTATGCATGTTTCAAGGTTCAGCCATTGAAAGGCCAAGGAACTAAAACTACAAAATTATGGATGTTCGATCAAGAAGAGGCAGAGAGAGCAGCAGCCCAGACAGGGCCAAAACGGGCACGCAGCCAAGGATTAAACCCATTAAAAAAGTTCAAGTTGTTTATTATCTCACCAGAAATGGCCAGCTTGAGCATCCTCATTATATGGAAGTTACCCATTTGCCCAATCAACCTCTTCGTTTGAAAGGTAATTTATAAATAAAATAAGCCATGGCTAATTGCTTATATTTTTCTCTATTTTGAGCTCTTAATTATTCTATTATGTTTTTGTGTGTGCACAGATGTAATGGATCGACTGACACTTCTTAGAGGCAAAGGCATGCCATCATTATATTCTTGGTCATGCAAGAGGTAAAAAAAATCACTGTAAAAATTGAGTTGAATTTGACCTCTCTTTTTTTTTTTTTTTGCTAATTATTATGTTTAATTCTGTTTTCCCAGGAGCTACAAAAACGGCTATGTATGGAATGACTTAGCAGATAATGATGTTATTTATCCATCTGATGGAGCTGAATATGTACTTAAAGGGTCTGAGTTACTTGAAGGTTGCTCTGGTAATTAATTAATATCAGCTCCACATCTTCTTCATCTATATTTCTTTTCAATTTATGTTTTCTTTTAATTTTTACATTTACGTAATTGTAAATTAAAATTTAAACCTATGTATGTTGGCGAGACTCCGACCTGTGGAAGGAACTGATGACACTCAGTTTGTTCATTGCTATGAAACTAACTATTCACTCTGCATTTTCTTGCCGGTTGCAGAAAAATTTCAACAGCTTCACGTAAGCAACAGGCAGCAACTGATTCAAGAACCAACAAGCTATAATCTCCACTCAAGGACCAAAACTTTCACCCCAAATCAACACCAAGAGTATCAAGAGGATCATCAAGAAGATGATTACAATGAAGAAGATGAAGAGAAAACAAGCTACACAAGTTCAACAACACCCCGCTCTCGTTGCTCTAGAGGCGTTTCAACCGACGAACTTGAGGATCAAGAGCCTCATCACAATAATAGCAAGGTCCCAAACCCTAATAATCCAAGCAGCGGCAGCAACGACAAAAACAATACATCAAAAAGATTTGAAGATGGTGACCCCCTTGTCAGCGAGCCTTTGGCACCAAGCCGTAACTCGTCGGTGCTTCTTCAGCTTATTTCTTGTGGGAACCTAGCGGTCGCTAAAGCCAAGAACATGCCCGGTTTCAAACAACCATCTGCTGCAGTGAATAATAGTGATAAAAATGAAAGTGTGGTGGCGATGAAGAAGAGGGGTATTAATGATAATTTGCATAAAGGGGTTCTTTGTAAAAGTGCAGTGAAGGTTGCTGAAGAAGAAGATAATATGATTATTAATTACATCTCCGAAAACCCAAGATTTGGAAACTTTCAATCTGAAGAGAAAGAGTACTTTAGTGGGAGCATCGTTGAATCTGCCAGTAAAGACCAACCTGAGATTCAGTCTGTTTTGAAGAAATCAAATTCGTATAATGAAGAAAGGTTAGTTTCCTTTTCTTTTTTTCTTTTTTTTTTTTTTTGGCTATTTTTATCGTTGATCAATTAGTCTAGTCTAGGACAATTTTGCATACATATGCTTACAATCACCTTCACCTTTAACTTCTCTTTTGTTTATTTTAACCTCAGGGTACATATTATGTTTTGTGTTTTCACCAAGCTAGCTGCCAATTAAACATTCTGCTGCCATACAATATTGTTACAAGAATGTGAATTATGTGAAATGAAAATTATTTATAACTAATATACTTTTGACATTTATTTTTTTCTCATATTATAGGTAAATGCTCAACTAACATTTTTTTTTGTTATAATTATTTTGTAATATATTCTTATATTGTAGTAGTTTAATTCTTTAACAATGAGTGCCCATCGATCTCATGCATCCATATAAGACTCTTTCATATTTAAAAATTAGAACAAAAAAATTGTCATAAATTGATTGGTCAATCACATTGCGATTTTTGTTATATATTAATTTTTGTATGATCAGGAGCCGGAAGAATGGAATGGAAGAGGCAATAATGGAAGTGGAGGAAGAGAAGACTAGAAGCAATTATGCAATGAAAGTGAAATGCATTCCTCGAAAGAAATCCTCGGCATCTTCAAAGAAAATCAGAAAATGATGACTGAAAATTATTTATTCGCAAATTAATTTTTCTAGTAGTAGAAGACTAGAAGTTGCTGAGTTAGCTGGTGTAGTCATAATTGTTGGCGGTTATTTGGAGTTTTCACTCTCTCCCTCCCTCCATCTCTCTCTCTCTCTCTCTCTCTCTCTCTCTCTCTCTCTCTCTCTCTCTCTCTCTCTCTCTCTCTCTCTCTCTCTCTCTCTCTCTCTCTCTTTTCCCTTAATGATTAATACAACTGTTTCTTGCTGTGAAAGTCATTATCATTATTACTAGTTGGCAGATGGTTATTGGTGTCATTTATTTAATATTTTACTTGAAAAATATTATATTTTTTATGAGAAAAGATATTTTAAAAATTAGAAAATAAGAAAAATATTTTAATATTATTTTTTATTTGCACCAAAATTTATATTCTTTATTTTTAATATTTAAATTATTTATTTTAATAAAAACTTATTTATTTAATAATAATAATTAATAAAATATATTTAAAAATTAAAATTAATATATACTATTTACTCTCTTGATATTATTAACTAAGTATTGTTAGGTTACATTATAATATAACTTACATTAACTCACAAGAAGTAATAAATGACATAAAAATAATTTAATTAATTCTACTTTTACGTTATTAATTACAATTTAATAATTACTTCCAGTAGGAAAAATCTGCAATCTCACTAATCAGTGAAATGTGTACAACACATGAATCTTTGGGGATGATCTTGAAATATTGAAAGGTCGTATCGATCATTCTCTGTCATCTGATCCTGTCGCATGCGCGCATGATGCATCACATCATACGGCTTCTTTGTCATCATTATATACGGGTTTGATGAGATTCTTTTGTTTTTTTGCCTTCATTATTGGTATTATTTTGCGAATCGAACCTTTTTTTTTTTTTGGAAGAAGGAAATTTTAATTAGCTAGATTATCATATCCAGTAAATATTGTAAATATGTAGGCAGTGAGAAGTGTTGGACCAAATTAATTAAAAGTAGGCCTAATGAATTGCAAGAGTTTCTGTATATAGAGAAAGCCCAAGAAAATTTATCATTCAAGTCCAATAAATCTTTAAGGGCAAGTTAGGGAATGTGGTAACTTTTAAAATAAATACTGTTAGTTGTACTGTAGAAATAATCAGTTGTGAAGAGAATCATTTAAGTGTTTGGTAAATTTTATTTTTAAAAGTACTGTGAATTTTGAAAGTAGTTATAAATATTTGGTAAATTTTACTGTTAAACTGCTGCGAGAAAATAAATGACTAAAATATACATAATATAAGATAAAATTTACTTATACATATAAAAACGTGTATATATAATATTTTTAATTGTGTATTATAATAATTTTTACTAAAAATGAAATTTATAATATATTTATTTATTTTAAAATAATTGATAATTAAATTAATAATATAGTGCAACAAATTTAATAATAATTCAACCAATAAATTGATATTAATAAATTTATATTGATGAATTATAATAAAAGTTTATTAAAATATTTATTTTGTTTCCAATTTGAATAAGGATAATTTTGGGTTTAGGTAAGAGTTTTAAGGATAAAATTTATTTTCAAAATCAGAATCTAAAAGTTACTCCTTCCTTATTTTTCAAAATCAACTGTAAGAGGGATTGATTTTAACAAAAATGGTTTTGATTCTTTTTTTTATCAAACACTAAAATTAAATTTTAAATTTTTAAAATCACTTTTAAGTCTTCTAAAAACAATCTCAAACGGGCCCTGAGTCAAAAAGTTGGGTTGGGAGAGGTGATAAGGAATGATCAGGGAGATGTGGTTGCTGCAGCCATTAAGCCCTCAATTTTCAACGAAGATGTGCCTTATGCAGAAGCTAAAGCAATTGAATGGGGGAATGCAAGTGGCAAAAAAGGCAGGCATCACTGCAGTCATTTTGGAATCAGATTGTCAAGCTGCCATTGATTTGGTAAACAACAGAAAGGGTAGCAAAACTGAGGGTGATATCAGAAATCAAAGAGAGACGAAAAGATTTCCAGGAAGTCAAGTTCCAACACACCCTTAGGTCTAGTAATGCTAATGCCCATACCTTGGCTAAGATAGCTTTAAAAGGTTCAGAATCTGTTGTATGGCTGGGAAATATTCAAGCACAAGTTATGTATTTTCTCTCAATACCGTAATGAAGTCTTCTTCCTTCTCAAAAGAACAAAAAAAAGTCCAATAAATCCTTTCATTCGCCGGTTCAAAAGAGAACTAGGAAACGCCATGTGAGAACGTATTTTTTAGGGACAAGGCCTAATTAAAACAAAAACAAATTAAAACAAATTGATCGAATTTTGAGATTTTGACTACGAATTGCACATGCATTGCTTAATTATCTACAATATAAGGCAAATCAATTAATTTTAATTAAGCAATTGATGGACAACGCTAGACGCGAGGCCTTGGTCATCAAGTTTGATAACAGTATATAATAAATATTAAAACCTCTTTAAATTACCTATAGCTTTGGCAAAAATCTGCTGTCCTTGGATCTCTGTTTCAGAAAAGTTACAAAATAAAAAAATAAATATAAAGTAATTTCTCCAAGCTTTCTCTTCCGTTAAGTTAGCTTCTACACATGCAGGAAATAACATGTTAACAGGCACTTTATGATCAACGTTAAAATTCATAAATTATTTATTAATTTGATTATAGATAATTATTACATCTCAAACTTGAATTCAAGTACCTGCCTAAAAGTGCAAAATGGCCAACTTGCTACATGATTAATTCGTTTCGGTTTAATTATCATATAATTTTTTTTTTTTCCCACGATCTAATTAATTTCTTCAACATAAACAAACTCATCAATTTCGCCTATGTGAAGGGGGAGTAACGATTGGATCCAACCGACCCTGATTAATGATCAATCAACTTGTGGAGAAAGAACTGCCGCAAGATGTGCTTTTTATTTTTCAAATCTATGCATGTGCCCCAAGCACGTCTTAAAATAAATGCCACCTTATTTTATTCACAAACTCCCCCGGCCTTTTGCATATATTATATACATCACACTCTCTTCTGCTTCTCAATTTTCATTTCCACTACTTTTTCCAATTTTGCTTTCTTCTTCCCCATTGCAGCCATGGCTAGATTGTTTGTATTGTTTGCACTCGTGGCTCTGATGCCGGCGGTCCTCGTTAATGCCGGCGACCCGTTCCATATCCGCGGCCGCGTCTACTGTGACACTTGCCGTTGTGGCTTTGAGACTTCGGCCACCACTTATGTACAAGGTATATACATGCAGAAACTAACCTCCATTATTATTTGCTAATTAAATTACTCATATTATTCACGTCTCTTCTGTTAAAATCAGGTCTAGCTAGCAAAATTGTAATCATATCTAATCACTTATATTTCAATTCTACTTGTGTCTACAATTAACCAGCTCAACTTTATGGTCTAGCTACTCTCGGTAAGGTGAAGTAATTTCTATTTTTTTGTGTGAGGAGAGGTAGGACCCGATAGATTTCAAAATAACAATATTCATTTGTGGGTTGGAATTATACAAATAGATACATAATATTTTAGTTATTTTTAAATTTTAACAAGGGCTTTATGATAAATCAAATTAAATTTATAAATTTAAAAAAGTTAAGGGGGGCTTCAGCCCCTCTTAGTCCTAGTGTGGTGCCGCCACTGAAAGTAAGTTATATTTTTCACCTGATCTAAACTCGTATGATCTTGACTTGTAACTTTGTTGCGTATCTTACAAGTCATATATGATTAATAATACTTAATTTGACCGGTTTAATTAAGATTGAAAGTGTAACTTCACAAATTAAAATATGAACATTTCAATTATGGTCTTAGAACCCACCATAATATATATTTAACCGTAACAAAATTGCACGTACATATTATGTGTCTCTCAGGTGCTCGTGTGAGAATCGAATGCAAAGATAGGAACAGCTTAAATCTGAAATACTCCGTCGACGGCGAGACAGACTCAACAGGAACATACAACATTCACGTAGATGGTGATCGCCAAGATCAAATTTGCTACGTGAAGCTCATCACCAGCCCGTTGCCCCACTGCAAAACAGCTGATCCGGGGCGTGCACGTTCACAAGTCATCCTCACGCGTTCCAACGGCGCCATTTCAAATCTTCATTTCGCCAACGCCCTGGGTTTCTTGAAGGACCGCCCGCTGGCTTTCTGCCCTGCGTTGCTTAAGAAGTACTTGCCTCAAAATGAAATAAAATTTATTTAGAATAATTAAGAAGATGATGGAGCTGAAGATTGATACAGTTTGTTTTGCTTGGGTTATATTAACTAATTGGGTTGTTTTAGTTTATGGTGATTGTGCTTTGTTTTTAATTATTACCTATCATTTTCTTGATGGTGGATTCTATACGTGTCTTTTGGGACAATTGATGTATTAATTAGCGCCGTGGTTTGTTTAATTAATTACATGTAGTTTGGTCATTAATTGTGGCTTAATTAGAGCTTCTCCAAACAAACTTTTCAAATAAAATTTTACTTCTTATTTGAAAAGTCATATTAATATTAAACACTTTAAAAGACACGTTAATTTAAATTTTTCAAATAAAATTTGTTTCTCATTCTTTAATATTGTCGAGTGATTTTCTCCCTCCTTTATTAATATTTTTTTATTATTTATTGAAAAGATAAGGTTACAATAATTATTATTTATGTTTCCTTTTAAAAACATAACAGTAATTCAATTTGATAGTGGAAAATATTTTATTAAAATAATATTAACTTATTCTTATTTGATGAGTTTTTTTGGAGGAGATTGTATTTTTCTATCTACTTATTTACCGCATCAATAAACAAATTAATATTTAAAGGATAAAATTTAAAGAATTTTTTGGAGATGCTCTTATAATACTGTCACACTTGAATTTGGGAAACTAGTGAGACCCCCCCCCCCCCCCCCAAATGTATCAGACCCAATTGTCAATAATCGTGCCTGAAGATTAACCATCATGTCCATTAGTTGAGATAAAATTAATTTAAATAATCGCAAATGTATCTCAAATGAATCGGTGTTTAATGACAACTCCAGACCTCCGGACCCTTGTTTTTTACAAAATATTGATAACTTGCACTTGCATACATTCAAATCCTCACATTTTATTGAAGTTGTAGCAAATTGTGTAATAAAATTTGGTCTATAATATCACCTAATTGAAAATTTATGTAGTATTTGTTTTGAATTTTTTATCACTTGAGACAATCACAAGTCATTTGATTTATTTAATCTCTTTCAATATAATGTAATTGATCTTACTTTAATCAATCATGTATATATCTCTTTCAGTCTAATTATTAAACTAATCTGCAGATCGTCTCACTAAAACGACGTCGTGCCTTGGGTCTGGTAACATCCGATCAAAACGGCGCCGTCGAGTGCTGTGATGTGAAGGCTCGCCTTGGCGAAGTACGTCTTTCCCCGCTAAATTTGCTACAAAAAATAAACAGCAGCCACCTCAACTTCTTCAACCAAAAAAACAAAAGAAATAAAATAAAATAAAAATTCAAAAAAAAAGAAAAAACTTTTTGATCTGTAAACTATATGTTTTGCTTCAATTCTTAACTTTAAATCCACCAAAAATAAGAAAATAAACACTTGCGAGCCATCTACTTCTTTGTCAAAGTTTCGTTGATCAAATCACTGTGAGCTTCACGTTCTCTTATTCACTTTTGGTTTTATGTGTGAACTGCGTTTGTCTTTGTAGTCTCTGTGAAATACTTTTTATCTTTTATTTATTATTATTATTGTTGTTGTTGTTACTTTTCTTGTGTGTTTGACTATATTGATGTTATGTTTGTTTGATGAAGTTTTAATATTTACCAAGTGGGTATTTTTTTCATTTTTAATTTTAGCTAATGAGTCTTTTTTTTTTTAAAGTTATTATGGGTCTTGTCTTTTAATGAAGAAAAAACACGGAAATTTAGGCTTTTTTGTTATGTTAATGAGCTCTTTCTTGTCAGTATAATTTAAATAAAATTATTGATTCATCTAAATTTCTTTTTAGTTACAAGCTCTGTAATTTTGAGAGTATTCTTTATCTTAACAATATGAGCTGTTATCTTTTTTCTTTTTTTTTATTTGGTTACTGTTGTGAAATTGAATAAATGAGATTCTTTTGATTTGTATAGCTCCATCAATTTAACTCCGGTAATCCTATCCTTATTGGATTGCCAGAATGGCTGCTGCTGCTGCTGTTTTCAGCCAATCTGTGGGGACAATTCATGTTCGCGGCTGTGCCAACAGCTCTGGCTTTTGTTTCGGGAAATCTTCATCAAGGTCTATCTCAAACGGTTTCCCAATTGATGTTAGATTGCTAGGAAAAAGAATTTGTAGCTCTAGCCACTGTAAATTGCATGTAGTTCGTGAATCGAATTCTTGTGCTCCTATAATTGATCGAGTTTCATCAAGCTTAGACAGTAGCATTGACAATAATGGGAAGCCATCAAGTGAGTCTGTTTGATTATGAGCAAACTTTATTCGTTTACATAAGATGTGTAGCACCTCTCATTGTATTGTTTATTTGGAATGTCCTAGAGTTTGAGAAATGTCCTAGAGTTTGAGGTTTCTCTTTGTGCCACTATTTATCATTAGTTCCCTGATTTTGGTTTCAGTTGAATCGGCATTGATATTGATTCGACATGGTGAGTCCTTGTGGAATGAGAAGAATTTGTTCACAGGATGTGTTGATGTGCCTTTAACCAAGAAAGGCATAGACACTTCAAGCTGGTATCAGAATTTGCAACATACCTATAGATGTTATTTATACTTCCACATTGATTCGTGCACAGATGACGGCTATGCTTGCCATGACTCAACACCGCCACAAGAAGGTACCCAGATTATTTTCAAATTATGCATTGAGATGCTTTGGACTTATTGATTTTGATAAACTAGAGATTATTTGTTTAGATGAAAAATTGACTCTTCAGTTAACGTGTTGTTTAGGCATAGAAAAATACTAAAAGGTATGTTGGGGCTTAGAACCCTGCATATAGTGTTTCTCAACAGAGCCACCCATCATTTGATGAACCTAGAAAGGAGTCATCGTAAATGAGAGAACCATTGGCTTTAATTCTTACAACTCTGGATGAAAGTTATCTTAAATGTTGTCTAGCTTCATTAGATCTGTCTGGATACATTAGCAAGGATTAGCATGTGTAGTTTAGGCCCTTTGACGATATGGTATTCTTGACCTTGCTTTCCCAAAGTATATGCCTTTTAATGTACATATGGTGATGGTTATCTATGGTCATATGGTTGACTAGCTCTCTTTCTGTAATTGATACTCTTGCGGCATCTCATCTTAGTTTGTAATCTTGTCTTGGGCTCATGAACTATTTTCAGTTTGATTCCTTTTTAACATCAATGGAATATCGTGATGTAGGACAGATTGTCCAATAAAGTAACAGAGGAAGAAATGGGAGGAACTAGAAATTTCAAGAAGAAATGGGAGAAATACAAAAAGAAAGGAGATAAATTTGATAGAAATAGAAGGGGAGCACAAAAAGCGTACTCATATAAGAAAACTGGGATAGGAAACCTATATTCGGATTAAATTTGTAAAATACTTAATCAATATTGCTCATTCTGCATCACTGTGTAATTCTGTTTATGGGCCAAAGTTCATGTAAGGTTTGTTATGCTTTACTTGAGTAACCAGTTCATGAAGCAGGAGTGCGGGTGACAGTGCAAGAGAATTGATGTTCCAAGAACTTGAAGTGCAGTTTTGCCTTCAAAGAACCAATAACAATATTTATCTTGATGGTATTTTTTGACATTATTGTGCTCCGGTTGGTTGGACACAAAGGCCCGAAATTACCTATTAACGATTCTTATTGGATAGATATTTCATGTTTTTTGCATTGGACAATATAATTATATGATGGAGTTATCAGTTCATCCGAGAGCAGATTCTTAAGAACACATCCAATAACTTATGCAGATATTTCATGTCTGGTTAGATTTTTCTTTGTTATATTCCCTTGTATTAATTACCAATTACAAGCTTGCATTTTGCTTAAATGTAAGCTTAGATAAGGAGAGAATTTCCAATACATCCCTAATATATTTGTTCAAATAATTAAATTTACATGAAAGATATGTATGTTTATCCATGCGCATTTTTCAGGTACCTATCATTACGCATAACGAGAATGAACAAGCAAACCTGTGGAATCAAATTTATAGCGAAGAAACCAAGAAGCAATCTATTCCAGTAACACAAGCTTGGCAGTTGAACGAAAGAATGTAATGTCTCTTATCTTTGCTTTATTTTTTGGCTTAAACAAAATCTTGCTTCAAAAATTTGAGCAGGATGGATATAAACAATTTCTGTATACAGGTATGGAGAGTTACAGGGTCTTAATAAGCAGGAGACTGCTGAAAGATATGGGAAGGAGCTTGTGCATGGATGGTGTCGAAGTTATGAAATTCCTCCCCCCAATGGTGAAAGCTTGGAAATGTGTTCCAAACGAGCTGTTGCCTATTTTAGAGAACGTGTAAGCACATCAAACATGAATATGATGCTTATGAATGGCTGAAAACATATTAAAGATTTCCTTTAGTGTATCTTGATCTGTAAGTACCTAAATTGAGAACAAAATTTTGCAGATTGAACCTCAGCTTCAATCCAGAAAGCATGTGATGGTTGCTGCCCATGGGAATTCTCTGAGGTCTATCATCATGTATCTTGACAAATTAACTTCTCAGGAGGTAGCAACTACATTTGTTAGCCTTCCTATCCATCTATGATATGATTTATTTTCTTTGCAATGGATAAATTTGCTTTTGCAGCAGGTTATTAACTTGGAATTATCAACTGGGATTCCCTTGTTGTACATATATAAAGAGGGGAGTTTTATGAAGAGAGGAAGTCCTGTAGGACCTACAGAAGCTGGTGTTTATGCTTATACTGAGGTATGACTTCTGACTTTTGTTCTGCCCCATTTTTTGGGTTGTGTTGTGTAATAGTCGTTTGAGTGCCTGGAAACCTTTATTCACGACATCATTCAGTTGCCTTAAAATGCTATCTAGGAGGGTAGGGCAATAGCTTGGGGCTTTTGGCCTGATTTGCTCTCCATGAGTGTGATCACTCACACCCTTTCATTCTTGCTGTAATGATAGTCCGGACTGCAGGTCCCATAGTGACTAGTAGATGCTCATAACAACATGTACCGTTTCCTTTTTTACCAAGTAGGCTGTCATGCACTGGATGAGTCTTCATACTTTGAAGACAAACGAGGTCTTTGCTTTATGCTTCTGTTCATTTATCTCTGACAAAGATAGATGTTTATTTCTATGGTTAAAATAAAATGAGTCTTCATAATCTCTTATAACCAAATTCTCAAGAGATGAGATGTCTAATACCTTGCCAAGTTGATAATGCCAATAAAGAATTTGGGCATGACCAAATTTCTAGCTCCACAATAGAAGAGAAGTTTTGCAACCACTCTGGCCAAGTTTCTTTGTCATCACCCGATATAATTTTCAGAAACTTCAATTTGGAAAGTGGTGGTGCTGAAGTACTAGCACTAACCACCGTTTGCATTATTGTCTGTTGCAATGTCTTCGAGGTTATATCATTACTCTTCTTGGCCAAATTTTCTTCTTTCCTGTGCATTGATGTAAAATTTAAAGGACATTTTGGCTTTTTGCTTCATTTTCTATTTGCAGACTCTCGCTCTTTACAGGCAAGAATTGGATGAGATGTCTCAATGAAAATCTTAAAAACAGGTACTTGTTTATTCCTTGTGTACAGCATATTCAATCTGATATTTGTTTGAACCATTTTATCTGGTCCACATACGATCTATTTTTTGTATCTAGCTTATGAATATCATCTTGCTTTGCAGGCAGCAGCCCATTCATTCTTGTTGCCAGATTTAACTGGTTATTCGGCAGCATTAAACTTTTTTTGAAAGCAAGTTCGTTTCCATAATTTAGGCAGCTTTTGACCTTTTTAGATAGAAAAACATCAAGAAGTTGCAGCATCAGCTTGGTACACATATGCAGTGGCTAAATTTTAGTAGGACTGCACTGTGGCTAATTTGAGAATATTTTTGTATTGTAAAACATATAGACGCTACAATGAATAGTTAAGGAGAAAAAGGCAAACACATTGTATCGGTTAAGGTTTGCGAATTTTGTGATAATATTTAGACGCTGGTTAAGGAATATAGGAAAGTTATGTGGCTGATACTACAGTCTTTTGAGTAAGCTTGTACTCTTGCAAAATACTTACGATTGGTTTGATGAAAAAAAAAAGGAAAAAAAAATCTTATCATATGAAATTTAATCATGCTGAATTTCAGTATGTAATTGGATTTCATTGATTAAATCAAACCAAATTATTATCTAATCCTTTGAAGGATCCATCAATATGTTTGTTTTTAAGTCTTTCATTTATGGACAAAATATAATCAGTGTATGTGGATTTCATATTATCAGTCAACTCATCAAAAACTTGACCAAAATTAGTCAATTTAAATGGACTAAACTGAAGTACAAACAGTACTATCACTTCTCGCCTGTTTACAGCTTGTAATGTCTCTTTATAATCAGTTTATTTTCGAAATTTAATGTTCCATTTTTTAACCTTCGCTTCTTGCTTGTGATTATTAATGATGACGTGTTACATTGTAAAGTAATTAATTGAGTTGGGCAGCAAATCATGAACTGTGATTCAACAGTTTATTATCTTACCATCTTAGTTTCTCCGAAAACATTGGCGCCAAAATATGATAATAAAAAATAATATCACAAAAAAAAATTCAGTTTACATTATTAACGATAATGGAAAACGAAACCATTAACGATAATGGAAAACAAAACTAACACCCCCCTCCCCCCCCCCAAAAAAAAAAAGAAAAAGAAATCATAAACGCAAACGAAGCAAAAGCCTTTTTTCCCCCCTTCACTCACACAATTTTTCTTTCTAAAAAAAAGAAAATTGTTTGAATGATTTGAGAAATTGATGAGTCCAAAATCTGATCCCAACTCAGAAATGACAAAGGCCGATGATAATGCCGCCACCACCACGAGCAGCCCCACATCACCCCAAGAAGAAAATTACGTGAAGCATGATAAGAAAAAGAAGGTATTTTATTTATTTTTCATTGGTTTCTTATAATCATTTGAGCAATTGATATTTAAAAAAAAATTGTATTTGTGTTCATCATTGATTATAGGGAATAAAATTAATACTAATGACTTTTGTTACTTTTTGGATCATATAAATTCTTGGGGAAAAAAAAATAGTCCATTATTCCAAGGATTTTTAGTTCAAAGAGAAATGGGAGAGGCTCAGATGATGATTTGTTCAAATCAGATGCTGATAGAAATTGTTCTGGTAAATCTATAATTCTTCTGAATTTTTCTCTTTTGATGATTTTTTCTTTTATATTTATTAGTTTATTTAATCTTATTGCATTTTATAATTTATTTTGGATTTGGTTTGGTAGATCCTGAGAAAAGATTTGGAGAAAGGAGAAAAGCGTTCATGGAAGCTGCTCCAATAATGAGGAAAAGCTTTTCAGGTGCATATATGTATTAGGTGAAATAAGACAATTTTTTTATGCCTTAAAATCTGGGCAATTTAATAGTATAATGTTAAGTTTCAACTATGCATTAAGATCTTATTGTATTATTCGTATGTCGTATTTGGTGTGGGTCACTATATTTGAAACTTTATGTTATGTGTAAAAGCCACGTTATTCATAAAATGGACGCTATTTTCTCCTTATCTTGAGAATAATTTTTGGTAGGTCACCTAATTTGATTGCAAGCAAGATATTTATCTTACCGATTTTTGAAAAGAAATAGAATGTTAATTTTAGACTTTTTTTGTTATTGAAAAATTGAAACAATAAGCTGCTAAATTTCTTGGCTACTCTCAGAAAGACAAACTAGTTCAGAGATTGAAAGCCTAAATTTGTCGAGTTTCGAGCCGTTCATGGCGTCAGCGACAGAAATTCAAAGATTGAGGTACGAATTATTTATGCTTAACATGCATTAATTTACAAGATAAATTGGTGATTTTTTTTTTTAATTTTTTGGCCTTTTGATAAGGCTCCTGTTATATCTTACAATCGGGATGTGATGGTTGAGCT
This sequence comes from Citropsis articulata, assembly GCA_030449925.1. Lineage (NCBI taxonomy): Eukaryota > Viridiplantae > Streptophyta > Magnoliopsida > Sapindales > Rutaceae > Citropsis > Citropsis articulata. The sequence continues at coordinate 1,201,010 of JASUUH010000108.1, read as the reverse complement.
TGTAGGATTTATGTTGCAACATGGAATGTTGGAGGCAAGACTCCAAGCAATAGCCTTAATCTTGAAGATTTCTTGGAAGTTGAGTGCTCTGCTGACATTTATGTTTGTGGGTACGTATTATCCAGACCTTACAATTCTAACATATGTTGAAACTGAAGCAACCCAATGACAGGTGAGCCTTGGTTCTAATATAATCGATTTTAGGATCGAATCTCAGCTCATACATTTCACATTATAATGCACAATATGGTTGTAAATTGCATTATAAGTAACAGTACTACTATAATATTTTCGTGAAACCTGAATGTTCGGACCCAGAAAACAATTCGGTGAGACTAAATTCTAATGTTTTTATTTCTTGCTTTAGGTTTCAGGAAATAGTTAAATTAAGTGCTGGAAATGTTTTGGTAATTGAAGACAATGAACCAGCAGCAAAATGGCTAGCCCTAATACACCAAGCACTAAACAGACCAAAAAAAGATTCCATTTACTCTACTTCAGAATCAAATTCTCTCACAAAACGAACCAACAGCAACAATAACAACAACTCAAAGGATGCAAAATCTCCAAGCAGCCTCAATTTGTTCCAAAAGCCATCTCTCAAAGTTTTGAGCAGAAATCTAAGAGCTGATAGCACCCTTCTCAAGGCCTGCAATTGCCCAGCGGAGTCTCCAGGCCGCGAGCGCCGAAGAATAAGAAAGCTTAGTGATAGAACTAGCAAACTAGAGTGCAATCATGAATCTCTCCTACCGCAAAGAGATATAAGTAGCGCTGTTGAAGAATTGTTTTCGATACCCGAATTTCCGGCATCGTCTTGTTCACATGGCCAGAGGAGTTACAGGCTTATAGCAAGCAAGCAAATGGTTGGAATTTTTCTATCGGTTTGGGTGAGAAACGACTTGGTGCCTCACATCGGCCATCTCAGGTTTTCTTCTGTAGGAAGAGGAATAATGGGCTGCTTAGGCAACAAGGTATATGACATGCATTTGACCAATCTTTAATTTACTCAG